>BSUD01000005.1:73983743-74087953 GCA_033239045.1 Fagopyrum esculentum
TTTTCCCGAGGGAACTTGAGAGTGTGGTGATCGGTTGCGCTTGGAGACTAGTAAGTTCACGGACTTACTTAGCTGGCTTCTTGTATGAGTGTAATGTGTATGAGTGGTGTTTGTTAGTTATGATAAACAACGAAACCGGATTAGGCCGACTTATTATACTATGTAATTGACCCAAGTGTATGATAACGGGTCGTGACATCATCTGCCTAGCTCTTGTGAGAGTCTAGGAGGTTCCCTGCAACCAACCTAGTCAGGTAGACGGTCAGATGCATTAGTACCATTCCTTGTTGGTAAATGGGGACAGGGGCGAGGTTTAAAATCCCTCGTGTCACAAAATAAGTATCATTAGTAATGACATATCACCTAATTAAAGATAATAAAAGGATTGAGTGTTGCATGTTGATTGTGTATGTTGTTTGTTTGTGCTTTTACCTTTATACTTATGCATAGAATGTTAGCAAACGGTTTTATACCGCTTGTAGATGTCTTGGAGGTTAAAACAGTTGTAGAGAGATCCGGAGGAAATGGTCAGCCGGGTCCACGTACTCATTTAGTTGGGGACGGGGATGTCTTCTGTTCTTCATATGCGTCGTTTTAGTATCTTTTCTTGTAAGGCTGATACATATTCTCCATATATATATTGTTTACAGTTTTCAAATGTTTTAAATACTTTTGTTCCTTGTTGTAAGATCCTAGTAAAATTGTTGTCAAACTAAGGTTGGGACCCATTGTGAGGTCCTAACTAGTAGCTCCTTGAGTTCTCAAAATTTGGGGTGTTACAATATGGTATTAGAGCTCTGGGTTGGCAATAAAAGACCAAACGTATAAAGTAACTAGAACCAGAAAGGGGTCTAAGATTTTCAAAAAGGATTTTTGTTTTTACACACACGCATAGTAGGGTTGTTGGGTTAGTAGACGTCGGACCACCATCGCTCTCCGTGGATCTCTGCAACTTGGATCGATAGGAGTGAGTATATAGACTTTTATGAGGTTTACTATTATATGTTATATACATGTGTATGCTTAGCTTGTTAGTATCCTAAAGGCTATTTAATATCCTTTATTCGTGATATCACGAAGCGATTATCGCCTCATGATAAATTAGTAGCGGACTTGAAGAGTCTCCAAAACGAGGCAATGGAATCAGACCTTGAATTGAGTATTATACTCGGGTGAGCCTCTTAGTGATCCTTACAAATCATCCAGAGAACAAGTGAGCAAGAAAGTAAAGTTGTGAAGATAATTTTTACCACAAGCACGATTAAATGAGGAAGGAATTCCTGAGTCAGTTCAGTTAGAAGGTCGTACAAGGAAGTCGGGCATACGAGGCCGAGAGATGGAATTAGAAGAACCATGCAAGAGACTACAAGAGTGCGGAGTAGAGATAACAATATTAAAACGAGGCAAGTAGAATTGAGTACAACCAAGATTGCGGAATCGGGGACATTACAATCGAGGCGGATGCCCCATAGACTATTATGGGCATGAGAAACAAGAAGAGGCAGAGTGTCAATCCGGGTGTGAGAATCTGAGGTGCACGGAATGAAGACCTACAATTGAGTCTAAAAGCAAAAAGGTAGACCCAACAAGTGTGGGGAGGTTTTGACCTCCTCGGAGATAAAAGAAGTTTGAAAGAAATCGCGACGCCAATATCTAAAGAATGGAAGCCTGTAGCAGTGTCAACGGAGTTTCATGAAGGCGATATTACCACCAACTCCAGTGAAGAAATGTGTATGGGAGAACGGCCTTGCTGGACTCGAGAGTCCAGGTTAACCCCAATTATCACGGGACCTAAGCCATCAACACAGACGGTCCATGCAAGAGGAACTGCAATTGGATGATCATTACGGCCATAAGAATTGCAAAGACGCTTGCAAGCTATCGTGCAAAACTTGAAACGACTATTTATGTAAGATGGATGACCCAATCGGACTAGAGGGATGGAGTTAGCCCAAAGGAAGCGGGAGGGTGAATGATAGAACAAACTGAAGAAGTATAAAAGGATTAATTGAGTAGGAGATGCTTGCCAAAGAATTTTAATACCTGACGGGGTATGAGAAGAGTAAGTTCGTGATACTGAGATGAGTCAACTATAGACTGACCGACGTTAGCTGAGGTTGTGCAAGTGTTATTTGGTATTGACAAGATATGTACAGTTAAGAGGAGATATCTATGATTGGGGATTATTGAAGTAACTATACTGACGCTTTAGAGGATTTCCTCAAGTATGCAACGTAAATCTTCATACACAACTAAAGGTATAGAGAGAATCGTGTTAGAGGTTGCTGCGTGGTTGATTAAAATAGAACTCCGGTCGAGTCAGGGTGTTCGGACCCGAGCTAAGAGAATTAAGAAAGTAAACGGAAGAAGTTGTTTTCCAATCGTTATTTTGTTTCATTAAGGCAATTAAGGAAGGTACTTGGTACTTCATCCGGTTAGGACTTATGGTATAATTGGAAGAAAGAGTTTGAGGTTAATCACTTGGGACTCACAGAAAATGTCCTTATGATTAATGAGTGACAACAGAATTATCAGAGTAGCACAGCGGAAGCGTGGTGGGACCTAACCCATAGAGCTGGAAGCAATGGTACAAAAAAAATGAACTATAATTTTGTGGAAGAATTTTATCACCATCAAGATAGACGGGAAGTATGTGTATGTAAGAGGTTATAGAAGGAGATTAGTACCCTATTATGGATTCAAGTGAATAATGACGGCTTGTCAGATAACTAGTTCGGAATCCAATGCATAACGGAGTATTCTAGAGTGAGTTTTCTTGATGGATTGAGGAAAGAATTAACGATGTAATAAAAGTATTGTGCATGGCCTGCACTTGAAAGCTCAAAGTGAGTAACTAGCATCTTGGCTCGAAGATACATAAGAAAGAGAAGCGACAGGAGCATACTTGCAACCTAGTAACAGTGCTTAAAGAAATCATAACCTCGGAGTAGATATTATGTGTAATATTATATCGGAACAGAGCCTAGTTGCGTTTTCAGGCAGAGGGATATTATTGGTCTGATAACAATGGTGGATAAAAGAGTGCACTACTGATGTTATGTGAACAATTATGGAGTAGTTTTTATCAAATAACGGTGATAGGAGATCACTTTGTGTCTAATACCGTCATTCTGGACATATTCTAGATCATTTAAGAGCTTGGAAAATGCGTGAGAAGCCTAAGTTTGAGCAAACGATATATTAGAGATCTATAAATAATATAATAATTCCAAGTGAACAAAGAGGATGACCACTAGATTTGATTTTAATTGTCTCGAGTGTTAGACCTGAAAAGGATAAAGTGACGATTCCTTACCTGAGGAATAAGATGACAGAGTAATATTATATGAAAAGACCAAGTGGGTGGTAATACGAAGAGCATTGGGCACTTGGTAAGTGTTGGTGGATGTCCAAGACCTTTGGTCTAAGTGTGTAGTCATAACCTTTTCAAAAGGCTGGAAGCAAGTTTTCATCATGAAAGGAAGAAATTTGAATAGATTATTTTCCGTAAGGTCATCAAAGGATCTGGAAGTGAGTTCTGTAAGGCAACCATTTGAAGTTTTAAAGCGGTTTAGAAGTGACAAATGGACTAGTATTCCTAACCCTATTGGAGAGTGTAGCTTCAGTTTTCCACGGAGACTAAGTTTGGGAACTGAGTTTGAGAATTTCAGTTGGAGAGATACCTACCAGACACGAGTTAGGTCATCAAATTAGAGGATCAGACAGTTGATCCAGATGATACCGGTGAGATATCCGGTAACCACTCCAGAACGTGGTAGCAGGGGCTTGTGATCTAAGTACCTGAAAAGATTTAAGATTCAGTGGTTTTATGAAAAGCCGATAAGGCTACCTAAGATATTGGGGATAGTAAGAGCATAACCTTTCAAAGACCTATGTAGCGATAGTTGTAACCTCGGTAGTGACGAGTTAGGGCTTGACCTTGTATGTGTGATATTGTTTGAATACTTGTTTACTTCATGATTGAGTGTTTAGTCAGTGATGTGTGCTTTTGATAACCTTGATGTGCGGGATACTTAGATGTGGAAACGACGAGACGTTTGTGTAGTGATCAGACACACCCATTTGGTGCCATAAAGGCCGATCAGGATTGTCTTACACTAAGTTTCGGGACAAAACTTATTGTTAAGGGGGGGTTGATGTAATACCTGGAAATTGTCTTCCGATTATTTCCGAAATCAATCAGAACTTGACCGATTATGACTTTTTTTTTGGCGTTTTATTTCTTTTAGTATATACTTTGTCTATATGTTGCCTTCTTTTAAGTTTCGGGACAAAACTTATTTTTTGAGGGGGATCTGATGTAACGACCGGAATTTTTGTTATGTTTTATAGTTTTAGAGGAGTATTGGGAGCCGTGAGCAAGGGCTCACGCCCTTGCGGTTTAGGTTGCGCAGTCGAGTAGGCCGCAGGTGTGGCTAGGAGTCCCGCAGGGGCGGTGACACGCGATGGCGGGGTATTAGCGTTTTTGATCAACCTTTCACCTTCCTATCTTTATAGCACACCTTATTAATGCTGAGGGAGTTCATGGTTGAGGGTCCCTTGACATTCCCCTCCTTTATGCAGCTACTTCTCCTTTCCCTCTCATTTCATTCACGTTACTTAGTTTTCCCTCTTCCAAAACATCACTCTCTTGCTCTCTTCTTCTCCATTCTTCTCCATGCTTGCTCCAGCGTCGATCCATCTTCCTTGAGGCCGGAACTGCAGTGACGTGACAAGGCTAGACCTTGGAGGGAGGCTAAGACCTATTGTGGAGGTGGGAAGACGTCCATAGCAGCCATGGAAGATGGCTAGAACAACTGTTACGTTTCTGAGTTTCCGGAAGTGACAAACAGTCAAGTTCGAGTCCAGATTTGAGTAAGTTATACTCCTCCTTTTCTTCTGAATTTTGGATATCTTATATATACGACTTTATAGTAGAACATATCAAAATTTGGGATAAATCCAGCGAGTGGTTTAGGAGTTACGATTTTTTCAAATTTGAGACAGTGTGCAGTTTTGTTGAATGTTTGTTGAATTTCATAAGTGTTGGAAAAACTGCTAGTTTGGTGATTCCGATTTGGGTTAGTTAGACTCCTCCTTTATTTCCGATTTTCGGATATGTTATAGTTGGTATTTCAAAGTAGAACATACTAAAATTCAGAGGAATCCGAGTTATAGTTTAAGAGTTATGAGTCCCAAAGTAGAGACCTTGAGCAGTTTATTGGTTGTGCTGAATTTTTTCTAAAACTGCTTGTGATCCAGATTTGTGATATAGATTTGATTGGGTTATATTTCTTAGTTAGACTTGAATTTTGGATATGTCATAGTTAAAATTTCATAGTAGAATATATCAAAATTTGAGAGAATTCAATCGAGAGGTTTAGGAGTTATGATTTTTCAAAGTCGAGGCTGTAAATAGTTTTCTAGATGGTTGTTGAAATATTCAAAGTGTTAGAAAAACTGCTTGTGATGTAGTTTTGTGAGGTAGATTTGGAGGGGTTATTGACCTCTGTGGGACTTGATTTTTGGATATGTTGTTCATGGATATACAAAGGAGCATGTAGTAAAAGTTGAGAACGATCCGTTGGTTTAATCCCTATTTAGGATGTTCCGAAGTTGGGTATAAGTATAATTTGGTTTAGAAGAGTGGTGTTAGGTTTTAAGTGTCGATCTATCTTATGCGTTTATGTTCTTGTGAGGATGTTGAGCCTAGAAGTCTAAGGACTTCTAGTTGACTAGAGTGATGTTGTTCTTGTGAGGATGTTGAGCCTAGAAGTCTAAGGACTTCTAGTTGACTAGAGTGTTGTTTGATTTGTGTTCCTTGTCTTGAATAGGCATTGCGCATTTTCCCGAGGGAACTTGAGAGTGTGGTGATCGGTTGCGCTTGGAGACTAGTAAGTTCACGGACTTACTTAGCTGGCTTCTTGTATGAGTGTAATGTGTATGAGTGGTGTTTGTTAGTTATGATAAACAACGAAACCGGATTAGGCCGACTTATTATACTATGTAATTGACCCAAGTGTATGATAACGGGTCGTGACATCATCTGCCTAGCTCTTGTGAGAGTCTAGGAGGTTCCCTGCAACCAACCTAGTCAGGTAGACGGTCAGATGCATTAGTACCATTCCTTGTTGGTAAATGGGGACAGGGGCGAGGTTTAAAATCCCTCGTGTCACAAAATAAGTATCATTAGTAATGACATATCACCTAATTAAAGATAATAAAAGGATTGAGTGTTGCATGTTGATTGTGTATGTTGTTTGTTTGTGCTTTTACCTTTATACTTATGCATAGAATGTTAGCAAACGGTTTTATACCGCTTGTAGATGTCTTGGAGGTTAAAACAGTTGTAGAGAGATCCGGAGGAAATGGTCAGCCAGGTCCACGTACTCATTTAGTTGGGGACGGGGATGTCTTCTGTTCTTCATATGCGTCGTTTTAGTATCTTTTCTTGTAAGGCTGATACATATTCTCCATATATATATTGTTTACAGTTTTCAAATGTTTTAAATACTTTTGTTCCTTGTTGTAAGATCCTAGTAAAATTGTTGTCAAACTAAGGTTGGGACCCATTGTGAGGTCCTAACTAGTAGCTCCTTGAGTTCTCAAAATTTGGGGTGTTACAATATGGTATTAGAGCTCTGGGTTAGCAATAAAAGACCAAACGTATAAAGTAACTAGAACCAGAAAGGGGTCTAAGATTTTCAAAAAGGATTTTTGTTTTTACACACACGCATAGTAGGGTTGTTGGGTTAGTAGACGTTGGACCACCATCGCTCTCCGTGGATCTCTGCAACTTGGATCGATAGGAGTGAGTATATAGACTTTTATGAGGTTTACTATTATATGTTATATACATGTGTATGCTTAGCTTGTTAGTATCCTAAAGGCTATTTAATATCCTTTATTCGTGATATCACGAAGCGATTATCGCCTCATGATAAATTAGTAGCGGACTTGAAGAGTCTCCAAAACGAGGCAATGGAATCAGACCTTGAATTGAGTATTATACTCGGGTGAGCCGCTTAGTGATCCTTACAAATCATCCAGAGAATAAGTGAGCAAGGAAGTAAAGTTGTGAAGATAAATTTTACCACAAGCACGATTAAATGAGGAAGGAATTCCTGAGTCAGTTCAGTTAGAAGGTCGTACAAGGAAGTCGGGCATACGAGGCCGAGAGATGGAATTAGAAGAACCATGCAAGAGACTACAAGAGTGCGGAGTAGAGATAACAATATTGAAACGAGGCAAGTAGAATTGAGTACAACCAAGATTGCGGAATCGGGGACATTACAATCGAGGCGGATGCCCCATAGACTATTATGGGCATGAGAAACAAGAAGAGGCAGAGTGTCAATCCGGGTGTGAGAATCTGAGGTGCACGGAATGAAGACCTACAATTGAGTCTAAAAGCAAAAAGGTAGACCCCACAAGTGTGGGGAGGTTTTGACCTCCTCGGAGATAAAAGAAGTTTGAAAGAAATCGCGACGCCAATATCTAAAGAATGGAAGCCTGTAGCAGTGTCAACGGAGTTTCATGAAGGCGATATTACCACCAACTCCAGTGAAGAAATGTGTATGGGAGAACGGCCTTGCTGGACTCGAGAGTCCAGGTTAACCCCAATTATCACGGGACCTAAGCCATCAACACAGACGGTCCATCCAAGAGGAACTGCAATTGGATGATCGTTACGGCCATAAGAATTGCAAAGACGCTTGCAAGCTATCGTGCAAAACTTGAAACGACTATTTATGTAAGATGGATGACCCAATCGGACTAGAGGGATGTAGTTAGCCCAAAGGAAGCGGGAGGGTGAAAGATAGAACAAACTGAAGAAGTATAAAAGGATTAATTGAGTAGGAGATGCTTGCCAAAGAATTTTAATACCTGACGGGGTATGAGAAGAGTAAGTTCGGGATACTGAGATGAGTCAACTATAGACTGACCGACGTTAGCTGAGGTTGTGCAAGTGTTATTTGGTATTGACGAGATATGTACAGTTAAGAGGAGATATCTATGATTGAGGATTATTGAAGAAACTATACCGACGCTTTAGAGGATTTCCTCAAGTAGGCAACGTAAATCTTCATAGACAACTAAAGGTATATTGAGAATCGTGTTAGAGGTTACTGCTTGGTTGATTAAAATAAAACTCCGGTCGAGTCAGGGTGTTCGGACCCGAGCTAAGAGAATTAAGAAAGTAAACGGAAGAAGTTGTTTTCCAATCGTTATTTTGTTTCATTAAGGCAATTAAGGAAGGTACTTGGTACTTCATCCGGTTAGGACTTATGGTATAATTGGAAGAAAGAGTTTGAGGTTAATCACTTGGGACTCACAGAAAATGTCCTTATGATTAATGAGTGACAACAGAATTATCAGAGTAGCACAGCGGAAGCGTGGTGGGACCTAACCCACAGAGCTGGAAGCAATGGTACAAAAAAAAATGAACTATAATTTTGTGGAAGAATTTTATCACCATCAAGATAGACGGGAAAGTATGTGTATGTAAGAGGTAATAGAAGGAGATTAGTACCCTATTATGGATTCAAGTGAATAATGACGGCTTGTCAGATAACTAGTTCGGAATCCAATGCATAACGGAGTATTCTAGAGTGAGTTTTCTTGATGGATTGAGGAAAGAATTAACGATGTAATAAAAGTATTGTGCATGGCCTGCACTAGAAAGCTCAAAGTGAGTAACTAGCATCTTGACTCGAAGATACATAAGAAAGAGAAGCGACAGGAGCATACTTGCAACCTAGTAACCGTGCTTAAAGAAATCATAACCTCGGAGTAGATTTTATGTGTAATATTATATCGGAACAGAGCCTAGTTGCGTTTTCAGGCAGAGGGATATTATCGGTCTGATAACCATGGTGGATAAAAGAGTGCACTACTGATGCTATGTGAACAATTATGGAGTAGTTTTTATCAAATAACGGTGATAGGAGATCACTTTGTGTCTAATACCGTCATTCTGGACATATTCTAGGTCATTTAAGAGCTTGGAAAATGCGTGAGAAGCCTAAGTTTTAGCAAACGATATATTAGAGATCTATAAATAATATAAAAATTCCAAGTGAACAAAGAGGATGACCACTAGATTTGATATTAGTTGTCTCGAGTGTTAGACCTGAAAAGGATAAAGTGACGATTCCTTACCTGAGGAATAAGATGACAATGTAATATTATATGAAAAGACCAAGTGGGTGGTAATACGAAGAGCATTGGGCACTTGGTAAGTGTTGGTGGATGTCCAAGACCTTTGGTCTAAGTGTGTAGTCATAACCTTTTCAAAAGGCTGGAAGCAAGTTTTCATCATGAAAGGAAGAAAGTTGAATAGATTATTTTCCGTAAGGTCATCAAAGGATCTGAAAGTGAGTTCTGTAAGGCAACCATTTGAAGTTTTAAAGCGGTTTAGAAGTGACAAATGGACTAGAATTCCTCACCCTATTGGAGAGTGTAGCTTCAGTTTTCCATGGAGATTAAGTTTGGGAACTGAGTTTGAGAATTTCAGTTGGAGAGATACCTACCAGACACGAGTTAGGTCATCAGATTAGAGGATCAGACAGTTGATCCGGATGATACCGGTGAGATATCCGGTAACCACTCCAGAACGTGGTAGCAGGGGCTTGTGATCTAAGTACCTGAAAAGATTTAAGATTCAGTGGTTTTATGAAAAGCCGATAAGGCTACCTAAGATATTGGGGATAGTAAGAGCATAACCTTTCAAAGACCTATGTAGCGATAGTTGTAACCTCGGTAGTGACGAGTTAGGGCTTGACCTTGTATGTGTGATATTGTTTGACTACTTGTTTACTTCATGATTGAGTGTTTAGTCAGTGATGTGTGCTTTTGATAACCTTGATGTGCGGGATACTTAGATGTGGAAACGACGAGACGTTTGTGTAATGATCAGACACACCCATTTGGTGCCTTAAAGGCCGATCAGGATTGTCTTACACTAAGTTTCGGGACGAAACTTGTTGTTAAGGGGGGGTTGATGTAATACCTGGAAATTGTCTTCCGATTATTTCCGAAATAAATCAGAACTTGACCGATTATGACTTTTTTTTTGGCGCTTTATTTCTTTTAGTATATACTTTGTCTATATGTTGCCTTCTTGTAAGTTTCGGGACGAAACTTATTTTTTGAGGGGGATCTGATGTAACGACCGGAATTTTCATTACGTTTTATAGTTTTAGAGGAGTATTGGGAGCCGTGAGCAAGGGCTCACGCCCTTGCGGTTTAGGTTGCGCAGTCGAGTAAGCCGCAGGTGCGGCTACGAGTCCCGCAGGGGCGGTGACACGCGATGGCGGGGTATTAGCGTTTTCGATCAACCTTTCACCTTCTTATCTTTATAGCACACCTTATTAATGCTAAGGGAGTTCATGGTTGAGGGTCCCTTGACATTCCCCTCCTTTATGCAACCACTTCTCCTCTCCCTCTCATTTCATTCACGTTACTTAGTTTTCCCTCTTCCAAAACATCACTCTCTTGCTCTCTTCTTCTCCATTCTTCTCCATGCTTGCTCCAGCGTCGATCCATCTTCCTTGAGGCCGGAACCGCAGTGACGTGACAAGGCTAGACCTTGGAGGGAGGCTAAGACCTAGTGTGGAGGTGGGAAGACGTCCATAGCAGCCATGGAAGATGCCTAGAACAACTGTTACACTTATGAGTTTCCGGAAGTGTCAAATAGTCAAGTTCGAGTCCAGATTTGAGTAAGTTATACTCCTCCTTTTCTTCTGAATTTTGGATATCTTATATATACGACTTTATAGTAGAAGATATCAAAATTTGGGATAAATCCAGCGAGTGGTTTAGGAGTTACCATTTTTTCAAATTTGAGACAGTGTGCAGTTTGTTGAATGTTTGTTGAATTTAATAAGTGTTGGAAAAACTGCTAGTTTGGTGATTCCGATTTGGGTTAGTTACACTCCTCCTTTATTTCTGATTTTCGGATATGTTATAGTTGGTATTTCAAAGTAGAACATACTAAAATTTGAGAGGAATCCGAGTTATAGTTTAAGATTTATGAGTCCCACAGTAGAGACCTTGAGCAGTTTATTGGTTGTGCTGAATTTTGTCTAAAACTGCTTGTGATCCAGATTTGTGATATAGATTTGATTGGGTTATATTTCTTAGTTAGACTTGAATTTTGGATATGTCATAGTTAAAATTTCATAGTAAATATATCAAAATTTGAGAGAATTCAATCGAGAGGTTTAGGAGTTATGATTTTTCAAAGTCGAGGCTGTAAATAGTTTTCTAGATGGTTGTTGAAATATTCAAAGTTTTAGAAAAACTGCTTGTGATGCAGTTTTGTGAGGTAGATTTGGAGGGGTTATTGATCTCTGTGGGACTTGATTTTTGGATATGTTGTTCATGGATATACAAAGGAGCATGTAGTAAAAGTTGAGAACGATCTGTTGGTTTAATCCAGATTTAGGATGTTCCGAAGTTGGGTATAAGTATAATTTGGTTTAGAAGAGTGGTGTTAGGTTTTAAGTGTCGATCTATCTTATGCGTTTATGTTCTTGTGAGGATGTTGAGCCTAGAAGTCTAAGGACTTCTAGTTGACTAGAGTGTTGTTTGATTTGTGTTTCTTGTCTTGAATAGGCGTTGCGCATTTTCCCGAGGGAACTTGAGAGTGTGGTGATCGGTTGCGCTTGGAGACTAGTAAGTTCACAGACTTACTTAGCTGGCTTCTTGCATGAGTGTAATGTGTATGAGTGGTGTTTGTTAGTTATGATAAACAACGAAACCGGATTAGGCCGACTTTATTATACTATGTAATTGACCCAAGTGTATGATAACGGGTCGTGACATCATCTGCCTAGCTCTTGTGAGAGTCTAGGAGGTTCCCTGCGACCAGCCTAGTCAGGTAGACGGTCAGATGCATTAGTACCATTCCTTGTTGGTAAATGGGGACAGGGGAGAGGTTTAAATTCCCTCGTGTCACAAAATAAGTATCATTAGTACTGACATATCACCTAATTAAAGATAATAAAAGGATTGAGTGTTGCATGTTTATTGTGTATGTTGTTTGTTTGTTCTTTTACCTTTATACTTATGCATAGAATGTTAGCTAACGGTTATATACCGCTTGTAGATGTCTTAGAGGTTAAGACAGTTGTAGAGAGATCCGGAGGAAATGGGCAGCCGGGTCCACGTACTCATTTAGTTGGGGACGGGGATGGCTTCTGTTCTTCATATGCGTCATTTTAGTATCTTTTCTTGTAAGGCTGATACATATTCTCCATATATATATTGTATAAAGTTTTCAAATGTTTTAAATACTTTTGTTCCTTGTTGTAAGATCCTAGTAAAATTGTTGTCAAACTAAGGTTGGGACCCATTGTGAGGTCCTAACTAGTAGCTCCTTGAGTTCTCAAAATTTGGGGTGTTACAATATGGTATCAGAGCTCTGGGTTGGCAACAATGACACTTGAAATCTTCTGAAAGACCAAATGTACAAAATAAATAGAACCCGAAAGGGGTCTAAAATTTTCAAAACGGATTTCTGTTTTTACACACACGCATAGTCGGGTTGTCGGGTTAGTAGACATCGGACCACCATCGCTCTCCGTGGATCTCTGCAACTTGGATCGATAGGAGTGAGTATGTAGAATTTTATGAGGTTTACTATTATATGTTATATACATGTGTATGCTTAGCTTGTTAGTATCCTAAAGGGTATTTTATATCCTTTAGTCGTGATATCACGAAGCGATTATCGCCTCATGATAAATTAGTAGCGGGCTTGAAGAGTATCCAAAACGAGGCAATGGAATCAGACCTTGAATTGAGTATTATACTCGGGTGAGCCGCTTAGTGATCCTTACAAATCATCCAGAGAACAAGTGAGAAAGGAAGTAAAGTTGTGAAGATAATTTTTACCACAAGCACGATTAAATGAGGAAGGAATTCCTGAGTCAGTTCAGTTAGAAGGTCGTACAAGGAAGTCGGGCATACGAGGCCGAGAGATGGAATTAGAAGAACCATGCAAGAGACTACAAGATTGTGGAGTAGAGATAACAATATTGAAACGAGACAAGTAGAATTGAGTACAACCAAGATTGCGGAATCGGGGACATTACAATCGAGGCGGATGCACCATAGACTATTATGGGCATGAGAAACAAGAAGAGGCAGAGTGTCAATCCGGGTGTGAGAATCTGAGGTGCACGGAATGAAGACCTACAATTGAGTGTAAAATCAAAAAGGTAGACGCCACAAGTGTGGGGAGGTTTTCAGTTCCTCGGAGATAAAAGAAGTTTGAAATAAATCGCGACGCCAGTATCTAAAGAATGGAAGCCTGTAGCAGGGTCAACGGAGTTTCATGAAGGCGATATTACCACCAACTCCAGTGAAGAAATGTGTATGTGAGAACGGCCTTGTTGGACTCGAGAGTCTAGGTTAACCCCAATTATCACGGGACCTAAGCCATCAACACAGACGGTCCATGCAAGAGGAACTGCAATTGGATGATCATTACGGCCATAGGAATTGCAAAGACGCTTGCAAGCTATCGTGCAAAACTTGAAACGACTATTTATGTAAGATGGATGACCCAATCGGACTAGAGGGATGGAGTTAGCCCAAAGGAAGCGGGAGGGTGAACGATAGAACAAACTGAAGAAGTATAAAAGGATTAATTGAGTAGGAGATGCTTGCCAAAGAATTTTAATACCTGACGGGGTATGAGAAGAGTAAGTTCGGGATACTGAGATGAGTCAACTATAGACTGACCGACGTTAGCTGAGGTTGTGCAAGTGTTATTTGGTATTGACGAGCTATGTACAGTTAAGAGGAGATATCTATGATTGAGGATTATTGAAGTAACTATACCGATGCTTTAGAGGATTTCCTCAAGTAGGCAACGTAAATCTTCATAGACAACTAAAGGTATAGAGAGATTCGTGTTAGAGGTTACTGCTTGGTTGATTAAAATAAAACTCCGGTCGAGTCAGGGTGTTCGGACCCGAGCTAAGAGAATTAAGAAAGTAAACGAAAGAAGTTGTTCTCCAATCGTTATTTTGTTTCATTAAGGCAATTAAGGAAGGTACTTGGTACTTCATCCGGTTAGGACTTATGGTATAATTGGAACAAAGAGTTTGCGGTTAATCACTTGGGACTCACAAAAAATGTCCTTATGATTAATGAGTGACAACAGAATTATCAGAGTAGCACAGCGGAAGCGTGGTGGGACCTAACCCATAGAGCTGGAAGCAATGGTACAAAAAAAATGAACTATAATTTTGTGGAAGAATTTTATCACCATCACGATAGACAGGAAAGTATGTGTATGTAAGAGGTTATAGAAGGAGATTAGTACCCTATTATGGATTCAAGTGAATAATGACGGCTTGTCAGATAACTAGTTCGGAATCCAATGCATAACGGAGTATTCTAGAGTGAGTTTTCTTGATGGATTGAGGAAAGAATTAACAATGTAATAAAAGTATTGTGCATGGCCTGCAACCTAGTAACCGTGCTTAAAGAAATCATAACCTCGGAGTAGATTTTATGTGTAATATTATATCGGAACAGAGCCTAGTTGCGTTTTCAGGCAGAGGGATATTATCGGTCTGATAACCATGGTGGAAAAAAGAGTGCACTACTGATGCTATGTGAACATTTATGGAGTAGTTTTTATCAAATAACGGTGATAGGAGATCACTTTGTGTCTAATACCGTCATTCTGGACATATTCTAGGTCATTTAAGATCTTGGAAAATGTGTGAGAAGCCTAAGTTTGAGCAAACGATATATTAGAGATCTATAAATAATATAATAATTCCAATTGAACAAAGAGTATGACCACTAGATTTGATTTTAGTTGTCTCGAGTGTTAGACCTGAAAAGGGTAAAGTGACAATTCCTTACCTGAGGAATAAGATGACAGAGTAATATTATAAGGAAAGACCAAGTGTGTGGTGATACGAATAGCGTTGGGCACTTGGTAACTGTTGGTGGATGTCCAAGACCTTTGGTCTAAGTGTGTAGTCATAACCTTTTCAAAAGGCTGGAAGCAAGTTGTCATCATGAAAGGAAGAAAGTTGAATAGATTATTTTCCGTAAGGTCATCAAAGGATCTAGAAGTGAGTTGTGTAAGGCAACCATTTGAAGTTTTAAAGCGGTTTAGAAGTGACAGATGGACTAGTATTCCTCACCCTATTGGAGAGTGTAGCTTCAGTTTTCCACGTAGACTAAGTTTGGGAACTGAGTTTGAGAATTTTAGTTGGAGAGATACCTACCAGACACGAGTTGGGTCATCAGATTAAAGGATCAGACAGTTGATCCGGATGATACCGGTGAGATATCCGGTAACCACTCCAGAACGTTGTAGCAGGCGCTTGTGATCTAAGTACCTGAAAAGATTTAAGATTCAGTGGTTTTATGAAAAGCCGATAAGACTACCTAAGATATTGGGGATAGTAAGAGACATAACCTTTCAAAGACCTATGTAGCGATAGTTGTAACCTCGGTAGTGACGAGTTAGGGCTTGACCTTGTATGTGTGATATTGTTTGACTACTTGTTTACTTCATGATTGAGTGTTTAGTCAGTGATGTGTGCTTTTGATAACCTTGATGTGCGGGATACTTAGATGTGGAAACGACGAGACGTTTGTGTAGTGATCAGACACACCCATTTGGTGCCTTAAAGGCCGATTAGGATTGTCCTACACTAAGTTTCGGGACGAAACATATTGTTAAGGGGGGATTGATGTAATACCCAGAAATTGCCTTCCGACTATTTCCGAAATAAATCAGAACTTGACCGATTATGACTTTTTTTTTTGGCGCTTTATTTCTTTTAGTATAGACTTTGTCTATATGTTGCCTTCTTTTAAGTTTCGGGACGAAACTTATTTTTTGAGGGGGATCTAATGTAACGACCGGAATTTTCGTTACGTTTTATAGTTTTAGAGGAGTATTGGGAGCCGTGAGCAAGGGCTCACGCCCTTGCGGTTTAGGTTGCGCAGTCGAGTAGGCCGCAGGTGCGGCTAGGAGTCCCGCAGGGGCGGTGATCGTGACTCATCCATTTCCCCGTTCACACAGGTGTTTGCATTGGGGGTGATCGTGACTCGTCCCCCCTGTATTACTGGCTTCTAGGCACCTCCTCCTATTCAGCAGGCGGAGACCGGTGGTTACTACCCGTTATAATACACTTGGGCCAAATAAATGTAATAATGGTCATCCTATTCCAGTTTAGGTTATAAATGCACAATCATATGAACACACACAACCATCATAATCATACAGTCCACAACTGCACGCTAAGTAAGTCCTATGGACTTACCTGATATACTCGTAACATGTACCACGTCACAGCTTCCCCTTGGGGAAGTAATCAATGCCTGCAATAGCAAGGCACACACAATCACATACTGCAAAGGTTAGGAGACTCGTCTCACTAACCACAACCAACCGATATCTCAAATCTAAACCTCATATCCTCAACACATTCATAAATGCCTAAGGCATATCCTTAACATAACATCTCATCATACTCGTACACATACTAAACCTTAAAGCCATAACCGATATCCATAACATGATCCTCAACTCATTCTGACACCTAGCATGCATCTAATCAGTATTCCTCAATCTCAAATTTAATCCTATCCTAATTAATTCACGTTTACTTAATTAATTACATTTCACCAAAATAACGTTTTGCCCGCAGACCATTTCTAAACCCACTTGTCATCAGATTTCATCAGACAAACAACCCATAAACACCAAAATAATATAATGATCATAATGGAATTTCTAATTATCAATTTTGAAAAGCCTAAGGTCAATTTAGGCCAAATCGCAGTACAGAAAACGAATAAATTCATAACTTATTCTTTACTAACCCGATTGACGATCTGAAAGAAGATTCGGAATCACAACGACGCAGGCTATGCATGTACAACATCAAATTCATCGGAATCTGAGCGACGGAACTGTACTGGTGACATATATGCTCGACCAGGTCTTCATCTACTCGGAAATACAGAAACTTGGTACCGATATGAAGAGAATGAAAAGAGGAATCCAGAAACTCAAACGGAATTGAAATCGGATTAGAAACGGATAGTAGATCTGAGTTTGAAGTTTTAGAGAAATTAGAACTTTTACGAGGAAACTTGAAAGGAAATTAATTAATAAACGATTTTCCTCTATTTATAGTGAAGTCGATAATTATCCTTTAGCGAAGTCGATAATTATCCTTTAACCGATCCAATGGCGGGATGAACCTCCTTCTCCAAACTTCTCGAAATTAGAACAATAAATCTTGAATATTGGACGGATAATTATTCCACAATTGCCTTGGAAAACGTGTATTCCTAAGCCGTCTTTCTCAACCGTTAAGAAACGAAATAACGACTCTTTTGGCCGTTTTGCCTTTCCATGTTATTTCATATCTAGGACATGTCCGATGTCTTGATCATTTCTCTCAACTGCATTTTTATTAATTGGAGCTCCCAAATGCTCCAAATAATACCGGAGGGTAAAAATAATTACCCGGAGAAAAAGTGAAAATTTCACCATAAGCCCAAAATTACGCCATGAACATAACGGTGGGACTTATACTCAACATTAATTAGAATTCGGAAATCCTAGCTATTATAATCCAGAGGAACTATCCAGAGTTCTACGCCGAAATAGATGCACTAGTAGGATCCACGAGTAGATCTTAGTGCCATCCTGGTGAGTGCATGTCATGATATATGCTTATGTGATATGCTGTGTTTTTCGTGCTAGCTATGATATGTGCATATGATTTTCTAGATCATGTTTGCTAGCACGAGATAGGCATACTAGAGATGGTTCTTTCCTCCATGCTATGGTGCGTGTATGTTAGGATTAGCTGGAGATGGTTCTTTCCTCCAAGCTATCATTGTTGGACATAGTGTGAGTGGAGACGGTTTTCCTCCACGTAGTAGTGTTATGTGTATGTTTTGGTTGGAGACGGCTTTCCTCCATGGCAGTGTGATGTGGTTAGTGTTTGGCCAGAGACGATCTTCCTCTAGGCCTTGTTTAGAGTTGATGATGGTGTTGCTGGAGTGATGATTCCTCCACGCTATGTTTGAGGATATAGAATGTCATAGGGTATGATGATACCTCTGAGAGAGAGAGTTATACCTCAACTTATGGGTCTGAGAGGATTTGATATTTTGCAAGTTTCGGGACGAAACTTGTTTTTATGGGAGTGTGATGTTAGAGCCTTAGTCCTTGGAGCCTAGGAGTCCTTGTTGAGCCTTATGCTGACCCTGACAGCCGCCCCGGCGGACCCAGATGGCTGCCCTTGCGCCTCACAGTGTCCGCCCTTGCGGCTTTGTGTGGTTGCTGTAACACAACGAATCCGCGGATCTCAGAGTGCCACATTGGGCTAGGATCACACAATGGATCTTGACCCTAGCCTGACAACAAGTTCAGTGGACCTTACAACATGGCACTGACAGATATGAAAACAAATATATAAAACTGTATAAAATTGTACAACCGAAAAGATAAGACATCATAGTAGAGTAAAATACTTAACTTCCTCACACAGGAGGTAACAAAAGACCATCATCACGCAGGAGGGAAAGATAACAGACTCAAAAGTCCACACAACCTAATGTACAAGACGTCCTCGACCTGTTACTCTGCTAGATCACCCAACAGCATGCCTATCCTGTAGAGCATCTACAACATGGTAATAAACCATTAGCATAAGCACAATCACACATAAGGAAGATAAACATATCAGCATGCTTTCAATCATTTACCCATTTATTCATCTCAACATAGTGGTCATTCACTCAAATCGTATAGATATAATATATATGAAACTATGTGACACGAGGACCGATACATCCTCGCCTCTGAGCCTACTAGCCAGCCGTACTAGTATCGGTCACATAATCTGTGTACCCTATGGGGGTGGATTGCGCCCTTCTTGTAAACCGGTCTGGCCATACATCAGAGAACCTCCCAGACTCTACGGCGGGATGAAAGGGAAGGGTTATCACAGCCACGTAGTGGGGCCATCAATAAAACATAGGTCGGTAAATACGACATCACATGCTATCATAGCACACATACAAAGCACACGCCACTCATGCAAACACCAAATATAAGGATGCCAACTAAGTAAGTCCTACGGACTAACCTCAACCTCGATCACAACTCAACCAAGATCACCTCTACACTGAAGGGGCAACACAACCTGCAAAACCAAAGGAAACACCAAGCTGGTGCAAGCAGGTGCAGGGGCGGCACTATGATGGCGCAGGGGCAATGCACAGGCCGGCGCTGGGGCGGCTACAAGGCAGGCGCAGGGGCGGAAGGTGTGCAGAGGACACCACTTCAGCTCCTTCTTCACTTCTACTCTCGTTCCCTTACTTCTCAAAGCTCTCTAGGAAGTCACACAACACAACAACACCCTCAAGCTGGCTCCATAAGGCACAACATCATCAACAACATCCAAACCAACCAAAGCTAGCAAGATTTCTTACCAAAAGGTCACAAACCTTACAAGATCAACCAAGGATCCAAGGGAGAAGAAGCAGAGAGAAAGTACGTATGGAGAGAGAGAAAGAGAGATCTGAAAATAAACCCTCATCAAAGAGGAGAAGAAGAAGTACAAATAGGACGGTAAAAGGGTAAAGCACGAGTCAAAGCAATCAAAGGCAGCTCGATGTCCCTGTCGGCCACAGGTAAAACAAGTCATAACTGGACTGGGACAAGCTGGCTTCAGATGACTAGGGTCACCACAGTTGTAACACTGACGTCCCTTATCTGCAGTATGTGCAGATGAGGGGTAACTCTGACGCGTATGGTCTCGTCCTAATCCAGATGACCCTCCAACTCCACTGGTCTGCCTAGTGCGCTGCCTCTTCTCAGACCGTCCCGTCTGAGGAGCTCTCCACTGACTGGCTTGCTCTCTCTCAAAAGCAGAAGCCCAATCCTGGTAATCAGCTAGGGACTCAAAATGGAATCCCACCATGTATGAACGGGTGCTCTCTCTTAGACGACGAGAGAACAGATACACATGCTGGTCCTCAGATGGTGCAGCTGGACCCAGCAAGGCCAACTCGGTCTGGAAACGGAGGATGGCATCAGTAATAGGCACATCCTCAAAGCCAGCCTCCACAAAATCCTGCAGCTTCTCCCTACTCAATGAGGCAGGGCAGAACTGCTCTCTAATCATGCGCCTCATGTGGTCATAACTAGTAGCTTTGGTCCGGACAGTCCTCCACCACTGGTGTGCGAGGTCACGGAATAGAGACTAAACTAGCTCTATCCGTCGGTCCTCAGGACATCTAATTGACTCCAAGGCTGAGTCTACATGCCCAATCCACACCTTAGTCTCTAACCCTATCTCTCCTGAGAAGTGTGGCACTCCCTACTGATGAAATGCCTTCAACTAGGCATCTCGTTGAGGCCCTCTGGTCTCCACTGGGACTCGAACTGGATCAACAACACGTGCAGGTGCAGCTGGCACCCGGGTCGCTCCATGAGATCTCTCAGAAGATCCCTCAGGTACTGGTAAATCTGGGGCTCGCCTGCCAGTCCTAATATCCTCCTCAAAACGTCGGAGGTACTCTTTGAACTCCGGTCCTCCCATGGAGACACGGTCAGTGTCATCAGACTGAGCTCGATGTGAATGATGTCTCACAGATACACTACTCCTTGTCTCTGGCATGACGCTCTTTGCAACCTCCTCATGTATCTCCTCCACCATTGGTGGGTCAGCAGCGGGAACTGGTCCCTCACCTACCACACCTAGAGGACGGGGTGCTCTACCTCTACCTCTGCCCAAAGCGGCAGTAACTCTAGTCCGAGCCATCTGCGAGGTATGCATACCTAACTTATAAGGCTCTATATAGGCCATAAGTATATATATATATATATATATATATATATATATATATATATATATATATATATATATATATATATATATATATATATATATATATATATATATATATACTCAACACAAGCATATACATAAACCATCATACATATATACATATCATATCTAAACTGCAGAGATCCATAGCAGGAGTGGCGACTTCTCGTACATCTAACCCAAAACCACATTTAAAACCAAAACCTTTAAAACATCAAATCCCGTGTGGGTTTTGTTTATTTTACCTATCAGACCTCATTGCAGGTAGCAAGTGCCATTGTTGTCAACCTGGGCTCTGATACCAACTCTGTAACACCCCGAATCCGCGGGACTCAGAGTGCCACATTGGGCTAGGATCACACAATGGATCCTGACCCTAGCCTGACAACAAGTTCACTGGACCTTACAACAAGGCACTGACAGAAATGAAAACAAATACATAAAACTGTACGACCCAAAAGATAAGACATCATAGCCGAGTAAGATACATAACTTCCTCACATAGGAGGTAACAAAAGACCATCCTCACGCAGGAGGGAAAGATAATAGACTCAAAAGCCCACACAACCTAATGTACGAGACGTCCGTTGCCTTCCACTCTACTAGGTCACCCATCAGCATGCCTATCCTGTAGTGCATCTACAACATGGTAGTAAACCATTAGCTATCCATACACATATATAGAGTAATGCATAAGCACAATCACACATAAGGAAGATACACATATCAACATGATTTCAATCATTTACCCATTTATTCTTCTCAACATAGTGGTCATTCACTCAAATCGTATAGATATAATATATATGAAACTATGTGACACGAGGACCGATACATCCTCGCCTCTAAGCCTGCTAGCCAGTCGTACTAGTATCAGTCACACAATCCGTGTACCCTATAGGAGTGGATTGCACCCTTCCTGTAAACCGGTTTGGCCTGACATCAAAGAACCTCCCAGACTCCATGGCGGGATGAAAGGGAAGGGTTATCACAGCTACGAAGTGGGGCCATCAATAAAACATTGGTCGGTAAATACGACATCACATGCTATCATAGCACACATACAAAGCACACACCACTCATGCAAATACCCAATATAAGGATGGCAGCTAAGTAAGTCCTACGGACTTACCTCAACCTCGATCACAACTCAACCAAGGTCACCTTTACATTGGAGGGGCAACACAACCTACAAAACCAAAGGAGACACCAAGCTTGTGCAGGCACGCGCATGGGCAGCACTATGATGGCGCAGGGGCGGTGCACAGGCCGGCGCTGGGGCGGCTACAAGGCAGGCGCAGGGGCGGCATGTGTGCAGAGGACACCACTTCAGCTCCTTCTTCACTTCTACTCTCGTTCCTTTACTTCTCTAAGCTCTCCAGGAAGTCACACAGCACAACAACGCCCTCAAGCTGGCTCCATAAGGCACATCATCATCAGCAACATCTAAACCAACCAAAGCTAGCAAGATTTCTTACCAAAAGCTCACAAACCTTACAAGATCAACCAAGGATCCAAGGGAGAAAAAGAAGAGAGAAAGTACGTATGGAGAGAGAGAAAGAGAGATCTGAAAATAAAACCTCATCAAAGAGGAGAAGAAGAAGTACAAATAGGACGGTAAAAGGGTAAAGCACGAGTCAAAGTAGTCAAAGAAGACGGTTGTAGCACACAAAGCCACAGGGGCGGGCTGTGTGAGCCGCAGGGGCGGACCAGGTAAGGCGCAGGGGCGCCCCCTGGGTCACGCAGGGGCAGCTCAGGCATAAACCTGGCCCCTCTGCTCCCTCTCTCAACTCTCGGCAACTAGGCTCTTATAGTTGCAGCCGCCTTCGTTGACCCTTTGACTTGTGCTTTGTGGCTGGCTTCCTTTATAAGCCATCCTTTGCTTCTATATGAGGGTTTCCCTCATCTTCTTCAGCTTCATTTCCCTCTGTACGTTCTTCTTCTTCTTCATCTTCTCTTCTTTTATCTTTCCTTGTGCTTGTGAGAGAGTTATGCAGAGTTTGGTTGTGGTTTGGCTTTGGATGATCATGAGGATGATGTTGAGTGTTGTTGTTGTTGTTGTTGTTGTGTTGAGGTTGTGGAAGTGTTGATTGCTCCTAGTTGCTGCTTAGGGTTTGCTGTGGTAAGGTTTCCATTTCCATCTTCCTTCCTTCCTCTTCCTTTCTTCTTTCTTCCTTTTCTAGCTTAGGATCACAAGCTGAGCTTGTATGGATCCTTTCCTGATGTTCAGATGTTCATACATGTGTATATATGTATGAGTGTTGTTGTTGTGTGATGAAGAAGTGAAGAGAGTCGAGAAAGAGATCGAAGAGAAGTCGGGGGAAACATTCTGCACAGACATCCGCCCCTGCGCCTGAGCTTGGCCGCCCCTGCGCCTTCTATGGACCGCCCCTGCGCCTTGAGTGAGCCGCCCCTGCGCCTCACTGGTTCAGCCCTTGAGTCCTTTGTTTCTGTTGGTGCATTCAGGGCATACCTTGTTGGTATGTTTCCTTCCTTTCCTTTAGCCTTGGCTTAGATGTTGGCTAGGCTAGCTTGGTCAAGATGAGTTGTATGATAGAGATGTGCCTTAGGCACTTGTGTTATGTTAAGGATATGCCTTAGGCATTTGTTAGCATGTTATGATCTAGAGGTTTAGATTGAGATTGTAGGGTTGTTATGGTTATCGAGACGAGTCTCTTAACCTTTGTAGTGTGTGATGATGTGTGCCTTGCTATTGCAAACGTTGATTACTTCCCCAAGGGGAAGCTGTGACGTGGTATTGGTTACGAGTACTACAGGTAAGTCCATAGGACTTACTTAGCGTTCAATTGTGAGTTTGTGTGATTATGATGGTTGTGTATGTTCACATGATTGTGCATTTATAACCTAAACCGGACTAGGATGACCATTTATTATATTAAATGGCCCAAGTGTATTATAACGGGTTGTGACCACTTGCCTCCACCTGCGGGTAGGAGGAGGTGCCCTGAAGATGATCTAACAAGGGGGACGAGTGATGATCACCCCCATGCAAAACCCTTGTGTTACGTTGGATGGGACGAGGTTCTTGAGGCTCCTCGTGTTACAAAATAAGTTGAATTAGAAATGGAATAACGTAACTGAAAGATAATAAATGATGGTATGTATATGGCATTGCATGTATGAGATGTGGATGTGTGTGTTGTGCTATTGCCTTCATACTTATTCATTACTGTAGCTAACGGTTTATACCGTGTTATAGATGATCTACAGGTTAGGAAGACTGCAGAGTGAGCCAAATGGGGTGACCAGCCGAGGACTTCTACACATTAGGGTTGCGTGGGATATGGGATCTTTTGTATTTGATGTTTATGGATGTTGTTTTGTACTCGGCTTGGTTGTTGTAAAATTTTTTGATGTATCTTATACAGTTTTATGTATTTGGTTTTAATCTCCCTGTGCCTTTTTGTAAGATCCAGTGAACTTGTTGTCAGGCTAGGGTCAGGATCCATTGTGAGATCCTAGCCAATGTGGCACTCTGAGTCCCGCGATTCAGGATGTTACACTTTGGCTCTGGCTTTCGGACTCTACCTAATGGTTTTATGTGTTATTGAATTTTAGGATAGCTTCAGGTGTTAGGTATGTTTCGGAGGAAAATTCTCGGAAATGGTGATCATCCGGAGCCGCGTGTGCCTTAGATTTTGGAAAGAGGGTTGTACTTTTGGTTTTGTTATTAAGTCAGTAAGGTTGTACCGGTCTTTCTCTTTTCTTGCATGGTTTAAAAGTACGTTTTATTATAACTATTTGCAAATTAAATTTTGGGTATGTTTTATTGTTTTGTCGTTCTCTTGTTGGAAGGTCCGATAATGAAGTTGTTGTCTAGCTAAATCTAGTGAATCTAGTGCGTAATTTATATCCTAGTGACACTACGGGTTTCCCAATCCTGGGTTTTACAATAGTTTATGTTGTTTTTATTAGTTTTAGACATGTTAGAATAGAGAACCAACATTTTAATATTAATATGTTATTTCGTTTTAATAGGATCTTATAGAATATTCTCGTGTGATCGGTACCGATTTTTCATCCAAGTTTGAGCTTCATGTATATTTTTGGATAGATGTAACTTAATCCGTTGGACTCGGTTTGTGGGGTACTCGATGATTATGGTGTTAGTCATCAACAAATCATGGTTGGACAGACGGGGGTTCCGTATCTTTGATTTCGCATGCGATAGACACGGAACACCTAGAAAGGTGAAAGATGTTGATCCCGATCACGTGTCAAGTACTAGCTGGAAAAAGAACTCGAAGAAGTGTATGTGCAAGTTTGAAGTTGAGGTGACACAAGTTGAAGAACAAAAACGGACATTGAGGTTACGTGTTGAGTCCACAACCACGTACTGCGATCGATTTTTAAGGGGTCATGTATTGAAATCCATGCAATTAGACGACCATGAAAATGTCAAAATCATCCGGAAAATTTACAATACCAGTTAGAAGATGAGGATGAAACAAGTTGAAGGAAGAGGGTCATTACAACAAGCACTTCATACTTTGAAGGAGCAAAAGCACCATGTGAGTGCAAGGAGATGTCCGAACTCTGATATGGTGGCTGATTTTTTATCCCACATACTAAATCTAGATATTTGCTCCACATGTTCCCTCAAGTTATTATGATGGATTCGACGTATAAGATCAATGAGTAAGTATTCTTGTTCTAACTTTGTTTGATAAACGTTTATCTTATTGGACAACACTTTTAGTGAATCCTTCGTTTAAGGAGACTTCACCCAAGACACATAAAAAAAAAAGAAGTAAATTTAAAGCTTTTTATTTTTGAACTGAAATAAAAAAAAATATATTAATTTTTTTATATTTTTTAATTACAATGAATAATAAAAATAAAAATTTAAACTAATTGGAAAATAAATATAAATTTATTGTACTTCTGTTATATATAAGAGTGCATAATTAGTTTTAAACTTAATTTCAATATTTTAATTTTAATTAGAAAATAAATAAAAATTTAAAACATTTTATTATCATCCAAAATATAAAAATTAGATTTATATTAATTCTTCTAGATTTTTAATTTAATATATATAACTACTTCAATTATAGTATTAATTAGTTGAAATTTAGTGAGATCATATATAGTTTTAAATCTATTTTTCATATTTTTTTTATATTTTACAATTGATTATTCCATGTAGGGCCCGTTTGGTTTTAACTTCGGAATCGGAAACGGAATGTAACGAATCTAGTCCATACGTATACTCTTGTTCTTGAAACTTTTTGGAATCATTCGTTGTGGTTTGAAGTAATTGGAGTATAGTTTGATTACTTTTGATACCTTATAGGGTAACAAAATCTGGGGAATCAAGTGCATTTTGCATTAAACGACAACGAATGATTCCATAAAATTTCATCAATAAGGATATACATATGGACTAAATTCGTTTCCATTCCGTTTTCTTTTTCGGAGTTGGAACCAAACAGGCCCGTAATATATAAAGAACGGATAGATGGGGAAACGAATTAAACCATGAGGATTCAACTTCGATCTCTTCAGAAAATGTCGACATACTTTACGAGGTTTTTTAGATTGAGATGTGAATTGTGATTTGGATTCTCCTAAAATATATAGTGTCACAACGGGATAGGGTAAGCAACACGCTCGGCCGGTGTAAGTTCAGTATCGGGTGTAGTCGAGAGTTGGAAACGGGGTGCAGCCATAACGTGCATCTGGGGCACATTCAAAATCCGCCCTAGATGCGCATCAAGACTGCGCCCGGGAGGCGCATACAGACTACACCCGGGACGTGCATACAGACTGGCCCGGGTTGCCTCTCGTGTCTAATTGAATAGCAACCCCATACAGTAAACTAGTTTCGTCCCAAAATTCTTACGTTTGACTCAGTAGTCAATGACCCAAATTTCATTAGGTCAATGACCCACATATCAAAAATTAAATTGATAAAAAAAATACTATACACGATTTAGCCAAAAAAAAATAAAAAAAAACTATATGATTTATCTAGTCTTCAACCCTTATATATATACAAACTCTTAAGCCGTCAACCTTACCTATAAACTATGTGGCATAATTTAGTTACAAATTTATTTGTAGAAATGAAAAGACTTTATATTATTTATAAAAAATCTTTGTAACACCCCAAATCCATGAGACTCGGGGCGCTACTGGGATAGGATCTCACAATGGATCCTAAGCCTAGTCTAACAACAAGTTCACTAGATCTTACAACAAGGCACAAATAGATATAAACCAAATATATAAAAACTGTATAAATATACATCAAAAGGTTTACAACATCACAACCGAGTACAAAACGGCAAACGCATATCCATACATATACAAAACATCCCAAAACCCTCGCACAACCTAGTGTACGGAAGCCCTCGGTTGATCACTGTTCGCTCGAAAGTGTGCGTCATAAAATCTTAAATTTATAAAAACTGAAATCAAGCAAAGCGAACCCGCATTGTATGGATCGGCGTAGTAAAGCAAGAATTCCACAGTATCGAACTTAGGGATTTGGGGGGAAAATTTCAGTTCACAAATTGTCAGGCAAATAAAAACCTTTGCAAAGATAATTGGGAAAACAACGATTCTAAAGATTCAGGTATCCAATTGTGGCAACCGATTCAAGATGTTCTAAAGATATAAGGACAAAGTCGGGATTGCAAAGGTATATCTAAGGTAGGGAATTGTACGGTGAAGTTCCAATCCCATTGTCTTACCCTAAGGCTCTCTCTAAAAAGGTTGTTGAGGCTGCAATATAGAATCTAAGGATAAGATTAAACTCTCAAATACCCATGCCCAAACTCAAGTTAATCAAAGATAAGCCAAAACGGTTACGGTTGTGACACTCGAAACCGATGTACAGGATGTTGAGTCTCACTACTACCTAGAAAAGGTAAGCCGATGCTAGGTTAAAGCAAATCTTTAACTTTGGATCAAAGAAAAAGCAAAGGACGTACGACAGAGGAAAACAACGGTCGGATCTTGAAGAACCACGGCCGTGGAACTCAAGAACAGGCCGTGGAAAGCCTCGACGACGAGGTTTCTCGCAACTCTCACGGTCCAATCTGTTTTGGTTCAATCTATCATCATCTATGCCACAACTATTAACCCTTCACCTTAGAATGACTTAAGGGTTTTAGCCAACAATCATCATAATCAAATCCAAAATCAAATATGAAAGAGAGAAAAGGTAAAAGCTTGAAATATCAATATTAAACACAAAGAAGAACGGGATGTCAATCCGCCTTCAAGATGAAACCCTAAGATCTTTTTCGAGTACGCAGTCCTCAAGTGCGTACTTCTCAAAATCTTCCTTCTACGCAATAAAATCTCCTCGTAATCTCTCCAATCTCTAACACCGGCTGTGAAATGTAGTTGAATGCAAGACGTCCGTTTTCCTCCTTTCTTGTAACACCCCAAATTTTACAACTTGGAGAGTTACTGGTTAGGACCTCACAGTGGGTCCCGACCTTAGTTTGACAACAACTTAACAAGATCTTACAACAAGGCACAGATAAGGAAAAACCGAAAATCGTAAATTAAGTCTTAACAACGTATGAATGTGACCAGAACAACCAACAGCCGGAAAACATAAGATAACAACTACGGATAGAAAGAAAGAACCAAGGTCCAACTGGAAATCCCACAATTAAAGAAACTGCAACACGTCCTAAAAGTACGACATCCCGGCTGACCACTACCATCCGGATCACTCGGCATTTGCTCTAACCTGTGGTACGTCTACACAACATAACAACTGTTAGCTAACTATCCAAATATAAGTAGAATAATAACAGCACAAACACACGCAGAATAATATAAACAAACATCATGCTGGCACACACCCGTTAATTATCTATTATTTAGGTGATTCATCTTATTCAATTTTACAGTTGTGGCACGAGAACTCTTAACAGTTCTCGCCTCAGTTCCTTATCCAACTGGGTGTAGGTCTAGCTGACCTCCGCCGGTAAAATCACTACAAACCGAGTATGGACTAGTCCCTAAAGAAGCCCCCAACGCCCTCAAGCTAACTGAGCAGAATGCCACCGCCCGTTACTCTTAGGCCAAATATAGGTCGGTAAATATCTATCACAACCTATAACTCTAAACATTTCAATCACACACCACTATCATCATTCATGCTCATATTCAGAAGTCAGCTAAGTAAGCCCAAAGGACTTACCTGTTATAAATCTTGATTTTCTATAAACCAAACTCGCTCTATAAACTGTAGCAGCTCAGTTGCCTACCAAAGGAGATAAGTGCATTAGCACACTCCAACGTAATTAGAAGTCTAAGACTTCTAAGATAGAAGATCGTAATAGGACAGAACTGATTACAGTACTAATTTATGGTAAAATGACTATTTTACCCTTAGTCCCGAAACTTCCAAATTTTCCGAAATTCTTGTATAAACTCTTTTTTGAGACTATAAAGTCGTATTCTAACCCCTAAAGTTTAATTTGGTTACAAACTGGCACTTTGCCTATTTTCCTATTTTCCGAAAGGTTGTAAAGGTCCAACTTCGGCTTCAAATATGAAATTCGTAGAAGCTTATAAAATTCCGAAATAATTCTCTAGATCATCTATGATGTTCCATCTAACCTCAGGAGCAAGAATTTCTCAAAACTGTTCATCCATCATTTTTATAAAAATTCTCAAAGTTGGTTACAGCACTTACATTTCTTATACTTAGCCAAAATTTCATGGTTTTCCAAAAACTGCTTATCTACCCTACTTTGGAAGCTTATAACTTCTAATCCGACCGTTCATTTCTTCTCAATTTTTAATACAGTAAACTACATACGTCCACTTATTACCTATTAAAATTTCAACGGTGGATCTTCAACCTAACTCTTGAACATTGATCTACAAGATGGGTTGTTCCTCACTTCAAAACTGAAGGAACTGAATGTATACAACAGCAGCCCTTGTCTCTACCCTTAAAGTCATCCTATGATCACCAGTTTGACCCTCAAGAGACATCCACAATTATCAGCTCTCACTACCTAGACTCGAACCCCTTTTACAGTAGCCTCACAACAACTTAAATCTGTACATATCCTATGCATCTACACCCTTTTTCTCATTCAGTTACGAAAGGATCAAACAGCAAGAGAGAAGAGATTTTACCTCTTCCAGCAGTGACTAGTCGGAGGTCTCTTTGATCGGTTTCAAAGGAAGGTTCTTCTATTTACCCTAGTTCCGCGCCACTCAGTTACTGTCCTCCCTAGTACGAGAATAGATGGGGCCGAACAAGAACATGAGACAACCGTGGTTGAGTCGACTGTGTAGAGGAGTACTAAGGATTTAAGATGCACTCACTTGTGGAACAAAATGGAGCGAGATGTTTGGATCTTCTGCACAGGTACTCGACAGAAGTGTGATCGGGGAGATGTACTGTACTTCCTGTTCGTGCCCAGAACAATCAAGGAAGGTTGATTACTCTCAGTCGACAGGAAAAAAAGAGGGAAGGTGCTGCTGCTTACCTGGTTGATCGACTGGCTGTTTTTGTTGCAACAACAAGAGGAGGGTATGCTACTGCTGTTAGAGCGTTCGATCAGCAAGAGAGGAAGGTAAGGCAGCTTGTGCTGCTGGAATCCGTAGACAGAAGGGAGGAGTTTTCGAAGCTGAATCTGGACGGAGATCAAGAAGGGAGATAGCGTGTATAAACGGCTGCAGAAGAAGGCAAGAAGATTAAACGTATAAGGTAACTTCGAATAATCTGTAACTGCTGCTGACTAGGACGATTTGCATCTATTCTGTACTGTTCCTGGGCTGTGAAGGGATGGGCGCTGGGCATGCTGGGCTGAAGCTGGGCGCTGGGCACGCTGGGCTGCAGATGGGCGCTGGCCACGCTGGGCTGCATATGGGCGCTGGCCACGCTGAGCTGAAGATGGGCGCTAAGCTGAAGCTGAAGATGGACGCTGGCTGAAGCTGAAGAGGGACGCTGGGCTGAAGCTGGGCGCTGGGCACGCTGGCTGAAGGTCACGGACTGGGCCGTCAACACCTTGTCTGGGCTTGTCACAGATTTGTCACAGCCTTGTTTGGCCTTGTCACAGCTTCGTCACAGATTGTCTGGGCTTGTCACAGCTTCGTCACAGACTTGTCTGGGCCTTCTCACAGCTTCGTCACAGACTTGTCTGGCCCATGCATGTACTTGTCCCGAGTTTATCTTGGTCTCGTCTTAACTCGTCTTGGTCTCGTCTCGACCTCGTCAATCCCGAAGGAGATTGACATACACAAGAACAACTAAGCTTAATCTTTCACACACAATCTGTATTCAACCAAGACCTCTCTCTTTGATTGAAAATGTGAGAATGCAAAGCTAATATCAGGTTCTGTCTACCTTCAAAATAAACTAAAGGAAGGCTTTTTATATGTCCCTAAAAGCCTTCTCCTAAATAAAGAAAAATGCTACCAAATGAAAAACCTCTTCCTAATTAAAGAAAATGTTGATAATTGTAATATTTAGATTTGTACATTGAATTAAAACTTCCAGCACAAAATCAGCCTCTTAGAAAGTCTTATAATGTGCAAATGATCATGGTTGGAGTAGGCTAGACGTGTGGCTGGAGTAGGCTAGGCATGAGCATCAACATGGTCCGTGGTTCGTGGCGCTTGTTAGACTCGTGATCTTACAAGGTTAACTCAACCAACGCATCCATCTCCGCTTGCATCTTGGCTCGTGCTCTAGTAGTTGGCCCTTGAAAAGAGACTAGTTCGGATGACCCTTCATCATTCTCCCCTTCTTGGAAAGGATTCGACCCCGAATCACCCTTGTCTTCGGCTATAGGAGGGAAAGGACTAAGGTCTCGAACATTGAACGTAGGGTTGCACTCATTATCATCCGGAAGCTCCAACACATAAGCATTGTCTCCCGCCTTATAAAGCACCTTGAATGGCCCATTGCCCCACGGAGATAGCTTGGACTTGCGCAAGGATTGAAAACGATCCTTTCGTAAGTGAAGCCAAACAAGATCACTGGGTTCAAAAAGGACTTGTTTGCGCCCCTCATTGACCTTGTCCGCTGTCTTCTTGCCCATCTCCTCAAGCTTGATTCTTGTCCTCCTATGTATCTCCTTAATGTGTTCAATCTGCAATTCTACATTAAAGTCTACTCGCTCTTTCTTAGGCAACGGTGTAAGATCAAAAGGAGTTAGTGGATTTAAACCGCAGACACATTCAAAAGGACTCAAAGAAATGGACAAATGCATTGTTCTATTATAAGCAAACTCCACATGAGGCAAAGCATCTTCCCATTCTTTCAAGTTTTTCTTTATGACAACCCTTAAAATAGTGGTTAAAGTCCTCTAAGTCACCTTGGTTTGCCCATCGGTTTGAGGATGACAAGAAGAAGAAAACAATAACTTCGTTCCTAGTTTTCCCCAAAGAGTTTTCCAAAAGTAACTAAGGAATTTGACATCCATACAAAATTTGAACGAGGATATTTCCTTAGGTCGTCTATATCCTTACAAAATTAATTTCAGAACTCAATACTAACACAAGTATAGCGATTAAGTAAGGGTCGAACCCAAGAGAGTTTATGATATTTTTATTAAATTCAATTATTGATTATTGAACAAGGTAACAAAGAGGGGGGGGGGTTTGGATGAATTGATGCGCACAAAACTAGAAAGCAAGTAAATGAGATTGATATGATGATGATGAGTGAATCTACACTAGGTTGATTCTTAGCATGCGATTACTACTTTGGTGAGTTCCTTTTACAAGTTTCAAGTAATCTTCCCGTCTTGATCATATGTATGTGTTGAGCCAACCGGCATCAATACAACTTAACAAGTTAGTGTTTCGTAAACCTACAAGAACAAGTCACAAGTTAGCTTTCAAACAAAGACTAAGGGATATAAAGAGAAGATTAAAACCGTTAAACTAATCTTTATAATTGTGTTTCTTTTCCTTCAAGCAATTACAACCCGTTATTACTTAAAGGTTACTACTAGACTAAAGACCCGAACCCGGAATCTATTAATCCTAGTTGTCTACATGCAATTAGAACCTAAGGTGATCAATCTTAAGTGATAATGAAAACATGCAATTTAGATAATTGAAGCTCAAGAAACACAAAATATTACTGAATCAAACTTACATTACAAAGGGAACTTACAACCAAAGTAATAATGCAGCTTCAAATCAACCCAATGTAGCAAGGACACTTAGAAGCTCATTACAAAGGAAGCAAGAGAGTATAAAAGTGGGAAAATGATGGATGATTCTAGCAATCAACCATGGGTCTATTTATACTACAAATGGCACTAAGTGGGAGTAAATGGCCGGCCAAAACAGCCACCTTTAATGCCATAAAGGTGATGTAAACAGCCGGAGTAAAGCCTTTGTCGCTGAACCGCAGGGGCGGCCTTCAGATCCGCAAGGGCGGTTCAGGCGAAAACGTTTGATCTTCTTCGTGGCCGCAGGGGCGGCCTGGCAGTTCCGCAGGGGCAGCTCATTGATGATCTTCAAACGCCTGACTCTTCAACTTTCTATCGCTTCAGATGCCGAGCCGCAGGGTCGGCCCAGTGTCAACGCAGGGGCGGTGACACTGACTCTTCATGTGACACCTATTTCATTTCTAGTTGATTACCAATTAATTAACCCTGTTTAAAGCAATAAGCGGAAAAGCGGAAAACGGAAATTTTTAAAACTTTATCTTACAACCATATTCACAACATATACACATACTAACATACGTCATAAAACTCCGTTTAACCAAATCACAACTGTTTTAAAACCATGCAAAACATCCTAGGCGGTAGCATCCCATAACAGCCCACCTAATATGATCTCAAATCCAGGTGTTGGGTCCAACGTCCTTGCCTTGATCAGGCCGAGTCTGAGTAGCTGAAAAATATGTAGATATAACAACAATGAGCCACACGCTCAGTAAGGGTATACAAATCGCACTCTCCCAATATATATAAGTATCTAATATCCCGTCCCCAAAGGACACACTATACCCTTTCTCACATTTCAAAGTACATATACAAATCCACATTCACATATAATTCCACAACCATTCATATCACATTTCACATAAACATTCAAGCATGTTATCACACATCACATATAAACATATCATCTCATCACATAAAAATAATCATAACATAACATATAACATGCTAGACTCGATCGCATCGATGCATAGGTGATAATTAACTAACTAGCCCCATCTGATCGTACGATATATTTTCTCATTGCTTTCGTATTTCTTTTCTTTCTTTTCTTTCTTTATTTTTCTTTTCGGTTGGCCAACCCGATAGCGTCCTAGGCCCCCTGTAGATCAGGTAGCGACCTCGGCCATCTTGTCCTAAGACCCCCTGTAGATCAGGTTGCAATCTTGGACTATTTTTCTTATCTTGAGGCCCCATGTAGATCAGGTAGCGACCTCTGAGGCCCCTTGTAGATCAGGTAGCGACCTCGTCCCCCGGAAACCCGTGCGGGACCCAGTTGGGCTAATTAATCAATTACCATCCTATATTATCACTTTCATATCATAACTCAATTTCATGCTTTCATCATATTCTTTCATCACATTCTTTCCACTATCATCTCATGTACCTCATGCATGCTTTCATAAGGAATATCAAGTCATCATCATCGTTTCACTCATATACATATAAGCATGCATACAATCATAACAAACATATATATACACTCAAGCATGCATAAAATCATAGCATATTAAATACATAACATATATTAAGCAAGTGTAATTCATATACACTTACCTCACAGGTAAGAACAATAAAACCTCGCAAACCAACTATTGAGTCCGTTTCCCACTCGGACTATCCTCCTTTATCGTGCTTGGATACGCTCCCAAAACAACTAAGCTATAGTTAAACTGAAACCTTCAACAACACCTATTGAGAATATCATATTCCTCGTATTAAACTTCTCGCTTCAAACACTAGTTAAATTCATTCCTTTGAATTTAATTAGCTTTTAGCATTTTCTAGAATCCCAATTTAATTAATTGACCTTTAATTAATTAATTAAATTTTGCCAGAATAACGTTTTGCCCGCAGGCAATTTCTGAACCCACCTATCATCAAATCTCATCAAACAAACAACCATAATCACCAGAATAAAGTAACGAGCATAATGGAATTTCCAATTATACATTTTGACAAACCTAAGGTCAATTTAGGCTAAATGGCAATACGGAAAACGAATAAATTCATAACTTATTCGTTACTAACCCGATTGACGATCCGAAAGAAGATTCGGAATCACAACGACGCAGGCTACGCTCGGACACCATCAAATTCACCGGAATCTGAGCGACGGAACCTCCCTAGTATCATATATGCTCGACCAGGCCTTCCCTTGCACGGAAATGTAGAAACTCGGTACCAAAATGAAGAGAATGAAGAGAGGAATCCAAAAACTCAAACAGATTTGAAATCGGATTAGAAATGGAGAGTAGATCTGAGTTCGAAGAATGAGAGAAATCAGAGCTTTTACGAGAAAACGTGAAAGGAAATGAATTAATAAACGTTATTTCCGCTATTTATAGCGAAGACGATAATTATCCTTTAGCGGAGTCGATAATTATCCTTTCACCGATCCGAAAGCGGTTTAAGCCCCTTTCTCCAAACTTCTCGAAATTGGAATAATAAATCTGGAATATTGTATGGATAATTATTCCGCAATTGTCTCGAAAAACGCGTATTCCTAAGCCGTCTTTCTTAGCCGCTAAGAAACGAAATAACGACTCTTTTGGCCGATTTGCCTTTCCATGTTTTTTCATATCTAGGACATGTCCGATGTCCTGATCATTTTTCTCAACTGCATTTTTATTAATTGAAGCTCCCAAATGCTCCAAATAACACTGGGTTGTAATATCATCTAGGAGCAAGTTACCTCGAGAGGTATCTCGTGTTAAAATGGATTTAATTCCTTAAAATTCTCGATTAGGTCATCTTCAATTTTTGACTGTTACAAATATCTCTCACTTTAAGAAATTTCGTCCCGAAATTTAAGAAAGGACGTAGAACCAAACTCGTAGATATATCAAAAGGATGCACAACCGGATCACAATTTCTCGAGGTTCTTACTCAAAAAGATCGGGGTATTTCGCTCTCATATCTCGCTCGGTCTCCCATGTAGCCTCTCGAGCTGAATGATGTCCCCATTTGACCTTCACCATCGAAATCTCCTTGTTTCTCAATCTTCGAACTTGCTTGCCTAAAACCTTAACTAGTTCTTCTGGGTAGGACAAGTTCTCAAATACTTCTATCTCAGGTTCGGGAATGATATGACTAGGATCTGACTTATACCTCCGTAGCACCGATACATGAAAGACGTCATGCAATCTTGATAACTCTGGTGGTAACGCCAACCTATACGCAAGTGGTCCGATCTTCTCTAAGATCTCATATGGACCAATGTATCTCGGTGCTAACTTCCCATGCTTACTAAATCTCATAACTCCCCTCCAAGGAGATACCTTCAAAAACACTCTATCGCATATCTCATATGTCATCTCTCGTCTATGGCGATCAAAGTAGCTCTTTTGAAGATCTTATGCTGCCTTCAAGCACTGCTTTACTAGTTGTACTTTCTCTATTGTCGGTTGTACAAGTTCAGGACCCTGTATCTGTCGCATGCCCTAAAAATCCCAACATATAGGTTTGTGACACTTCCTTCCATATAAGGCCTCGTAAGGGGCCATACCAATACTTGAATGGAAACTGTTATTATACGCAAATTCGAGTAATGACAGGTTAGAATCCAAGTTACCTTTAAGCTCCAAAACACAAGATCTCAACATCTCCTCCAAGGTCTGAATCGTTCTCTCTGATTGTCCGTCTGTCTGAGGATGAAATGCCGTACTGAAATGCAATCTTGTACCTAAGTCATTTTGCAAACTTCCCCAGAAGTGCGATGTAAACCTCGGATCTCTATCAGATACAATCGATATAGGGACTCCGTGCAGTCGAAAAATCTCTCTCACATACAACTATGCCAGCTCATCTAAGGAGTTATCTTGTCTCATCGGTAAGAAGTGGGCAGATTTCGTCAATTTGTCTACAATCACCCATACCGTGTCATTCTTTCTGAAAGTCCTAGGAAGTCCAACCACAAAATCCATTGTAATCCGCTCCCACTTCCACTCAGGAACTGATAAAGATTGTAATTTTCCTGCTGGTGCTTGGTGTTCAGCCTTCACTTGCTGACACACTAGACATCGAGCTACAAAATCAACTACCTCTCGTCTCATCCTGGGCCACCAATAGATCTTCCTCAGGTCATTAAACATCTTCGTACTCCCAAGATGCATGGAATACCTCGAGGAATCTGCCTCTTCAAGTAGCTTCTTCTTTAACTCCTCAATGTTGGGTACGCATATCCGTGTACCTCCATATAACACTCCCTGATCAAACAACTGGAAGTGTGTAGTGGTAGCATCTCCCACTTTAGCTTTCAACTTCTTCAGTGTAGCATCCTCATCTTGTCTAGTTGAAATCTCATCAAGAATCAACGGTCTAACCTGAATGTTCTCTATCAACTCGGATCCTCTTACATCCATCTCTACTCTCATAACTCTGAGAGCTAATAGATGCTCAACTTTGTAGTTGACCTTACTGCCTTGGTCACTACTCTTTCTGCTAAGAGCGTCAGCTACCACATTTGCCTTTCCTGGATGGTACTCTATAGTGCAATCATAATCCTTGAGTAACTCCATCCGTCTTCTCTGCCTCAGATTCAGATCCCTCTTAGTGGGAATATACTTCGGCTTTTATGGTCGGTAAACACCAGAAATGTATCACCATAAAAATAGTGCCTCCAAATCTTAAGAGCATGAACTATAGCAGCAAGCTCTAGGTCGTGTGTAGGATAGTTCTCCTCATGAGGTCTCAACTGTATAGATGTATATGCTATTACCTTCCCTTCCTGCATTAGAACTCCTCCTAAGCCACTCCCAGATGCGTCGGTGTAAACCACAAAGTTACCCTTATCTGAGGGTACAGCCAGAATAGGGAACGTTGTCAATCTTTTCTTAAGTTCTTCAAAGCTCTCTTGACAACTGTTGTCCCATACAAACTGTTGATTCTTCTTTAGTAAGTTAGTCAATGGCCGCGCGATAATCGAGAAGTTCTTTACAAACCTCCTGTAATAACCCGCAAGTCCTAAGAAGCTGCGAATCTCCTTAATGCTCTTCGGAATTTCCCATTCTATAATAGCCTTGATCTTGGATGGATCAGGTTGTATACCATCTCGTGATATCACATGCCCTAGAAAGGCAATCTGATCCGTTCAAAACTCGCACTTGCTGAACTTCGCATACAATTGTCTCTCCCTCAGAATCCCTAAGATACGTCTCAGATGTTCTCTATGAGTATTTGCATCTCGGGAATATATCAAGATATCATCAATGAAGACCACGACAAACTGATCTAGATAAGGTTGAAATATTGAGTTCATCAACGCCATGAATGTTGCAGGTGCATTCGTCAATGCAAAAGGCATAACTGTAAATTCATAGTGTCCATACCGAGTATGAAAAGCTGTCTTCGGTATCGAATTCTCTACTATCCTCAACTGCCAGTATCCCGATCGAAGGTCAATCTTTTAAAATACTGTAGCACCCCTTAATTGATCAAGCAAGTCCTCTATCCTCAGTAAGGGATACTTGTTCTTGATTGTGATTTTGTTCAGCTCACGATAGTCTATGCACAATCGTAAACTACCATCTTTCTTCTTCACAAAAAGCATTGGTGCACCCCAAGGAGAAATACTCGGGCGTATAAAACCCTTCTCGAGCAACTCTTCTAGCTGTTTCTTCAACTCATTTAGCTCTAGCAGAGCCATCCTGTAAGGAGCAATTGATATCGGTGCTACACCGGGTAATGTCTCAATCTCAAAGTCTACCTCTCTACTCGGAGGTAAACTAGGTAAATCATCAAGGAAAACGTCAGGAAATTCTCTGACAACATCCACCTCAAATACTCCGGGGCTAACAATCGTAGAATCTGATACACTAGCCAGATAAGCTTGACACCCTTCTCTAAGTAATCTAAAAGTTTTCACTGTAGATATGAGGCAAGTAGGAATAACATTCCACTTACCAGTGAAAATCACCTCTCTCACCCCATCTACCTCCATGGTAATTTCCTTTGTATAACAATTAATCAAAGCTATATGAGTGAATGACCAATCCATTAATATAATTAACATCACATCAAACTCTCTCAAGAATTCATCCATGTCAACACAAGTGCTATACTACGGCCATTAGGGACCGTGTCTCACCAATCTCTAGTTGCTCCCTCAAACAAGGATATATCATATTGTACCCGTCTCTCAGTAGCACAGATAACTCCATCTAGAATGGACTCAGTGTTCCTCAATCACTCATCCACTACTAATGGATCAGTAGTCCCCTCAAACGGCTTTTCCCCTTGGCGGTGAATCTTCTTAAAATTCTTGTCCATCTTTACTAGAATAATACCCGGGGAAGTCTCAAGGTACTAAGGAAATAGAATCAACCTTTACCGGGTAAGTCTCACTACTCACAATCCCAAGCCAATGAACCTATCACCGGGGAAGTCTCAAGGTACTAAGGAAAGGAACTATAATCTCAAACCCACATACCAACTAAGGGAATAGAATCAACCTTTACCGGGTAAGTCTCAGGCTAACTCACAAAGATGGAATGAAGGCACACTCAAACCCCAATAAAGGATAAACCTTTATAACCTACACTTATGATCTTGGGTAAACAAACAAAGGAATTACCGGGTAAGTCTCATCCTAGGCTTGCATTGAACCAGGAAAGGTGTAATAAGAATAGGATTTGGCAAGCTCTAACACTTAACTCTCAGTTTCGGATCAGAAAAGGTCACCTCGGTCAGTCAAGTTCCACCCCGGCCGAGATGTTCATCGACTGAACGAGATGTTTTAGGGTTAAGGATAAAGACTCAAGCTTTCAGGGTCCTACTGGAATTAAGATAATTCTATCATCGTCTTTCCCACAATTTTCAGCCAATCACCCTAGAATCGCACAAAGAAATTAGCCACTCATCATCATGAAAGCAATAATCAAATATATGGGAAGAGAATGAATATTTGAACACAAAAACCTTAAGAACAAGGCTTCAATAACTGAATCAAATATCAAACAAATCAGCGTTCCTTGGATCACAAATCCAACAAGACAATCAAACAAAAGGGAATCTAAGAAAGTCTTACAAATCCCCTCAAAAGCTGTATCCGAACTATCAATCCTTCCTTGATTGATCTTCAATCTTCCTTCCTTCCTTCAAAATTCCGGAAAAATCCCTTAATTTTTGGATGCTCTCAGCCCTCTAAGCATGGTTGAACTTGTGGAAAATCCAACCCTTTATATAGGAGAATTATCTTCCAAAGATAAAATATCTTACAAAGATAATTTCCTAATAAAATATATCCATATTTCAAAAATAGATCTTCCTTCCAGAAATCCAGCCCAAAAATATAAGATCTCCCTTTCCAAAAATAAAAGATTTGAGCCAAATAAAATATATCTCGCCGCGTCCAGGGTGTTCGCCTCGGTCGGGGCGCTCCTCTAGATCACCTCGGTCGAGGTGATTGTGTGGTCAACCGAGGTGAATCTCAGCTGAAGGTGAAATCACTCAATTTTGGTCCAAAGTAAATCTCCTTTGTTAATTCCAAGCTTCCTTGGTTCTTCCTTAAGGTCCCGAATGTAGCTCCAATGACTCCTTAGCTCCATTTTGATGCAAAACGTGCCGTTTTACCTACGATTACAACGAAACGTGCAGATTATTGAAGATAACGTCTAAACATGTCCCAAAATATAGACTATAATTCATGCTATCAAAATACCCCATACTTGTCCCTTGCTTGTCCCCAAGCAAGTTCCAAATCTTAGATACAGGATAGAATGGATTATAAGTCATAAAAATCAATGAAAAGTATTTCAAAGCATTTTTGGTGGTGTGCTCCACTCATAGATCACTCTAAGGGAATGCTTCATGGAATTTAAAATTAAAATATGCTCAAAACATTTTATAAATATAAGAAAGTTGTTCATCTTTGCATAAAATCGTAAAATGCATAATAAATCATAATTATCAAAATTAATCATGTATAATCCAGTTTAAACCACCAAGTCAATCAACAAGCTCGAGGTCTCAAGGGTTTCCAAAAGAGGTCAAGAAACGTGTGAGGGTGGGGTGTATATAGGGTATGTGGTGCTAGAATCCGGGAAAAGGATCTTTACTTCACTTGCTTTGAATTTCAACATCTTCCACCAATAAGCATTGCTTATTTACTTTTACTTTTTGGGATGCATGGACAGAGGTGCACAATTACCGAAGCCTAGGAAATCAGCAATCATCAATTTCTCGAGATGCCTCAAACCCTTGGTGCACATACCATGACCCGTTAGAAATATCGCTCAATCCGACTTTGGCAAGACACAAACACCCGGCTATGTGAATGGTGCCGAGTTACTCATCATCATGATTGACTTCCCCAAACCTATTTGTTTCTTTCTAACTACCAGCCAAAATCTCAACTTTTCTTTCACTTGCTTTTCACTTGCTTGCTTCCAAATTCCCGGATAGGTAAAAGGGAGGCAAATATGTATATGAGGGGCTAAGCATGATCAAGAAGAAGAAGAGAAGAGAATGAATTGCCTTAATCTTCCAAGGAAGAAAGTGAGAGAACTCATCATGTGGTGTCAACCTTCAAATTCAACATAATTTTGATAAAAACAAAGTATTAAACATGCCACAAATTATAAAGAAAGCATTTAGCAACTTAAACATATCATAAAACCTTTCAAACCTATAAAGATTTCAAAAACCAGTCCGCAAACAAAATCTTCACTGAGGTCATATCCAGATAAGAAGCACAAAAATCGTTTCGAAAACTATTCCAGTTAAACCACCTCGGTCGAGATGTTCTAAGTCAACCGAGGTACTGCACCTCGATTTGTCAGAGTCACTTCGGTCGAGGTCAAAATTTTTTTTTCTTAACCAGTTTTTGACGTTTTTCTCAATCAAATAACTTGTATGCATGCATGTAGTCTCACATAAACACATAGAGCATAAAGAAAATCATAAGTATCCTAACCGAGCCATACAAGCATACACATAAGTCATATAAATACATCCAAATACCCCATACTTGGGACACATTGTCCCAATGGGTCAAAATAAGTCTGAAAGAAGAGTACCCACCAAACATCGCTGAACTACATAAAGAAATAAGAAACAGCTCCCAAATAAGATCATCTCAGTTGGCGAAGAACATCTCGGTCGAGGTCCTGTGACTGCACCCTAGATGTGTCTCAGTCAAGCTCTGTCCTCTCAATTTCTCGAACTTTTGTCCTTCTAGTGTAGCTCTTGAGCTGTAATCCTTCCTTAGAGAGTACCTGGTTTCTGTCTAGAGGACGCCAAGAACAAAGCAAAGCAAAGCAAAAGCAAACTATCTAAACTACACTAGAAAAAGGGAAAAGAAAGCAATACCTTGGGTTGCCTCCCAAGAAGCGCTTGATTTAAGGTCGCTAGCTGGACCTTTTCTCTATGGAATTACTTAATGTACCTCGAATATCCTGGAGTGCTCATCACATCCATCATAAAATTCTTCCAAAAAGGTTCCGGTTCGTAATTTCACCGGCAAATGGTAAGATTTCCCACGTACAAGCTTGTACGGTTTGATTCTCACCGGAATCCTTGTAGATTTCCTGCACTTTAATGGGACATAATCTAGCCTTGCGTCCCATCCTTTCATGGATCGAGAAAATAGCTTCTCGAGTATTCTAGTAGCTTCCCCATCTCTAGTTTGGGGATAGTACAAGGTCTTTGTCATGTGAATGACCCCATACTTGAACAAATAACACTTCATTGCCTTAGCGGTGAAGCGCTTGTTAACTTCACTCATTATAATCCAAGGAGCATCTTCTTCCAACAATTTCAAGGGAGGTTTCATCTTGATCATAGGGGATTCTTTGAGACCTCCAACTCTTCGGTGCATCCCTGAAGAAATCTAGAACTTTAGTAGGAATTTCAAAGGGAGTAAGAGAAGGCACCTTATAAAGTTCTCCAAAGCTTGGGACAAGTTTCATGTTAGGTTGATAATCCACACATGAAATCTCTCCCAACTCAGCTGATCTTTCTTCAACCTTGGCCACAGTCTCAGTAATTTGGCCAAGGTTCTCTACATCTTCCACTTCCAGTTCTACAGATTCTTCTTCCATCTCGGCCGATCTCTCTTCCACCTCGCCCGATCTCTCTTTCACCTCGGCCGAAGTCTCCACAGTTGGATCGAGATCTTCCTTATCTTTCTTTTCCTCAAATGTTTCAGGAGAAACTTCCGGTTCGATTGGAGGAATGCTTGAAACTTGCAGTACTTCCTCATGCTCCTCTTTCGGCTTAGCATAGGATAGGGTGTTTTCCTTGAGCTCCTCCACCTTCTTCATCAACTTCTGCCATTTTGATTCAAGCGAATCTTCAAGTGGTTGCTCATAAATCTTTCTAGGGACATTCAACTCATCCCATATCGCAAGCTCCTCCTTAATGGCCTCTTCTCTTCCCTTTCATTGTTAAACCAATAGAAGGAATATTTCTCTTCCAAGTATTCATAATGGTCCGCACTAGCACTTTGTCTTGCTATCCAGGCTGTATCAAACGTAGCCATCGGAAATCATGAAAACTACAAAACTCATAGAAAGAGTAGTCAAATGCAACAAGGGCATTAGCCCCGAAAGACAACCGAAACCGGCTTGGTCTAGACCAAGTCCCCGGCAACGGCGCCAAAAACCTTTTCTCTCCAAAAGGTGTGTGCAAGCTTTAAATTTATAACCCAAGAAGTATGCTTAAAACAAGGATGTGAACCCGCAGTGTACGGATCGATTATAGTAAAAGCAAGAATTCCGGGGTGTCGATCTCAGGGACTTAGGTGAAACAAAGCAAGTATAGGTTGTCAATACTACAACTAACCCCAAAGGCAATTAAAGCAATCAAAGATGATAATAAGGTTAATTAAAGGAAATATGCAAATTCTAGGGATTAAAGCATTCAGTTGTGGTTCAAACTCATAATCTCAAGATAAGCGGACAAAGCTGAGATTTTGTAGAGGGAAGGTGTTACTAAAGTGAAATAGATCACCGGGTAAGTCTCACTACTCACAATCCCAAGCCAAAGAACCTATCACCGGGGAAGTCTCAAGGTACTAAGGAAATGAACTATAATCTCAAACCAACATACCAACTAAGGGAATAGAATCAAACTTTACCGGGTAAGTCTCAAGCTAACTCACAAAGATGGAATGAAGGCACACTCAAACCCCAATAAAGGATAAACCTTTATTACCTACACTTATGATCTTGGGTAAACAAACAAAGGAATTACCGGGTAAGTCTCATCCTAGGCTTGCATTGAACCAGGAAAGGTGTAATAAGAATAGGATTTGGCAAACTCTAACACTTAACTCTCAGTTTCGGATCAGAAAAGGTCACCTCGATCAGTCAAGTTCCACCCCGGCCGAGATGTTCATTGACTGAACGAGATGTTCTAGGGTTAAGGATAAAAACTCGAGCTTTCAGGGTCCTACTGGAATTAAGATCATTCTATCATCGTCTTTCCCACAACTTTCAGCCAATCAGCCTAGAATCGCACAAAGAAATTAGCCACTCATCATCATGAAAGCAATAATCAAATATATTGGAAGAAAATGAATATTTGAACACAAAAACCTGAAGAACAAGACTTCAATAACTGAATCAAATATCAAACAAATCAGCGTTCCTTGGATCACAAATCCAACAAGACAATCAAACAAAAGGGAATCTAAGAAAGTCTTACATATCCCCTCAAAAGCTATATCCGAACTATCAATCCTTCCTTGATTGATCTTCAATCTTCCTTCCTTCCTTCAAAACTCCGGAAAAATCCCTTAATTGCTGGATGCTCTCAGCCCTCTAAGCATGGTTGAACTTGTTGAAAATCCAACCCTTTATATAGGAGAATTTTCTTCCAAAGATAAAATATCTTAAAAAGATAATTTCCTAATAAAATATATCCATATCTCAAAAATAGATCTCGAAAAAATATGATCTTCCTTTCAGAAATCCAGCCCAAAAATATATGATCTCCCTTTTCAAAAATAAAAGATCTCAGCAAAATAAAATATATCTCGCCGCGTCCAGGGTGTTCGCCTCGGTCGGGGCGCTCCTCTAGATCACCTCGGTCGAGGTGACTCTGTGGTTAACCGAGGTGAATCTCAGCTGAAGGTGAAATCTCTTAATTCTGGTCCAAAGTAAATCTCTTTTGTTAATTCCAAGCTTCCTGGGTTCTTTCTTAAGCTCCCGAATGTAGTTCCAATGACTCCTTAGCTCCTTTAGCTCCATTTTGATGCAGAACGTGCCGTTTTACCTACGATTACAACGAAACTTGGTGTAGACCTCGATTCCCGCAAAGGTAGATGAAATGACAATATAATCACATAATATACATTAAAACATGCAGATTATTGAAGATAAAACGTCTAAACAAGTCCCAAAATATAGACTATAATTCATGCTATCACTGATATTAGCTTTGCATTCTCACGTTTTCAATCAAAGAGAGAGGTCTTGGTTGAATACAGATTGTGTGTGAAAGATTAAGCTTAGTTGATCTTGTGTATGTCAATCTCCTTCGGGATTGGTGTTCCGAGGCATTCATGAGGCCTCTTCATGCTTTCGATCCATATATCGATTGTGTGAGGTCGTACAGGGCAGGGTCGAGTTCTACATTTGGTTTAGTTCTTGGGTCCGAATCCAAGGGTTCTATCATTGATCGTTCGGTTCTACGTTCGTCCTTTTAGTTCTTCTTGTTTCATGCGTTCTCTTGTTGATTGTTCACTTTATTGTGTTGTCAAAAAAACGCCTAGCAGTTTAATTCCATTTTGTTTTGTTTAGGTTTCTTCGTCACGATCGAGTCGAGTGACTAATTTCTGTATCAATTAATATCAGAGCCATATTGACGTCGAAGCCCCAAGAGTCTTCAAAATTGCCCCAAAAACAGGTTCTAGTGTGTCTTCTTCGAGTCTTGTTTTTCTATTCTGGAGTCTTAATTGAGTCGTTCTTGTTGTGCTTAGTTGTGAAGTTTTGGACACCAAAAATACCGTTTGACCACCACACAACCACCACTCGACCACCCCTGAACCACTCTTCAACCACCAGATCCATTAGCGTCAAATCAGAACAATATATATATATATATATATATATATATATATATATATATATATATATATATATATATATATATACCCACTGCCATATTTTCCAGCAACAAACAAATCCATTCAGATGAAGTGGTTACTTAATTTCCAGCTTTATTTTTAATTCCAATACGTTTGAAACGTGACCCCCTAACAAACCCCCACTTCTCTATTTGTTTTAATTCCATTTCTCTATTCATATTAAGTTGTATTTGTTTTATTTGCTGAAAAAAAAGAAAGAAAGAAAAAAAAGAAAAGAAAAGAAAGATAAGAAAATCAGCAAACAAAAGTCATTTAATTTCCGTATCATCAAAATACCCCATACTTGCCTCTTGCTTGTCCTCAAGCAAGGTTTTCGAATGCTAGAACACAAGGTAGAATGAAATATGAATGCAAACAAGGTAAAACAAATCTTTTTGGTATTGTGTTTTTAATCAAAAGATCACCCTCAAATCTTGCTTCATGTCTCTTTGAAGACTTCTATGTACATAAACCAAATCATGTCAAGCAAAAGAAATATCACATATTGCAAAAGCTTCAAGACAAACATCATAGCCCAAAGCAATGTCAAAATCATTCATGTGAAACTCCAATCTTGATTACCAAGCCAAACAACATTCCATAGATCTTAAGGATTTTCAAGCAAAGGTCAAGAAACGTAAATGGGTGGGAAACATATAAGGGAATATGGTGAAAAAATCCGGGAAAAAGGAACAACACAAACTCTTTTCTTTTACAACTTGAATTAACCACCATTTGAGAGCTTTGCTCTCTCTTTTTAGCACAAAATTCTTTTTCGACTTTACTTTTCGAAGTATGGACAGCGGTGCACAAAAACCGAAGCTTAGAAGATTGGCGATTCTTAATTTCGAGATGCCTCAAACCCTTGATGCACATACCATAATCCGTTAGGAATATCGCTCAATCCGACTTTGGCAAGACACAAACATCCGGCTATGTGAATGGTGCCGAGTTACTCATCATTATGATTGACTTCCCCAAACATATTTTCTATACTTTGAATGCACAATTTTCTTTCATGGCCCTCCCACATCAAACATGACAAAATTATACACTTCCTGATTGCCGGATAGGTAAAGGAGGAAAAAATTTCATTGAGGGGCTAAATGAATAAAGAAGAAGCAAGAAAAATCGAGGTGTCTTAATCATTTCATAAAGAAGCACAAGTCTTCACTTATCCACTTGTTTGCGGATGGTAGGGTGTGGCAATCTTGTGAGTCACCCCATACTTAACTAGTAGAGCTTCAAATCGACGGGCAATGAAGTGTGATCCTCCGTCACTAATGATGGTTCGGGGTGTCCCAAACCTTGGGAAAATAGTTCGATTAAAGAACTTAACAACCACCATTGCATCATTAGTTGGATAGGCAATAGCTTCAACACATCTTGAAACATAATCTACAGCTAGAAGTATGTATTAGTTACCACAAGATGATGGGAATGGTCCCATGAAATCAACTCCTGAAATGTCAAAGATCTCCACCTCTTGGATAGTGTTGAGAGACATTTCATTCCTCCCAGATATATTCCGTGTTCTTTGACAAGCATCGCAACAAGCAACAAAGGTTTGCACATCCTTAAATAATGTAGGCCAAAAGAATCCGGATTGTAATTCCTTAGCGCTAGTCTTATGAGAGCTAGTGTGTCTTGCACAAGGAAGCGAATGACAATGACGAATGACACTTTGCATTTTGTCTTCAGGCACACATCTTCTAATGATGCCATCAGGACCTCTCTTGAAGAGTAAAGGCTCATTCTAATAGTTTTAGCGGACATCCCTAAAGAACTTCATTCTTTGTGTGTAGGATAGTCCGGGAGGTATTTCCTAGCAAACCAAATAATTCACAAAATCAGTAAATCAAGGTTCGTTACCTCTAGAAATATGATCGATGCACTCTTCCATTAGATGTAATTGTTCGTCCGGGAAAGAGTCATCAATAGGCAAGTAGTCACTTGTAGCATGTGGTAGACGACTCAAATGATCCGCAACAGAATTTTCGGATCCTTTCTTGTCACGAATCTCAAGATCGAACTCTTGAAGGAGGAGAATCTACCTAATCAGCCTTGGCTTTGCATCTTTCTTGGCAAGCAAATACCGAATTGCTTAATGATCCGTGTATACAATCACCTTCGCTCCTACAAGGTAAGAACAAAACTTTTCAAAAGCATAAGCAACAGAAACTAATTCCTTTTCCGTTCTAGCGTAGTTGAGTTGTGCTTCATCTAGTGTCTTGCTAGCGTAATAGATGGCATGGGTGCGTCCATCTTTCTTTTGTCCAAGCACCGCTCCAACAGCTACGTCACTTACATCACACATGACCACAAATGGAAGATTCCAATCCGGAGGTTGAATTATTGGGGATGAGATTAGAGCTTCCCGAATCTTGTAAAAATAATCCAAAAATTATTTCGAAAATTCAAAAACAGCATCCTTCATCAATAGATTAGTTAGCGGTTTAGAGATTTTTGAAAAGTCCTTAATGAATCTCCTATAGAATCCAGCATGTCCTAGAAAACTTCTAATCCTCTTCACCGAAGGAGGAAGAAGTTTCTCTATCGTCTCAATCTTAGCCTTGTCAACCTCAATCCCTCTATTAGAGATCAAGTGTTCTCAAACAATGCCTTTCTTAACCATAAAGTGACATTTCTCCCAATTTAGAACTAGGTTCGTTTCTTCACACCTTTGTAGAACAAGAGATAGGTTAGCAAGACAATTATCAAATGACGAACCATAAACAGAAAAATCATCGATAAAAACCTCCATGATTTCCTCAATGTACACCGAAAAGATAGCCATCATACAACCTTGAAAGGTGGTTGGAGCGTTGCAAAGTCCGAACGGCATCCTCCTATAAGCAAACGTACCCCATGGGCACGTGAATGTGGTCTTTTCTTGATCGTCCGGATGAATCGGAATCTGAAAGAAACCACTATAACCGTCAAGATAGCAAAAGTAAGAATGTTGTGCTAACCTCTCAAGCATTTGATCAATGAAGGGCAGCGGGAAGTGATCCTCCCTCGTCGCATTGTTCAGCTTTCGATAATCAATGCACATTCTCCATCTTGCCACGGTTCTTGTTGGAATGAGTTTGTTGTTCTTGTTGACCACAACGGTCATTCCTCCCTTCTTCGGGACAACTTGAACGAGGCTCACCCACTTGCTATAGGAAATAGGGAAAATGGTACCTACATCAAGCAATTTAGGGACTTCATTCTTCACGACCTCTTTCATGATCGGATTTAACCGTCGTTGAGGTTGACGGGAAGGATTATAATCCTCTTCCGTTAGAATATTGTGCATACATAAAGATGGTTTAATTCCTACAAGATCCTCTATGGTGTAGCCTAAAGCTTTCCTATGTTTCCTCAAAACAATCATAAGCTTTTCATGTTCATCTTCACTTAAATCAGAACTAACAATGACGGGAAACGTAGAATTAGTTCCAAGAAATACATACCTAAGATGTGCGGGAAGTGGCTTCAACTCCAAGGTTGTTGATGCCTTTGGAGTGTCATGAGGGTTATCCAAGGTCTCCTTGGAAGTCTCCAAGGGTGTGGAAGTGGTGGAAGAAGAATCAAGAATGTTTGTAGAAAGAACGGAACTATTCTCAGCATTTTCCAATTCCACGGTGCCACTGTTACTTCCATGGCCGTGGAAGGTGTCTTGGGGGCCGTGGAATGACATGTTAATTAAATCTCTGCTCTCGACATACTTTTTCAGAGGTGGAATAAGTGAAACTACGCCTGTGGAAAAGCACGACTGACCGTGGTTTCTGACGTTTTCCGAGCCATTGTACAATTTTTTCGAATTCTTCAACTTGCACTTCTTTTAGATCTTCCAAAGCATCAATCTCAGCATTGCAATTCTCTTCCTCTCCTCTTTCCATGATGATCAAAGTGATAAACTTTTGTAACGGATATTTGAACAAGATCGAACTTACTTCCTCTCTAGATACCTGTTCATCATAAATGTTGAACGTATCCTCTCCAAGTGCTGGTTCTTTTGTCAAGTTTGCGAGGACAAATTCAACCTTCTCTTCTCCAATATCGAAGGCCAATCTAGCATTCTTGCAATCAACCATACAACCGGAAGTTGCAAGAAAAGGTCTCCCGATTATGATCGGGACCGGACAATCTACAGGAATGTCAAGCACAACAAAGTCTATAAGGATATTGAATTTACCGAGCTTAACCGGGACGTCTTCAATGATTCCTACGGGTCAAGTAATGGATCGATCCGTCATATATAACGTCATCTTCACCGGTTTAGGTTCACGTAAACCAACCTTCCTACACAAAGCAAGTGGAATAATGCTCACACTTGGTCCCAAGTCACAAAATGCATCATAAGTGACTTCTCCCACTCCTATTGGTATGCAAAATGACCCCAGATCTCGCAGCTTTGGGGGCATCTTTTCTGTCATTGTTTTTATGAGCTCCGAAGACTCCAAACTCATCTTGACTTCTCCAAACTCTTCCAGTTTCCTCTTGTTAGAGAGGATCTCTTTCAAGAATTTCCCATAAGTGGGCATACCTAAAATCGCATTAAGAAAATGTATGTTAATATGCAGTTTGATCATAAGATCAACAAACTTACCGAAATGCTTGTTTAGACGTCTTCTCGCTCTAGATTGCAGGAATGCAAGGGAGGTTTATAAGCTGGAGGAGGAACGTAGACATCTTCCTTCTCCTTCTCCTTTTCTTTCTCCTTTTCAGCGAGGACTTCAATGAACGTGGGTTGCGGTTCGGTGGTTGTCACACCACTTCTTGTTGTATTTGTCATCACCCTCCCTTTCGGATTGACCTCCGTCTTCCCAGGAAGTTTCCCTTGGTCTCTAGGAACTTCTCCGGCCTTGCTGAATACTTGATTCTCTAAAGCTTTATGTGCTTTATCAATCAAAGTAATGTGATTCTCCATTCCTTGGATCTTTCCCAAGATCGTCTCCACCATAACATCGAATATATATTCTTCTCCGGTTTGTTTGAACAATTTGATGTTTGCCCCTGACTTTTCAGAGAAATACAAGAAGATGGTGATGTTAGTGCATTTTTAGAGTGTGAATAGGGATTACCGGGATTTTGTTGGTTGGAACTCCAATTATTGTTGGAGTTCCTGTTGTTGTTGTTGTTCCAATTATTGTTCCGGTAGTTGTTCCTATTTCCTTGATTGTTCTCCCTTCCTAGATAGACAACATCTTGCTCCTTCGTCTTTTGAAGGCTGGATTTGATGACTTCCTTCAGCTACTTAATCTCATTGTTGGGGGAGAAAATTTGAGTTTGAGCTGCTTGATTTAATCTTGCTCCTTGATCTCCGGAATATCGATTCCCACCATCAGCTTTCCTATGGGAATACTTCTCAATCACTTGAGCTTGCTTCTCAATGAAGTCCCAAGCATCATCTTCCCTCATATCCATAAATGCTCCACAAGAAAGAGATTGAAGTTTGAATTGTGTTTCCACATCCAATCCCTTGTAATAAATCTCCAATAATTCCTGCTTTGAAATGCCATGGTTCGGGCAATCCAATAGAAGATCTTGAAACCTTTACCAAGATTTAAACAAACTATCATTAGGTTTCATAGAAAAAGCATTTATTTTACCTCTCAATTCCGTTGTTTTGGATGGCGGAAAGAACTTGGTGAGGAATTCCGAAGTCAAATCCTCCCATGCATTAAGTCTTCCAGCTGTAAGAGCTTGATATCAAGTTAAGGCTTTGTCCTTCAAAGAGAAGAAGAACGGTCGCAACTTGTAGTTGTTGTTGACAACCCTTTTAGGCTTCAAAGTCTCCATAAGAATCTCATAATTCTGCAAATGTTGATGCGGAGATTTAAGTTCCATTCCACCAAACTTATTTTGGCGGATCATAGTGATAACTTGTGGGCGAAATCCGAAGTCTTGGTCATCTTGATCTGCAAGATTCACTCCAAAACGGCGCGGTTGCTGAATTGGATCCATTCGTTGGCCAAGAGTTTGTGGCTCAGCCACGACATTAGCAGCTCTCGCATCTCTAGCGGGAATGTGAGGATCAACATAGGCTTGAGGATTAAATGGTGGTATTTCCTCTATCTCCGGCATATCATCATCATCGGATGATTCAGCTCTAGAAGATTTAGCTCTCTTACTCCTGGCGCCTTTATCTAATTGTATTTGTAAAATCATCGCCTTAAGCTCATCCATTTGAGCTTGATTTCGCTCTCTATCAGCACGAAAAACAACTTGTTCTTCAATACGTCTTCTCTCACTTGTATTGAGTTGAGCTCGAGTTTCATCCAACTTCTCTTGGATGTTCCTTTCATTAAGTTCGACCATCTTTTTCTCCCTTAACTTTTTCTTCAAAGTTTTCTCCGGTTCAGGATCAAAAGGAACGAGGTCTTTTGCGGATCTAGACCTTCGCATATACTAAAAAATTCTGCAAAAATAACTCAAGTAGATAGATCATATAACAAGAGCAAAAGCTCCCAAGCCCGACAACCAAAAACCGAATTTGGCCTAGACCAAATCCCCTGCAACGGCGCCAAAAACTTGTTCACTCGAAAGTGTGCGTCATAAAGTCTTAAATTTATAAAAACTGAAATCAAGCAAAGCGAACCCGCAGTGTACGGATCAGCGTAGTAAATCAAGAATTCCAGAGTATCGAACTCATGGATTTGGGGGGATAAATTCAGTTCACAAATTTTCAAGCAAATAAAAAGCTTTTGCAAAGATAATTGGGAAAACAACGATACTAAAGATTCAGGTATCCAATTGTGGCAACCGATTCAAGATGTTCTAAAGATATAAGGACAAAGTCGGGATTGCAAAGGTATATCTAAGGTAGGGAATTGTACGGTGAAGTTCCAATCCCACATGTCTCACCCTAAGGCTCTCTCTATAAAGGTTGTTGAGACTACAATATAGAAAGGATCTAAGGATAAGATTAAACTCTCAAATACCCATGCCCAAACCCAAGGGAATTAAAGATAAGTCAAAACGGTTAATGTTGTGACACTCGAAACCAATGTAGAGGATGTTGAGTCTCACTACTACCTAGCAAAGGTAAGCCAAGGTTAGGCTAAAGCAAATCTTTAACTTTGGATCAAAGCAAAAGAGAAGGACGTACGATAGAGGAAAACCACGGTCGAATCTTGAAGAACCACGGCCGTGGAACTCAATAACAGGTCGTGGAAAGCCTCGACGACGAGGTTTCTCGCAACTCTCAGGGTCCAATCTGTTTTGGTTCAATCTATCATCATCTATGCCACAACTATCAACCCTTCACCTTAGAATCGCTTAAGGGTTTTAGCCAACAATCATCATAATCTAATCCAAAATCAAATATGAAAGAGAGAAAAGGTAAAACCTTGAAATCTCAATATTAAATACAAAACCAATGTTAATCAAACACAATAATCGCAACTTGCGTTCAAATGAATGTAGAATAGAAATAAGAATCTCTCACAAATCTCAAGGATTAAAGAAGAACGGGATTTCAATCCGCCTTCAAGATAAAACCCTAAGACCTTTTTCGAGTACGCAATCTTCAAGTGCGTACTTCTCCAAATCTTCCATCTACGCAATAAAATCTCCTCGTAATCTCTCCAATCTCTAGCACCGGCTGTGAAATGTAGCTTAATGCAAGACGTCCGTTTTCCTCCTTTCTTCAACCTTCATATAGGAGAAAAGTAGGGTTACAAAGCCCAATAACTGTTGCTGACGTGGCAAATATGGCACGTGGCGAACGTTACAAGAACCACGGCCAAGAGGAACATTCCACGCCCGTGGAACCACCATGGAATGACTTCCATGCTCTCGACATACTTTTCCACGACCTTAATAAACAAACCACGGCCGTGGTCTCTTCATGTTTGGCCGTGGAAAGTCCAAATCCTTCGTAAAAGCCTTTCTTTAATAAAGTTTTCTAATCATGCTCCTTCCTTAGCTACTCCAATGCATCCTCTTGATGCCTAGCATGATCAAACACTCCTACTTACTCCATTTAAGCTCCAATCCAAGCCTTTATTCACCTAAAAACACAATAATGCTTGTGTAGATCTCTATACCAACATAATAGGTGAATGTGCTCATAAATGCTTCAAACTCATATCCATGTACACAAAAGAAGGGGAAAATCAACCAAAACATGTGCGTAAAATATCGTCATATTTGATGCTATCAATCACCCATCTGGCACACTATGCAGTCTTCCTATCCTGCAGAATATCTACAACAAAAACATGAATAAGAATGAAGAAGTAGCACATATAACACATTATCATATCACAACATGCAATGCTCACATCAAAAACGTTTATTATCTTCATTACATTATACCATTTCTAATTCGGTGTGATACGAGGAGTGGATCTACCTCGCCTCTGTCTTCTTTTACACAGGTTTGGAATTGGTGCCAATCATCACCCTTGGAGGACCGGTCGTAGAGAACCCCCTAGCTACACTTGGACCATTTAAAACATATATGGTCATCCTAGTCTGATTTAGATTATCAATGCAACATGCATATGCACACACACCACTAAAGCAAACATACAAACCCATAAATTCTCGCTAAGTCCAAAGGACTTACCTGTCACAAAGTTACCTTTATTAGTGGTCATAGTTTCTCCTCGACGAAACGATCAGTGTGTGCATCAGCAAGGCACACATAAGTCTAACGTTATCCAAGGATAGGAGATTCTACCTCCTAAACCCCGTAACCATACCCAAGCCATAACTCGAATCTAAACCTTGATATCTCAACATAATCCACAAATGCCTAAGGCATTACCTCAACATATAACTTATCAAGCTCATAGTAACACTTACTAGCCTAGCTACACTCTAAAGCCAAGGCCAAAGGAAAGGAAAGATACATACCACACTTGGTATGTCCTTGACAAACACAGCTGCGGAAGCAAGAAGGTGCAGGGGCGCGACACACCGCAGGGGCGGTGACACTCACCCGTAGGGGAGGAGTCTCCGATCCTTGGGGGCGGTCAAACAGCAGAGGAGTGCCTCTGAGACTTCTGTTCGATCTCTTCACTTCTTCATTGCCCAAAGTTCATCAACACATTCACATATATATACATGCATCAACAATGGTTCATGAAGATCATACACAAGCATAGCTTGTGGGAATTCCTAACTAAAGAAGAAGAAAGGAAGGAAAGAAGGAAGAAGAGAGGAAGGAACTTACCACAAGCACTCAGAACGGCTCTCCCAAGCCCGGCTCCTCAAGCCACAACACACAACAAAAACCTCATCATCAGAAGCATCCTCAAACCAACAACAAAGCTCAACACTTTTGAAGGAAGATCAAAGAAGATCTTCAAGGAAAACTTAAGGGAAAAAGAAAAGAAAGAAGAAAGGAGGAAGAACATGAGGAGAGGGAATGGAGTTGGTAAAGAAAGGAAAACCCTCAACGGGAGAGGAGGAAGGAAACATAAAGGAGAAGAGAAGAAAAAGAGGAAAGCAAACGGTCAACAAAACCGGCGCCCACCCTACAAAACCGCAGGGGTGGATCACCAGAACCGCGGGGCGGCACCGCGCCTGCGGTGAACGAAACCGCGGGAGATATTCCACCATAAAACCTAAGGCTCTTACATCAGATCCCCCTAAAAACAAGTTTCGTCCTGAAACATAAACTATTCCCAAATGCCGAGGTATAAACACTCTCACTATCGGAGGTATCACATCTCCGCTCAAAAGGTATCAACCTATAACATACTATAACCTCAAGCACGGCATGGAGGAATCATCACTCAAGCAACAAAATCGCATCGCTCACCAAAGCATAGAGGAAAACTACCTCTAGCCAACTCCTAACCATATCACAATGGCATGGAGGAAAACCATCTCCAGCCAAACCGCACTCATAACGCAAGGGCGTGGACGAAATAATAGCATAGAGGAATAACCATCTCTAACTAAATCCTAATCGCATCACCATAACCATCTCCAACTATAATCACAGGCTCGCGCTAACAAACAAGATCTACCAAGATCATATACACACATCATAGCTAGCACGAAAACACATCATAGCATAAGCACATAACATAACACTCACCAAGATAGCACTAAGATCTACTCGTGGATCCTACATGTGCATCTCTCTCGGCATAGAACTCTGGATAATTCCTCTGGATACTATCATCGGTCTCACATGTGGCCTCATCAGGTCCTCGTCTAGACCATTGTATCCTCAACATCAGGTCCTCGTCTACAGGTGCAATCGGGTGCTCAACAAAAGTGTTGTCCAGCTCAACCACTAAGTCCTCATAGATGACAATGTGTCTCGGATCTGATATGTACTCCATCAGTAGAGACACATGAAACACAAGGTGAACACCCTCTAACCTCGGTGACAAACCCAATCTGTATGTTGCTCTCCCAACTCTGTCCGGTATCTAAAAAGGACCGACATAATGGGGACTCAGCTTCCCCTTTATTCCAAAATGTTTGATGCCACGCGTCGGTGATACTCTCAGCAAGACATGAGCTCCAACTCTGAACCCTAGAGGCCCACACCTCTTGTCTGCATATGAATTCTAGCGACTCGGTACTTCTAGCATCCTCTCTCTGATCAGCGGTACTCGTGCAATATCATCTTGAATCTGCTCAAGCACTATACCACTGACACTGTTGGGCTCATCCCAACACAATGGCGTAAGACATCTCTGTCCATACAGTGCCTCACTACAGGGCTATCCAATCGATGCGTGCTAGCTGTTGTTGTACGAGAACTTAACCAATGAAAGGTTACCTAACCATCTCTGTCCCCAATCCAACACACAAGCTCGTAGTATATCCTCTAGTGTCTCGTCCTCTCGGACTCACCATCTGTTTGAGGATGTGGTGAAGTGTAAACTCGTCCCCACGGAAGTCTGTATCTACAGCCAGAACCTCGAGGTAAATCGTCCATCTCAATCTGAGACAATCATCCTCGGTACACCATGGAGTCGCACTATCTGTCTAGTGAACTCCTCATTCAATCTGCTCATTGGCCATGTTTCCCTAATATGGATGAAACATGCAGTCTTCGTCAGTTATTCAACTACAACCCCGATGGCATCAAAACTCCTAATCGGCCTCAATCCAGTCACAAAGTGTAACACCCCGAATCCGCCTGACAACAAGTTCACTGGATCTTACAACAAGGCACAGATAGATTAAAACCTAAACATCAAACAAAATATATATATACAACAAAGGTTTACAAACGCATCGCTAAGTACAAAACAACAATCTATACATATACAAATATACCATAATCCCTCGCATCATCCTAGTGTACGGAAGCCCTCAGCGGATCACCCATCTAGCTCACTTTGCAGTCCTCCTAACCTGCAGATCATCTACAACATGGTATAAACCGTTAGCTAACCATTCTTATATAAGATAATGCATAAGAACAAACTCAGGTCATGAAATCATAAACACATAATAATGATATCACACATTTACCCGTTTAATTATCTTTATAACGTCTTACACTCAAGGTATATATATATAGATGAAAATATGTGACACGAAGAATATATCATCCTCGCCTCTAGGTTCCATATGCATCTGGAGTAGTATCGGCACACTTCCCGTGTACCCCAAGGGAGTGGTGAAGTGTCCATCCCGTATTCAAGTACTGGCCTGACCACAAAGAACCTCCCAAACTCCTTACAAGATGAAAAGGAGAGGTTATTACTGCCACTGCAAGGCGGCTATCCAATAAAACATAGGTCGGTAATACTCAACATCGCACGCTATAAACCATATAACAAACACCAATCATGCATACATTCAATATAATGGTAGCTAAGTAAGTCCTACGGACTTAACTCAACCTCAAGATATCTTCAACCACGATCAACTCCGATCCGGAGGATAGCACTGCCTAATAACAAGGCATAAAGAGCTATCAAATCTCCTATCAATCAAAGGGGTCACACCTAGACCCAAGGGATCCATAAGGATCATAATAAACTTATAAGCCTCACAACCAACTAAACCTCAATATCTCAACATAACTCACAATTCCTAAAATCTCAAGGTAGCATCTAATTAATCAATATTCCTTAATCTCAATTCTAATCCTATTTTAATTAATTAACCATTAATTAATTAATTAAATTTCGCGAGAATAATGTTTTGCCCGCATGCAATATCTAAACCCACCGTCATCAGATTTCATCAAACAAACAACCCGGAAACACCAACATAAAAAAATGACCATAATGGAATTTCTAATTATCCATTTTTACAAGCCTAAGATCAATTTAGGCCAAATCGCAGTACGGAAAACAAATAAATTCATAAGTTATTTGTTACTAACCCGATTGACAATCTGTAACAAGATTCGGAATCACAATGACGTAGGCTACGCATGGACAACATCAAATTCACCGGAATCTGAGCGACTGACCCGTCCTAGTGACATATATGCTCGATCAGATCTTCATATGCTCGGAAATGCAATTTCAAGGTAGCATCTATTTAATAACTCACAATTAATCAACCACGATCAACTCCGATCCGGAGGATAGCACTGCCTAATAACAAGGCATAAAGAGCTATCAAATCTCCTATCAATCAAAGGGGTCACACCTAGACCCAAGGGATCCATAAGGATCATAATAAACCTATAAGCCTCACAACCAACTAAACCTCAATATCTCAACATAACTCACAATTCCTAAAATCTCAAGATAGCATCTAATTAATCAATATTCCTTAATCTCAATTCTAATCCTATTTTAATTAATTAACCATTAATTAATTAATTAAATTTCGCGAGAATAATGTTTTGCCCGCATGCAATTTCTAAACCCACCGTCATCAGATTTCATCAAACAAACAACCCGGAAACACCAACATAAAAAAATGACCATAATGGAATTTCTAATTATCCATTTTTACAAGCCTAAGATCAATTTAGGCCGAATCGCAGTACAGAAAACAAATAAATTCATAAGTTATTTGTTACTAACCCGATTGACAATCTGTAACAAGATTCGGAATCACAATGACGTAGGCTACGCATGGACAACATCAAATTCACCGGAATCTGAGCGACTGACCCGTCCTAGTGACATATATGCTCGATCAGATCTCATATGCTCGGAAATGCAGAAACTCGGTACCGTCTTTCTTAGCCATCAAGAAACGAAATAGCGACTCTATTGGTCGTTTTTCCTTACCATGTTATTTCATATCTAGGACATGTCCGATGTCCTGATCATTTATCTCAATTGCATTTTTATTAATTGGAGCTTCCAAATGCTCCAAATAACACTAGAGGGTAAAAATAATTACCTGGGGGAAGAAGTGAAAAATTCCCCATAAGCCCAAAATTACGCCAAAAACATAACGGTGGGACTCAAACTCATCACTTACGCAATCTTCTTGATTTATGGGTCAATTACTATCAATGATTGAGTTAATCAATATCAATTAGAATTCGGAAATCCTAGCTGTTACACAAAGTCAATGGAGATATCCTCCCACTTCCATTGTGGTACTAGTCGTGGGTGGATCTCTCCTGTTTGTCTGCAATGCTCTATCTTGACCTGCTGACAAGTCGCACAGTGTGCTACAAATCTGGCCACATCGGGCTTCAACCCTCCCCACATGTAAGAGCCTTAGTCTTCAAGAGATCCCGCACTTGCGCCTCAGCTGAGACGCAATTTCCTTTTACCTTTAGAGCTGTAGTGGGCCACCCCTGCGCCCCTGGTTGTCGCCCCTGCGGCTCTGTGAGCCGCCCCAGCGGCCAGGCCAGCCGCCCTTGCCGTTTATGGTGGGTTGCAGCCGTCTTCTTTGACCCGAGCTTTGCTTTTTGACCCATCTTTCCTTTATATCTTCTTCTTCTCCTCCAGATGAGAGTTACCTCATTCTCTCTCCTGCTCCATCTCCCTCACGATCTTCTTCTCCTCTCTTCTTCCTTTGGAATTCTTCTTGATCCATGTATGAGTTTTTGTGAGTTTTGTGAGCTTTGTGCTTGGCTTTGCTTGTGGACTGCTGATAGTGATGTTGTTGTGCCTTGTTGAGTAAGCTTGAGGTGGTGGTGTTGTGTTTGTGATCTTCTAGAGAGCTCAACTTGGTGAGTTCATGGCTTTTCCTCTTTCTTTCTTCTTACCTTCATCTTCTCCTCTATTTCCTTAGCTTAGCTTAGATCCTTAGGTTTGGATCTTGTTCCAACCTTAATTGGCTTATGTTGATGTATATATATGTATGTTTCTGTAGGTATACGTGTTGGACGAAGAAGAAGTGAAGGTATCGAAGGAAGAAGTGAAGAAGGAGATGAAGTGGTGTGTCTCTGCACACCAGCCGCCCCTGCGCCATCTCTGGACCGCCCCTGCGCCATCCCCTAGCTGCCCCTACGGCCACTTGCACCAGCTTGGTATTGCACTTGGTTCTGTAGGTGTGTGTTACTTCGAGGCCTTCCTTAGGTTGATATTGATTGAGGTTGTGAGGTTGAGTACGATCCTCATGGATCCCTTTGGGTCTAGGTGTGACCCATTTGATGAATAGAGGTTGATATATCTTTATGCCTTGTTATTAGGTAGTGCCCCTCTCTCAAGATTAGAGGTTGGTTGTGGTTGATCGTGTTTGAGTTGTGTACGAGGTTGAGGTAAGTCCGTAGGACTTACTTAGCTGCCATCCTTATATTTGGGTGTTTGCATAAGTGGTCTGTGCTTATTGTGTTGCTATGATAGCATGAGATGTCGTTTATACCGACCTATGTTTTATATTGTTTGCCCCGTATGTGTGGCTGTGATAACCTTTCCCTTTCATCTCGCCGTGGAATCTGGGAGGTTCTCTCGAGTCAGGCTAGACCTGGTATACGGGGAGGGCACAACACCACTCCCATAGGGTGCACGGGTTGTGTGACCGATTCCACTCCAGATGGCTAGCAGGCTCAGAGGCGAGGATGTATCAGCCCTCGTGTCACATATTTTCATCTATGGATATATATATATATATATATATATATATATATATATATATATATACGATTTGAGTGAATGACCATTTTATAAATATGATAAAATGGGTAAATGTGTGATAGCATGTTGATGTGTTTATCTTTCATGATTGTGTTTGTGCTTATGCATTACCTCATATATGTATGGTTAGCCAACAGTTTCATACCGTGTTGTAGATGTTTACAGGTTAGGCGCTACTGAGTGATCTGGCGGGGTGACAGGCCGAGGACTCACGTACATTAGGTGGTTGGTTTGGGTTTGTTGTGTTTCCCTCCTGCATGAGGATGATCTTTTGTACCTCCTGTGTGAGGATGTCGTTTTATATACTCGGCTATGTTGTTGTTTACTTTGGGTCGTACGGTTTATACTATTTTATGTATTTGTTTTATATCTGTGAGTGCCATGTTATAAGGTCCATTGAACTTGTTGTCAGGCTAGGGTCAGGATCTATTGTGAGATCCTACCCAAATGTGGCATCCAAGTCCCGCGGATTCGGGGTGTTACAGAGTTGGTATCAGAGCCTAGGTTGACAACAATGGCACTTGCTACCTGCAATAAGGTCTGATAGGTAAAATAAACAGAACCCACATGGGGTCTAACGTTTTAAAACGTTTTTGGTTTTAAGTGTGGTTTTGGGTTAGAATGTACGAGAAGTCGTCACCTCTACCATGGGCCTCTGCAGCGTAGATATGTATATATATGTGTGTATTATCGATTGTGTGGATGTATTATATATATCGATACATATGGCATATATATAGCCTTGTAAGTTTAGGTGCGTATATCCTACAAATGGCTCAGACGAGAGCAGTATCTGTTATGGGACGAGGTAGAGGTACACCCCCTCTTCTTCCAGTGACGTCAAGTCAGGGACCAGTTTCGGCTGTTGGTTCGCCTATGGCAGAGAACGAGTTTGATGAGGCTAATCATCTCTCCATGAGTAGATCTGAGTTTCAAGAATATATGCAGCAAGTATATGAGGCTGTAATAGCGGGAAGACCTACACCGGATTTACCAACGTTGGTAAGACCAATTGAAGCTTCCGGATCAGAGAAGAAGCAATGGACTAGATTAGTTAGTGGAGAAGTAAAGATAATGAATAATGAACCAAGTCATATATTAGGACAATCAAGTGGTCCTATGGCCATGATGACGACAGGCAAGGAATTACAGTGTTTTAATTGCACGAAGTTTAGACACCGGCGAGTTGTGTGTCCAAAGATGCCCATACTATGCTTTACATGTGGTAAGGCAGGGCATAAGGCGAAGTTTTGTCGACAAGGCAAGGCGCTGCCTTTACCAGTTCCTTCTCGGAGTAAGACTATTAGAGGTGGACGACGAAGATCGAGATACCCTTTAGCTGCACAGGGTGCAAGGATGGGACGATTATGTTTCATTTGTGGTTATCCAGATCATTTGCGTTCTGAGTGCCCTTTGGCACCGATAGCTTGCTTCACCTGTGGTGAATGTTCGCCTCAAAGCGTGCATGCAAATAAGTTTTAAATGTATAAAACTGAAATAAAAGCAAGTGAACCCGCAGTGTACGGATCGGCGTAGATAAGCAAGTATTCCAGAGTATCGAACTCAGGGATTTGGTGAAACAAAATAAGTTTCAAGTAATCGAGCAATCAAAAGTGTAGAAGCTTTGCAAATATTGGGGAAAACAACAATACTAAAGATCCGGTTATCAAATTGTGGCAATCGATTCAAGATATACTATATATAAGGACAGAGTTGAGAATTGCAAAGGTATAATAAAGTAAGGTACCGTACGGTGAAGTTCCAAAACCCTATATAACTCACCCAAAGACACACTCTATAAAGGTTGTTGAGGCTGAAGTATAGAAAGGATCTAAAGGTAAGAATTAATCTCAAATATCCATGCCCAAACCCAAGGAATCAAAGATAAACTAAAACGGTTAAGGTTGTGACACTCGAAACCGAAATAGAGGATGTTGAGTCTCACTACTACCTGGAAAAGGCAAGCTAAGGCTAGGTTAAAGCAAATCTTTAACTTTGGGTTAAAGCAAAAGCAAAGTTCGTAAAGCAAATCTTTAACTTTGGGCTAGATCTTGAGATTCCACGGCCCCGGAAATCAAGAACAGACCGTGATTTAGGGTGTCGACGATGTTTCTCACACTCTCAAGGTCCAATCAAATTACGATCGATCTATCATCATCTAAGCCACAACTATCAACCCTTCATCTTAGAATTGCTAAAGGGTTTTAGCCAATAATCATCATTATTATATCAATAATCAAATTAAGAAGAATGAAAGATGAAAACCTCGACAACTCAATAATAACTCAGAGTCAATCTCGAAATCCAAACACAAAGTAGTATGTTTATGAATTCAGCAAAGTAGGAATAGAAACCCTCACAATGATCTAGAGAAACCACAAAGAACGGGATGTCAATCCGCTCTCAAATGAAAACTCTAGAATATCTCAAAGTACACAATCTCCGAAATTATGTCCTTCATGAATCTCCAATCCTCAAGGTCCGGAATGAAACCCTAAGGCCATCTCAAAACTCTAAGCAAAACTGTAAGCGAGGTTTGAGCAAGGATCCCGAAAACTCCTTTCTCAACCCTTTTTATAGGGCAAAATAGGGTTACGAGAAAGCCCAATGACGTGGCTGACGTGGCAAATATGACACGTCACAAGATCACCAAAATCACGGTCATGACCAAGTTTCCAAGGCCGAGGTTTAGGCCGTTTAACTTTCTGTTGTACTCCAAACTCACTTCCACGATCATGTTGCCAAATCCACGGCCGTAATTTAGAGCGTGGACTTCAAATTCCTTTTCCACGACCGTAATTTAAGGCGTGGTTCTCCAAACTCCTTGTTTTAGCCTTTGTTTCGGGACATCCTTCATCCATCCTCTTGTAAGAGCTTGAGGCTTTGGAGCCTAGGAACCTTGCTGAGCCTTAGCTGAGTTAGCCTTGACCAGTTAGCCGCCGTTGCGCAGTCCTTGAGCCGCCCCTGCGTCACAAAGGAGCCACCCCTGCGCCTAGGCTGGCCGCCCCTGCGGTTCTGTGACTTGTGCAGCCGTTTTTGTTGACTCTTGACTTATGCTTTGCGGCTGGCTTCTCTTATAAGCTTTCCCTTACCTTCAGATGGAGGGTTTCTTCATCTCTCTATCCTCTCTCTTCCTCCTCACGTCCTTCTTCTTCTTCTTCTCCTTTGATCCTCTTTGATCTTCTTTCGCTTGTTTGAGTGAGTTCTTGAGAGTTGGAGTGTGTTCTTGGCTTTGGATGCTCTTGGAGTTGTTGCTGAGAGTTGTTGTTGTTGTTGTGTTGAGGTTGAGAGTGGTGTTGTTGCTCCTTAGTTGCAACCTAGGGTGGAGTGGTAAGTCCTTTCTCTTCTTCTCTCTTCTTTCCTTCTCCTTGCTTCTTTCTTCTTCTTTCTAGCCTAGGATCACAAGTTGGGCTTGTGAATTGATCCTTCCTGGATGTTGTGATGATCATATGTGTGTAGATTATTCATATGTTTTGCTGTGATGTGTTGAAGACGTGAAGTGAATCGAGAAAGGAGTCGAAGAGAAGTCGGGACCAACTCTCTGCACAGTTGGCCGCCCCTGCGCCTGACCTGAGCCACACTTGCGCTTGGTGTGGAGCCGCCCTTGCGCCTCTGGTGAGCCGCCCCTGCGCCTTACTGGTTTGGCTGGTGTGTTCTTGCTTTTGTTGGTGCATACCTTGTTGGTATGTCTTCCTTCCTTCCTTTCCTTTGGCCTTGGCTTAGTTGATAGCTAGGCTAGGATGGTTAGGATGAGTTGTATGTTAGAGATGTGCCTTAGGCCCTTGTGTTGATGTTGAGAGTATGCTATAGGCATATGCGAGCTTGTGTGGATCTTTAGGTTGTAGGTTGGTTCTGGTTTAGGAGACAAGTCTCCTAACCCTTTTCAGGTTGTGATGTGGTGTGCCTTGCTTTTGCAGGCGTTGGTTTCTTCCTCGAGGGGAAGCTGTGACGTGGTGGAGGATACGAGTGTATCAGGTAAGTCCATAGGACTTACTTAGCGTACGGTTGTGGATTGTATGATTGTGATGGTTGTGTGTGTTCATATGTTTGTGCATTTATAACTTAAACCGGACTAGGACGACCATTCATTATATTTATATGGCCCAAGTGTATTATAATGGGCGGTAACCACCGGTCTCCGCCTGCCGGGTTAGGAGGAGGTGCCCTGAAGATGATCTCACAGGAGGGGACGAGTGACGGTCACCCCCATGCAAAACTCCTGTGTTACGTTGGATGGGGCGGGGTTCTTGAGGCTCCTCGTGTTACAAAAGAAGTTGAATTAGTAATGGTATAACGTAATTAAAGATAATAAATGAATGTGTGTGGCATTGCATGTATGAGATGGTGTGGTGTGTTTGTGCTATTACTATCATGCTTATTTATTGCTGTAGCTAACGGTGTATACCGTGTTGTAGATGATCTGCAGGTTATGAAGACTGCAGAGTGAGCCAGATGGTGTGACCAGCCAAGGACTTCTGTACATTAGGATGCGTGGGTTGGGGATCTTTCGTATCAGTTGATGTGGTTGTTATGGTTTTGTACTCGGCTTTGTCTTTGTATCTCTTTTGATATATACAGCTTTTATGTATTTGTTTTACTCTACTTGTGCCTTGTTGTAAGATCCAGTGAACTTGTTGTCAGGCTAGGGTCAGGATACATTGTGAGATCTTAGCCCAATGTAGCATTCCGAGTCCTGCGGATTCGGGGTGTTACAGAGTTGGTATCAGAGCCTTAGGTTGACAACAATGGCACTTGCTATCTTCAATAAAGGTAGAGTGGATAAATAAACAGAACCCACATGGGGTTTGATGTTTTAAAGAGTTTTGGTTTTGAAACGAGTATATACGTTTTGGGATAGTGTGTACAGAAGTCGTCACCCATTTGAGGATCTCGACAGTATATATATATATACTGTCGTCACCCATATATATATATATATATATACATATATATATATATCTATACATATGGCATATATAGAGCCTTATACGTTAGGTATGCATACCCCGCAGATGGCTCGGACTAGAGCTACTGCTGCAGGCAGAGGTAAAGGTGGACCACCTCTTCCTCCAGGAGAGAGGAGACAGGGACCAGCTCCCGCTGTAGATCCACCAGTGGTGGAGGAGGCTCATGAGGAGGTTGTCGAGAGCTTTGTTCCAGCTATGAGGAGTGGTGGGTCCAAGAGACAGCAGACCCATCCAGGCCAGTTTGATAGTTCAGACCGTGTCTCCATGGGCGGATCTGAGTTCAGAGAGTATCTCAGGCAGTTTGAGGAGGCCATCAGAGCGGATCGACGAGCCCCAGACTTACCAGGGCAGGAGGGATTATCTGAGGAGTCCCATGGAGCTACTCAGGTGCCAGCTGCACCAGTTCGTGTAGATGAGCCAGTTCGAGTTGTGGAGGAGACTAGAGGGCCTCGACCAGATACCTGGTTTAAGGCATTCCACCACCAGGGAGTACCACACTTCTGTGGGGAGATCGGCCTAGAGACTGAGGTGTGGATTGGGCATGTAGACTCAACTTTATAGTCTATTCGTTGCCCAGAGGACAAACGGATAGAGCTAGTACAGTCTCTATTCCGTGACTTGGCACATCAGTGGTGGAAGACAGTTAGAGCACGGGTCACCACCTATGAGCAGATGAGGACTTCGCTGAGGGAGCAGTTTTGCCCTGCCTCACTGAGGAGGGAGAAGTTGTAGGATTTTGTGGAAGCAGGCTTTGAGGATGTGCCCATTACAGATGCCATCCGCCGCTTCCGGATGGAGCTAGCTTTGTTTGGTCCAGTTGCACCTTATGAGGACCAGCATCTTTACCTATTCTCCCGACGTCTAAGGGAGAGTACGCATTCATATATGGCGGCATTTCATTGTGACTCATTGGCAAACTACCAAGATCGGGCTTCTGCTTATGAGAGAGAGAGGGCTAGCCAGAGGAGGACTTCTCAGACCGGACAGTCTGAGAAGAGACAACGTACAGTACCGGCTGGTGCAGGAGCATCTGGATTCGGGCAAGGCCAGACTCAGGGTAGCTAAAGTATTCCAGTGTTTGCACAGACTACTGATAGAGGTCGGCAGTGTTACAACTGCGGGGCCTATGGACATATGAGGACTGATTTCCCTAGAGCACCATTGACTTGCTTCTCGTGCGGGAAGCCAGGACATATAGCTACGTTTTGCCGTCAAGGCAAGGCGCCATCACAGCAGGGTTCTTCTCCTACAGGTGCAGCAGGAGGTGGGCAGAGACCGCCTCAGCATTAGGGACAGCAGAGGGTCCCAGGGACACCTGCTACTCAGGGTTCAGCTCCTGGACCGAGTAGGGGTAGAGGTAGAGAGGCTAGCACTAGTGATGCTCGAGGAGTTCGAGGTCGTGCTTTTGAGTTGAGGAATGTTGAGGAGCCGCCAGCACCAGCTGCGACAGGTACCATTCTGTTACATGGTTTACCTGTTAGAGTTTTATTTGATACGGGTGCTACGCATTCATTTATTTCTGCTTCTTGTATTGAGCGTTTGAGTTTGTCTACCATAGAGGGGGAACCCTTTACTATAGGGTTACCTGATGGTAGTAGGGTCAGAGGTACCCAGGAGATACGTAGTTGTCCCCTACGCTTAGGGACTCGTGTACTACTTGTTGACTTCTTAGTCATGCCTTTGATGCATGAAGAAGTGATATTAGGTATGGATTGGATGCGTAGACACCGTGCGGTGTTAGATGTGCGTAAGAGAACTATTATAGTCTCTACCGACTTAGGTCCGATAGAGGTCTTTCAGGGTTGGGACCTTGGGAAGACAGGATCTGTTATCAGTGTTGTACAAGCAGCTAGACTGATTGCCAGGGATGTGATGCCTTCTGGTGCTACGTCATGAAGGATGGAGAGAGTCCGGCTTTGGAGGACATACTAGTGGCTTGTGAGTTTACAGACGTTTTTGCAGAGCCGTTAGCTTGCCACCTCAAAGGAGCGTAGATTTCGGCATTGATTTAGAGCCTGGCACGAGACCCATCTCGAAGGCCCCATACCGTATGGCACCTGTTGAGATGTTGGAGCTGAAGAAGCAACTCGAGGAGTTGGATGATAAGGGCTTCATACGCCCTAGCGTTTCACCATGGGGTGCACCGGTCCTCTTCGTCCGGAAGAAGGACGGATCGTTGAGATTGTTCATAGATTACAGAGAGTTGAACAAGGTGACCATGAAGAACAGGTATCCACTACCTCGTATTGATGATCTACTTGATCAGCTACAGGGAGCGACAGTTTTCTCCAGGATTGACTTACGTTCTGGGTATCACCAGCTAAGGGTGAGAGAGGAGGATATGCACAGGACAACATTTCGTACTCGGTATGGACACTACGAGTTTGTAGTGATGCCATTCGGGCTAACGAATGCCCCAGCAATATTCATGGAGTTGATGAACAACATCTTCATCGACTTCCTGTATCAGTTTGTGGTGGTTTTCATTGATGACATATTGGTATACTCTCATAGCAGAGAGGAGCATGCGGGACACCTGAGGATGGTATTGTAGATTTTGAGGGATAGAGAGCTATACGCCAAGCTCTGTAAGTGCGAGTTTTGGATGTCTGCGGTTGCTTTCCTTGGACATATTGTCTCCGTCAAGTGGATCATGGTTGACCCGGCAAATATCGAGTCTGTTGCTGCATGGACGACACCGACGAACGTCAAGGAAGTGCGTAGCTTTCTTGGCTTAGCCAGTTATTACAAACGCTTTGTGGAGGGATTTTTTGTGATTGCCCGTCCATTGACTAGTCTTTTGAGAAAGACTACTATATTTGTATGGACCGACCAGTGTGCTCAGAGTTTGGAGGAGTTGAAGAAGCATTTTACTTCTGCTCCTGTTTTAGCACAACCAGAGGGTTCTGAGGATTTTGTGGTCTATAGTGATGCATCCAAGCTAGGCTTGGGATGTGTATTGATATAAAGAGGCAGAGTGATTGCATATGCGTCTAGACAGCTAAAGGCATATGAGGAGAACTACCCGACTCATGATCTGGACTTACAACGGTAGTTCATGCTTTGAAGATCTGGAGACATTACCTGTATGGTGCTACATGCCAGATCTTCACAGACCATAAGAGTCTGAAGTATATTTTCACGCAGCGGGAATTGAATAACCGCCAGCGTCGATGGCTTGAGTTGATCAAGGACTTTGACCTTGAGATTTTGTATCATCCTGGCTAGGCGAATGTGGTAGCTGACGCCTTGAGCAGGAAGACGCCTCGAGAGAAGGCGATTGCCAAACTTACTGTACAGCCTCAGCTTCAGAGGGATCTAGCCTGGCTAGAGATGGACATCTAGTTTCCTGATGAGGATGCCCGGTTGTTTACCTTAGAGGTTCTACCTGGCCTGTTGGATGAGATCCAACAGAAGCAGGGGACCTGCCCGACCTTGGCGGGGATCAGAGATAGGATGTCTCGTGGAGAGGCACCCCAGTTCACTATTGGGGCAGCTGGAGTTATGAGGTGACATGATCGTATCTGCGTTCCTGCAGACACAAAGCTGAGACAACGGATATAACAGGAGGCTCACTGTACACCTTACTCATTACACCCTAGTACGAGTAAGATGTACCATAATGTGAGACGTTCGTTTTGGTGGGGAGGGCTGAAGCCCGATTTAGCCAGATTTGTGGCTTAGTATGCGACCTGTCAGCAGGTCAAGATAGAGCATTTTAGGCCTGGAGGTGAGCTCCATCCACTGCCAGTGCCGCAGTGGAAGTGGGAGGACGTCTCCACGGATTTTGTGACTGGACTAAAGACCAGTAGGAGCTTTGATGCCATCTGGGTGATCGTTGATAGATTGACGAAGATGGCACGTTTCATCCCCATCACAGAGAAGTGGCATGTGAGTAGATTAGCTGAGGAGTACACTAGAAAGATAGTGAGGCTCCATGGAGTATCGAGGACGATCATTTCCGATCGTGATGGACGATTCACATCGAGATTTTGGCAGCAGATTCAGACTGCTTTGGGGACGAGTCTACACTTTACGACTGCGTTTCACCCCTAGACAGATGGTCAGTCAAAGAGGACCATTAAGACCTTAGAGGACATGCTACGAGCCTGTATGTTGGAATGGGGACAGGGATGGTCTGACTATCTCCCACTCGTTGAGTTCTCATACAACAACAGCTGGCATGCATCTATAGGGATGGCTCCTTGTGAGGCATTGTATGGACATAGATGCCGTACACCGTTATACTGGGACGAGCCTAGCAGTATCAGTGAGATAGCACCAGAACAGATTCAGGATGATATGTCTCGAGTAGCGCTGATCAGAGAGAGGATATTGGCTACACAGAGTCACCAGATATGTAGAAACTCGTGTCTGGTTGAGAGTATCTCTGACGTGGGGCGTTAGACGTTTTGGCATAAAGGGGAAGTTGGGTCCCTGATATGTAGGACCTTTCGAGATACTAGATAGAGTTGGACAAGCAGCTTACATATTAGCTTTGCCTCCGAAGTTAGAGGGTGTTCACCCTGTGTTTCATGTGTCTCAGCTGAGGGAGTACATACCAGATCCAAGGCACATCGTGTGTTATGATGATCTAGTGGTTGAGCGGGACCACACATTTGCAGAGCACCCTATCGCAGTCCTAGAGCGAGGTGTGAGACGCCTGCGTTCGAAGGATATTCCTATGTTGAGGATATAGTGGTCTAGACGAGGACCAGATGAGGCTACTTGGGAGACAGAGAATAGTATCCAGAGGAACTATCCAGAGTTTTATGCGGAGTTAGAGACACCTTATGAGTCTATGAGTAGATCTTAGCGTCTTCTTGGTGAGTGCTTGTATGTTATGTGCTTATGTGATATGTTATGATCCCGTGCTAGTTGTGTGTGCATATGATCTGTTAGATCCTGTTTGCTAGCACGAGATAGATATAGATGGAGATGGTTCTTTCCTCCATGCTATGGTGTATGTGTTAGGATTAGCAGGAGATAGTTCTTTCCTCCATGCTACCTTTGATGGACATAGTGTGAGTGGAGATGGTTTTCCTCCACGTACTAGTGTTATATGTACGTGGTGGCTGGAGACGGTTTTCCTCCATGCCAGTGTATTGTGGTTAGTGGTTGGCTAGAGATGATCTTCCTCTAGGCCTTGTGCAGAGTTGTGATGCTGGAGTTGTGATACCTCCATGTTGTGTTGAGGATATAGAACGTTATAGGTTTTGACCTGACATTTTGAGGAGAGAGTTTACCTCAGCCTTTGGGTCCGAGAGACTTTGGGTTTTTGCAAGTTTCGGGACGAAACTTGTTTTAAGGGGGTGAGATGTAAGAGCCTGAGCATTTGGAGCCTAGGAACCTTGCTGAGCCCTAGTTGAGTTAGCCTTGACCAGTCAGCCGCCCTTGCGCAGCCCTTGAGCCGCCCCTGCGTCAAAAAGGAGCCGCCCCTACGCCTAGGCTGGCCGCCCCTACGGTTTTGTGGCTGGTGCAGCCGTTTTTGTTGACTCTTGACTTATGCTTTGCGGCTGGCTTCTCTTATAAGCTTTCCCTTACCTTCAATTGGAGGGTTTCTTCATCTCTCCAGCCTCTCTCTTCCTCCTCACGTCCTTCTTCTTCTTCTTCTTCTTCTCCTTTGATCCTCTTTGATCTTCTTTTGCTTGTTTGAGTGAGTTCTTGAGAGTTAGAGTGTGTTCTTGGCTTTGAATGCTCTTGGAGTTGTTGTTGAGAGTTGTTGTTGTTGTGTTGAGGCTGAGAGTGGTGTTGTTGCTCCTTAGTTGCAGGCTAGGGTGGAGTGGTAAGTCATTTCTCTTCTTCTCACTTCTTTCCTTCTCCTTGTTTATTTCTTCTTCTTTCTAGCCTAGGATCACAAGTTGGGCTTGTGATTTGATCCTTCCTGGATGTTGTGATGATCATATGTGTGTATATTATGCATATGTGTTGCTGTGATGTGTTGAAGACGTGAAGAGAATCGAGAAAGGAGTCGAAGAGAAGTCGGGACCAACTCTCTGCACAGTTGGCCGCCCCTGCGCCTGACCTGAGCTGCACCTACGCCTGGTGTGGAGCCGTCCTTGCGCCTCTGGTGAGCCGCCCCTGCGCCTCACTGGTCTGGCTGGTGTGTTCTTGCTTCTATTGGTGCATACCTTGTTGGTATGTCTTCCTTCCTTCCTTTCCTTTGGCCTTGGCTTAGTTGATAGCTAGGTTAGGATGGTTAGGATGAGTTGTATGTTAGAGATGTGCCTCAGGCACTTGTTTTGATGTTGAGAGTATGTTATAGGCATATGCGAGCTTGTGTGGATCTTTAGGTTGTAGGTTGGTTCTGGTTTAGGAGACAAGTCTCCTAACCCTTTTCAGGTTGTGATGTGGTGTGCCTTGCTTTTGCAGGCGTTGGTTTCTTCCTCGAGGGGAAGCTGTGACGTGGTAGAGGATACGAGTGTATCAGGTAAGTCCATAGGACTTACTTAGCGTACGGTTGTGGATTGAATGATTGTGATGGTTGTGTGTGTTCATATGTTTGTGCATTTATAACTTAAACCGGACTAGGACGACCATTCATTATATTTATATGGCCCAAGTGTATTATAACGGGCGGTAACCACCGGTCTGTACCTGCTGGGTTAGGAGGAGGTGCCCTGAAGATGATCTCACAGGAGGGGACGAGTGACGGTCACCGCCATGCAAAACTCCTGTGTTACGTTGGATGGGGCGGGGTTCTTGAGGCTCCTCGTGTTATAAAAGAAGTTGAATTAGTAATGGTATAACGTAATTAAAGATAATAAATGAATGTGTGTGGCATTGCATGTATGAGATGGTGTGGTGTGTTTGTGCTGTTACTATCATGTTTATTTATTGCTGTATCTAACGGTGTATACCGTGTTGTAGATGATCTCTAGGTTAGGAAGACTGCAGAGTGAGCCAGATTGTGTGACCAGCCGATGACTTCTGTACATTAGGATGCGTGGGTTGGGGATCTTTCGTATCAGTTGATGTTGTTGTTATGGTTTTGTACTCGGCTTTGTCTTTGTAACTCTTTTGATGTATACAGCTTTTATGTATTTGTTTTACTCTACTTGTGTCTTGTTGTAAGATCCAGTGAACTTGTTGTCAGGCTAGGGTCAGGATCCATTGTGAGATCCGAGCCCAATGTAGCATTCCAAGTCCCGCGGATTCGGGGTGTTACATCTCCTTCCTTAGCCTCTCCAATGAATCAAACACTCCTTTCCTTCCACATTTTGCTCCAATCGAAGTCTTTATTCACCTAAAAACAAAACAAAGCTAGTGTAGATCTCTATATCGACAAAGTGGGTGAACTAGCTCACAATTGCTTCAAACTTATATTTAAGAACACAATACAGTGGGAAAAACAACTAAAACAAGTGCCTAAAATATAGTCATATTTCATGCTAACAGTGAATTAGGCCATCTGGCCCCTTTCTGTCAGCAAGATGGTGTTTCTTTTCAACAAGACCTTCCTCTTTCCGGTGCAGAAAGAGTGGAAGTGGAGGCTATGAAAATGAGCTCAGTGATACCTGAGGAGCATGGATCCAAATGATGATATGCAGTGGAGCTTCTGGCGTTAGCTGTACAGGTACCATTCTTGTTAATGGTTTACCTAGTAGAGTTTTGCTTGTTGTGAGTGTTATGCACTTCTTGTCTTTCGATGCATGCGTTAATAGTGGGTTGTGGAAACATTAGGAGATAGATTTTCCTTTACAGGATTACCTGTTAGGGGTCTGAGGTACCGGTGAGACACGTGTTTGTCCCATTCATTCAAGAACGTGTGTATGGTTATAGACTTCTTTGTCATGCCGTAAGTGCATGAGGAAGTCACTATGTGTATGGTTTGGATGAATAGATATCATGTCATGTTAGATATCAATTGGATGGTTGTTATAGTTTCTACTGAGACCGATTAGATAGAGGCCTTCCGAGGCTATGACCTTTGGAGAGATGAGTTTTGTTATTAGTGCCATATGAGCAGTGAAGATGACAACACAAGAGGTGATGTTTTCTGATGTTATGCCATGAAGAAGAAAGTTCCACGTTGAAAGATGTTCCAGTGGTTTATGAGTTTATAGACGTGTTATTGCATCGTCTAGTTGCCACCTTAGTAGAGTGTGGACATTGTTATTGAGTTGAAGTATGATACGACTCTAATTGGGAAGGCCCATGCTATATGGTGCTTATTGAGATATTGTAACTGGCAACTTGAAGAGTTGACAGAGACGGGCTTCTTTTGCCCTAGTTTGTGTTCCAAGTTCCGTATGACGATCTGATGAGTTAGCTTCAAGAAGTATTTGTGTTTTCAAGATTCCCTTGCACTGAAGATATCACCAATGGATGGTGAGAGAGCAAGATGTACATAAGAAAGCCTTTTGTACCATTATGGACACTACGAGTTGTAGTGAGGCCATTTGGGGCTGATGAATGCCTTGACAGTCTTTAGAGAGTTAATGAATAGCATCTTTTTCCTTGATCTTGTTGTGGTGATCTTCATTGATGACATATCGGTTTACTCTCATAGTTGAGAGTGGTAGACCGATAGTCTAAGGATTGTTCTGAAGATTTCGAGAGGTAGGGAGTTGTATGCTACGCTCTATAAATGTGAGTTGAGATGCTAGTGGTAACCTTCTTAGGACATGTTGTTTCCGCCAGTGGGATCATGGTTGACCTGGCGAGGATTGAGTATGTCGTAACATGGATGATATTGATGAACATTAAGGAATGCATAGTTTTCTTGGGTCAGCCGATTACTACCAATGTTTGAAGGAAGAATGTTATGTGAATGTGTATCTACATACGAGTCTTTTGAAAAAGACCACCAAATGGGTGTTGTCAAGAAATATAATAGAGCTTTGAAGAGTTGAAGAGGCACTTGACCTCCGCTTCCATTCTATTATAGTCAGAAAATTCAAGGGATCCCGTGATTTACGGTGATACATCCCAGCTAAGTTTGGGATGTGTATTACTACAGAGGAGTAGAGTAATTAACATGTGTGTCTATAGCTGAAGGAATATGAGGAGAACTACTTGATGCATGATCTAGAGTAGCATTAGTACTTCAAGCCTTGAAGATTTAAAGATAGTACCTACATGATATCACATGTTAGGTTTCCACAGACCATAGGAGTCTAAAGTATGTTTTTACGCCGTGGGAGTTGAATAAACACTAGAGTTAAGGGCTTGAGTTGATCGAGATTTTTAACTTGGAGATTTCATATCATTCAGAGAAGTTGGACACTGTTGCTGACAACTTGAACGGAAGAACGCTCCAAGAGAGGATGATGGCGACACTGATACTTCAGCCTCAGCTTCAGAGAGATCTAGCTTTACTAGAGTTGAACAATCACTTCCTTGATGAGGATATCCAGTTATACCTAAGAGGTTCTACCTGGTCTGTTGGATGAGGTCCAACAAAAGAAGGGGACCTGCCTGACCTTGATGAGGTTTAGAGAGAAGATGTCTCGTAATGAGGCACCACAGTTCTCTATTAGAACAGATAGAGTGATGGAGCGCCATGATTGTAATAGCTAGGTTTCCGAATTCTAATTAATGTTGATTAACTTAATCGTTGATAGTAATTGACATATAACTCGCGAAGATTTTGCAAGTGATGAGTATGAGTCCCACTGTTATGTTCTTGGCGCAACTTTGGGACATTTGGGGAAATATTTACTTTTTCTCTGGGTAATTATTTTTACCCTCCGGTGTTACTTGGAGCATTTGGGAGCTCCAATTAATAAAAATGCAGTTGAGAGAAATGATCAGGACATCGGATATGTCCTAGATATGAAATAACATGGAGAGGCAAAACGGCCAAAAGAGTCTCTATTTCGTTTCTTAACGGCTAAGAAAGACGGCTTAGGAATACACGTTTTCCGAGACAGTTGTGGAATAATTATCCCTACAATATTCCAGATTTATTATTCCAATCTTGAGAAGTTTAGAGAAGGAGGTTCGACCCGCCTTTGGATCGGTTAAAGGATAATTATCGACTTCGCTAAAGGATAATTATCGTCTTCGCTATAAATAGCGGAAAATCCTTTATTAATTCATTTCCTTTCACGTTTCTTCGTAAAAGCTCTGATTTCTCTCAACCTTCAAACTCGGATCTACTCTCCATTTCTAATCCGATTTCAATTCCGTTTGAGTTTCTGGATTCCTCTCTTCATTCTCTTCATATCGGTACCGAGTTTCTGCATTTCCGAGCAGATGAAGGGTTGGTCGAGCATATATGTCACCAGACAGGTTCCGTCATTCATATTCCGGTGAATTTGATGTTGTCCATGCGTAGCCTGCGTCGTTGTGATCCCGAATCTTCTTTCAGATCGTCAATCGGGTTAGTAACGAATAAGTTATGAATTTATTTGTTTTCTGTACTGCGATTTGGCCTAAATTGACTTTAGGCTTGTCAAAATGGATAATTAGAAATTCCATTATGGTCGTTATATTATTCTGGTGATTATAGGTTGTTTGTTTGATGAAATCTGATGACAGGGGGTTTAGAAATTACATGCGGGCAAAACATTATTCTGGCGAAATTTAATTAATTAATTAAATGTTAATTAATTAAATTAGGATTAGAATTGAGATTGAGGAATGTTGATTAGATACTACCTTGAGATTTGAGGAATTGTGAGTTATGTTGAGATATTGAGGTTTAGTTGGTTGTGAGGCTTATAGATTGATTATGATCCTTATGGATCCCTTGGGTCTAGGTGTGACCTTTTTGATTGATAGGAGTATTGATATCTCTTTCTGCCTTGTTATTAGGCAGTGTCCCTCTCAGGATTTGAGGTTGATCGTGGTTGTGATTGTACGAGGTTGAGGTAAGTCCGTAGGACTTACTTAGCTACCATCCTTACTTTGGGTGTTCGCATGAGTGGTGTGTGCATTATATGCTTGCTATGATAGCATGATATGTCATTTATACCGACTTATGTTTTATTGAATGCCCCGTTGCGTGGCTGTGATAACCTTTCCCTTTCATCCCGCCGTGGAGTTTGGGAGGTTCTCTGACGTTAGGCCAGTCTGGTTTACATGAAGGGCGCAATCCACTCCCATAGGGTACACGGGTTGTGTGACCGATACTCGTACAGCTGGATATAGCACTCAGAGGCGAGAATGTATCGGTCCTCGTGTCACATACTTTTATCTATCTATATATATACGATTTGAGTGAATGACTATTATATGAAGATAATAAAATGAGTAAATGTGTGATAGCATGATTATGTGTTTATCATTGATGACTTGTGCTTGTACTTATGCATTACCTTATATATGTATGGTTAGCTAACGGTTTCATACCGTGCTGTAGATGTTTGCAGGATAGGCGCTACTGGGTGATCTGGCAGGGTGACATGCCGAGGACTCTCGTACATTAGGTGGTTGGTTTTGGGGTTTTTTATGTTTTCCCTCCTGCGTGAGGATGATGTCTTGTTTACCTCTTGTGTGAGGATGTCATTTCATACTCGGCTATGTTGTTGTTTACCTTTGGTTATACAGTTGATGCGGTTTTATGTATTTGTTTTTATATCTGTCAGTGCCATGTTGTAAGGTCCAGTGAACTTGTTGTCAGGCTAGGGTCAGGATCCATTGTGAGATCCTAGCTCAATATGACATCCCGAGTCCCGCAGAATCGGGGTGTTACAATGATCACTTTTGTGTACCTGCTGATGCAATGTGGAGACAGAGAATCTTCCAGTATGTACACCTTATTCAGTACATCCAGGTACGAGTAAGATGTACCATAAAGTGAGATATTTATATTGATGAAAAAGATTGAAGCTGATGTAACCAGATAGAGTATTTCTGACCTAGAGACGAGCTTCACCCACTGCTAGTGCAATAGTGGAAGTGGGAGGACACCTCTATGGACATTGTTGTAAGATTTTGGCCCGTGGAAGATTGAGGTTATCTGGATTGTTAGTGACAGATTAATGAAATCGACACGTTTCATTCCTATCAGAGAGACGTGGTCAATAAATGGATTGGTGGAGGAGTACACTAGGTAGATTGTGAGACTCCTTGGTGTACCGAGGACAGTCGTCTCTGATCGAGATGGGCGATTTACCTCGAGGTTTGACAACCGATTCAGACTGCTTTGAGGGATGAGTCTATACTTTATGACTATGTTTCACCCCCAGACAGATGGTCAGTTATAGAGGACCATCTGGACCCTTGAGAATATATTATAAGATTGCCTTATGGATTGGAAGCATGAATGGTTAGATTACCTCCATTCAACGAGGTTATTATATCACAATATTTGACGTGCATCTTTTGGAATGGCTCTATGAAATTCAGGATTGTGTAGTTCAATCAATACTGATTAGAGGAAGAATGCTGACTGTACAGAGTCGCCAGATATCATACGTAAACAAGAGGCTTTGACCTCGCAATCTTAAGTAAAAGATCTTGTTCGGATGAGAGTATCTCCGCTATGAGACATCAGATGTGTTGACATAGAAAGGAAACAGAGTTTCTAATATGTCGGTTTACTTGAGATCCTGACCAGTATTATGAAGGCAGCATGATGTTAGCTTTGCCTCTGAGGTCAGAGGATATCTACCCAGTGGTTCATGTGTCTCAACTGAGGAAGGATATACCAGATTCGAGACACCTTGTCAGCATTCGATTACATTCTTAGAATGAGATATGAGATGCTTATATTCGAAATACATTCCCATACTGAGGACATCATGGTCAAGATGAGGACCTAAAGAGGCTATGTGAGAGACTGAGGATAGTATCCTGAGGAACTATCCAGAGTATATGTTGAGACAGACCCACTTGTGGGAGCATGAGTAGACCTTAGTGCTATCTTGATGAATGTTGTGCTTATGTGCTTATATGTCTTGATGTGTTTTTGCCATGCTAGCTATGATGTGAGTTATAATCTTATTAGATCTTGTTGTGCTAGTGTGATGTATGCTATAGCTGGAGATGATTATTTCCTCCATGCTATCCGAGTATGTTTTATACTATGGCTGGAGATGAATCTTTCCTCCATGATATTTGAGTGTGATTAGGATTCAGCTAGAGATGGTTCTTTCCTCCATGCTACCTTGATGGACATAGTTTCAGTGGAGATGTGATTCCTCCATGCGATATATATGTTTATGGTTTGGCTAGAGACGTATTTCCTCTATGCCTGTGGGATGTTCTGGCTAGAGATGTGCTTCCTCTATGCCTTGTGTTGTGGTGTGGCAAGAGATGTGATTCCTCTACGCCTTTGGTTAGCATTATAGCCCTGTTTTCTGGAGTTGATGATTCTTCTATCTGGATGTTTGGGGTTATAGATTGTTATAGGTTATGACCTTCTTAGCGGAGATGTAATACCTCCAATAGAGAGAGTGAGAGTTGTACCTCGGCTTATGGGTCCGAGAGACTTTGGGATTTTGCAAGTTTCGGGACGAAACTTGTTTTTAAGGGGGTGAGATGTAAGCGCCTTAGTCTTCGAGAGAGCTGCAGTGGGCCGCCCCTGCGCCCCTGGTTGGCCGCCCCTGCGGTTCTGTGAGCCGCCCCAACGGCCAGGACAGCCGCCCTTGCGGTTTATGGTGGGCTGCAGCCGTCTTCTTTGAACCGAGCTTTGCTTTTTGACCCCTCTTTCCTTTATATCTTCTTCTTCTCCTTCAGATGAGGGTTACCTCATTCTCTCTCCTGCTCCATCTCCATCACGATCTTTTTCTCCTCTCTTCTTCCTTTGGATCTCTTCTTGATCCATGTATGAGTTATTGTGAGTTTTGTGAGCTTTGTGCTTGGCTTTGCTTATGGATTGTTAATAGTGATGTTGTTGTGCCTTGTTGAGCTAGCTTGAGGTGGTGGTGTTGTGTGTGTGATCTTCTGGAGAGCTCAGCTTGGTGAAGTCATGGCTTTTCCTCTTTCTTTCTTCTTACCTTCATCTTCTCCTCTCTTTCCTTACGTTAGCTTAGATCCTTAGGTTTGGATCTTGTTCCAGTCTTAATTGGCTTATGTTGATGTATATATATGTATCTTTATGTATGTATATGTGTTAGACGAAGAAGGAGTGAAGGGATCGAAGGAAGAAGTGAAGAAGGAGCTGAAGTGGTGTGTCTCTGCACACCAGCCACCCCTACGGCCACCTGCACCATATTGGTATTGCACTTGGTTCTATAGGTGTGTGTTGTTTCTAGGCCTTCCTTAGGGTGTCTTTGTTCCCTCCTTTCCTAGTGTGAGTGTATAGGATCATGCTAGATGTGTGAGGTTGTGCTTTGGTTAAGGTTATGATCGGTTTATGCCTTGTACGGCTTTAAGGACTTAGGTTAATGTTGATTGAGGTTGTGAGGTTGAGTACGATCCTCATGGATCCCTTTTGGTCTAGGTGTGACCCCTTTGATGAATAAAGGTTGATATATCTTTATGCCTTGTTATTAGGCAGTTCCCCTCTCTCAGGATTAGAGGTTGGTTGTGGTTGATCGTGTTTGAGTTGTGTACGAGGTTGAGGTAAGTCCGTAAGACTTACTTAGCTGTCATCCTTATATTTGGGTGTTTGCATGAGTGGTGTGTGCTTATTGTGTTGCTATGATAGCATGAGATGTCGTTTATACCGACTGTTACGCTAGAAACGTGACACGCAAAAGTCTTAAATTTATAACTCGATATATTTTTCCTAACTCCTAGCGAACCCACGGTGTATGGGTCGTTTTGTAGTAAGAATAGTATTCCGAGGTCGAACACAAAGACTAAGGTGAAATTGAGTCAATAGTGACTAAGGATAGTGAAGATCTAGGCTAAGAAAAGAGAAAGAAATAAAGAAATGAAAATCTCAATGTTTTTAGTTTGGTTTTGTGGCGATCAATCAAGGATCACAAATCATGCAAGATTAACAAACAACTAAGCTAGTAACGCAAATAAACAAACACAAACAAGAGATGGATAATCAAAGAGAGAAAAGTGGATTCTAGGGGTTAGAAATTCCGGTTATGGCATTGGACTCAAGCTATCTAATCATTATTTGGATTAACTATAGAATGTTGGGAGTGGGTGTTTCTAAATCGGGACCAATCACCGGGTAGGTCTCATGGTCCACTAGTCCGTTCCTATGGTCTCATCACCGGGTAAGTCTCAAAGAACCTGAGGTTAGGAATTCTACACAAACCGGATTGCTATCTAGGGATACAACCTCTCCTCACCGGGTAGGTCTCGGGAAGGCAAGTCCTAAACATAAATCCCAGCACACTCAGTCCAATAGCGACTAGTGAGGCTCACTACCACCTAGAGTTCATCATCTTTGGTACCTAAGAGCAAGAATCACCAGGTAGATCTCTTCTCACACTTAGTTGGTAACACTAGGTCACCCTAGAGTAGATCTAACTCAACGAACACTAGGATTTCAATAATCTAACAACCTAACACTTAGATTTATCACTACAAGCAAGTCAGACAAAATCACGGGCAGTTCCTCAATTCCACGGCCGTGGAACTACCTAGAACAGGCCGTGATTTACAACAGAGGCTAGGTTCGAGCAAACAAATCACCCAAAGGTACGTTTAAGTCTATCCTATCATAGTACAAGCCATAACCATCATTTCCTTACTCTAGAATCACATCTATTTAGCCAACAACATGCATCATCACAATCAAAATCATCAAGCATAAAATCATGGAGTCCATATGAAGAGGATGAAATGAAAGAGAGATGAAGCAAATAGAACAAGAAAAACGAGCTGAATAAATGTTAAAAGAGAGACATGCAATCCTTCAAAAGAAGGTTCAAATCGTTCTTACAACCCTACAAAATGTTTCCAACAAACTTCACTCTAAAAACTAAGAAACTCTAAGAATGGTGTGTTGTTCTCCTCTTCTCCAATGGAAGTCTTTTTTCTCCTCCAAGAGTAGCTCCAATCCAATTCCAAAATGAGAGAGTATGGGAGAGAATGTGTGTGAGGTAAGGTGTGTAGTGGATGTCCTTTAGATTCAGCCTGCAAGGGTACTTATAGCCTTCACCATTTGCAAGAGTCAGTTATGGAGATCGTGGGACAGTTGTCCCAGCTGTGCAGAAGGAATCACGGTCCATTCCACGGCCGTGGATGTCCCAGTGACCGTGATTCTGGTGCTTCAGTCCTCTTTTGATCGTTGAGACATGAGTTGGTGCAAGGCATGCACCAACATGGTCTTATGTGTTCTCCCTTGCTCCTAACTTGCTTCCTAATGAGTTCCAAGGTGTGTCATTATGAGGAACGATCCTTGGATGTATCGATTAAGCTCTAAAAGCTCCCAAAAAACCTTCAAAGCATGCAAAAGTCCGTGTAGACGTCTATCTCGACAACATACATGAATTAAGTGCAATTTGTCACGAACTAATGCTAAACTATGCATGAATAGCGGAAAAAACTATCTAAATGGATGCCTAGACTAACGTCATAAATCGTGTTATCAAAATACCCCATACTTAAGGTTTGCTCGTCCCCGAGCAAGTCCCAACTATAGACTAAGAGATGACATGATTTATGCATGCAAGAAAAACAACAAAATCTTTTTGGAATCATGCTTCTAATATTGGATCACCTTCATAGTCATGTTTCACGGGTAACGGACAAGCAATCATGCATCAAATAAATGGAGGCATGGAAAGACAATTATACTTAACTAGAAAGCATGCATGAAAGGTAACAATAAAGAAGTCAAGATGATGATGAGCATATCCAATCTATATCACTAAGTCTTACACACATGCAAATAGGTCACAATGACTTAGGAAAGAAGAGGCTATGAATTGTTGTGATTGGGTGGGAATTTTTAAGTTATGTGATGCTAATCCGGGAAAGGAACTAACTCCACTATTTCATTTTTGATCAACTTCACCACAAGTGTATATTTTCTCCATCTTTTCTATGTTTTCTTTTCTTTTTCACTTTCTTTTTCTTTCACTTATTTTTGAGACAATGGCATTGGTGTACAAAAGCTGAAACCTTGGGGATCAGCGGACCTCGGGATTTTTCCGAGGTGCCTCACACTAGGCACACATACCAAGGCTCGTTAGGACATTCGGTTTATCTGACTTTGGCAAGGCACAAACACCCGATTATGTGAATGGTGCCGAGTTACTCGTCATCAAAACCAAAGTCCCCAAACCTATATTTTTTCTACACTTTTCACAACAAATTCAGCACTTCATTCACCATATACTTTCATCAACAACTTCACCCCACACTTGCTTTTCACACACATCAACACACTATCATGCTTCTATTCCCGGATGGGTCAAAAGAGGTCAAATTTTATATCAATTGAGGTGCTCAAACAACATGATCAAGACGAGAAGTAGAGAAAGATGAATTGCCTTAATCGCTCCTAAATGATGTGCAAGAACTAGCATGTAATTTCAACCATCAATCCTCAATCCAATCAAGGCAAGCATTCATAATCACAATTCACTCATGGGATTCAAGATAAGTACTTCAAGTCCACATATGCATCCATCAATTCAACACATAAAGCATCATTGAGCTTCATAGCCCAATCCTTTCTCGTTCTAGAAACCGTCTTCTCAAGGATCCCTTTTATCTCCCGGTTGGAGATCTCCACTTGGCCACTAGTTTGGGGATGGTAAGGTGTTCCCACCTTATGAGTCACCCCATACTTAGCCAAAAGTGTCCCGAAGTTCCTATTTGTGAAGTGCTTTCCTCCATCGCTTATGATCACCCTTGGTGTCCCAAACCTAGGGAAGATCACTCGGTTGAAGAACCGCACCACAACCTTGGTATCATTTGTGGGAGAGGCGATTGCTTCCACCCATCTCGAAACATAGTCTACCGCCAATAGGATGTAGAGGTTGCCACAAAAAGAGGGGAATGATCCCATGAAGTCAACACCCCACACATCAAATATCTCCACTTCTTGTATGTTGTTCAAGGGCATCTCATTCCTCCTTAAGATGTTGCCCGTCCTTTGGCAAGCATCACAAGCTACCACAAAATTCTGCACGTCCTTGAACAAACTCGGCCAATAGGACCCGGATTGCAAAACCTTGGCACATGTCTTGTGTGAGATAGCATGCCCTTTACATGGCAAGGAATGATAATGGCGGATCACACTCTCCACCTCATCCTCCGGTATGCATCTCCTAAAGACTCCATCGGGCGCTCTCTTGAACAAAAGCGGTTCACTCCAATAGTAATGCCTCACATCCTTGAAGAACTTTTTCCTTTGGGCATAGGATAAACCGGGTGGCACCTCCTCACACACAAGGTAGTTCACAATGTCGGCATACCATGGTTCATTTCCCTGGGACACTTGAAGCAAGCATTCCTCCACCATTTGCATTTGCTTATCCCGGAATGAGTCATCAATCGGGATGTCATCTCTCTCAATCTCCAACGGTGGGAGTCTACTAAGTTGGTCCGCCACTGAATTTTTGGACCCTTTCTTATCCCGGATTTCCAAATCAAACTCTTGGGGAAGAAGGATCCACCGAATCAAACGAGGCATGGCATCCTTCTTTGTAAGGAGATAACGGATCGCAGCATGATCCGTATACACAATGACCTTCGCTCAAACAAGATACGAGCGGAACTTCTCAAATGCGTACACAACCGCTAGCAACTCCTTCTCGGTGGTAGCATAATTGAGTTGGGCATGATCTAGCGTCTTGCTAGCATAAAAGATGGCATGTGTAAGCCCATCTTTCCTTTGCCCTAAAACAGCCGCAACGGCTACATTACTCGTGTCACACATAATGTCAAACGGTAAACACCAATCCGGAGGTTGCATGATAGGTGCGGAGATCAAAGCATTTTTCAACCTACAAAAAGCCTCAAGGCAATCCTTGGAGAAAACAAACTCAACATCTTTCATTAGTAGGTTAGTAAGAGGCTTAGAAATCTTAGAGAAATCTTTAATGAATCTCCGGTAAAAACCGGTATGCCCTAGAAAACTCCTTACCCCGTTTACCGAGGTAGGTGGTGGCAACTTCTCTATCGTCTCTATCTTAGCCCTATCAACCTCAATGCCACGGTTGGACACCAAGTGTCCCAACACAATGCCTTCACTTACCATGAAGTGGCATTTTTCCCAATTCAAGACAAGATTTGTCTCCTCACATCTCTTAAGCACCAAAGACAAGTTAGCTAAACAATCATCAAATGAAGATCCATAAATAGAGAAATCATCCATAAACACTTGTTTTCAATATATTCGGAAAAGATAGCCATCATACACGTTTGAAAGGTGGCGGGTGCATTACACAACCCAAATGGCATTCTCCTATATACAAATGTACCCCAAGGACATGTGAATGTAGTTTTCTCTTGGTCATCCGGGTGGATAGAAATTTGGAAGAATCCACTATAACCATCTAAGTAGCAAAAGTGAGAATGTTGAGCTAATCTCTCTAGCATTTGGTCAATAAAGGGCACAGGGAAGTGATCTTTCCTAGAGGCCACATTTAGTTTCCTATAGTCTATACACATCCTCCATCCCGTAACCGTTCTAGTTGGGATTAATTCATTATTCTCTGTTCGCTCCAAACGGTGTGTGCAATCTTTAAATTTATAACCCTAGACTTAAGCTTAAAACAAGGATGCGAACCCGCAGTGTACGGGTCAATCGTAGTAAAAAGCAAGAAATTCCAGGGGTCGATCACAGGGACTCGGTGAAACAAAGTCAATACGGTAAGCTTCGTGAATACTAACCACAAGAGCAATTAACACAATCAAAGATGAATAAGAAGTCAATAAAACAAACATGCAATTCTAGGGATTAAAGCATCTAGTTGTGGTTCCAACTCAAGATCTATAGATAAGCGGACAAGCTGAGATTTTTGCGTGGGGAAGGTGTTACTAAAGTGGAGTGGATCTCCGGGTAAGTCTCACTACACACTAATCCTAAACTGTAACTCCTATTACCGGGTAAGTCTCAAGGAATTAAGATAAAGAACTATAACCTCAAACTAACACACCATCTAAGGGAATAGAATCAACCTTTACCGGGTAAGTCTCAGGCTAACTCACAAAGATGGGATGGAAGCACACTCAAACCCCAATAAAGGATAAACCTTTATTACCTACACTTATGATCGTTGGTACACAAACTAAGGAATTACCGGGTAAGTCTCATCCTAAGCTTGCATTGAACCAGAAAAGGTGTAATAAGAATAGGATTTGGCAAACTCTAACACTTAACTCTCAGTTTAGGATCAGATAAGTCACCTCGGTCAGCCAAATTCCACCCCGGCCGAGATGTTCATCGACTGAACGAGATGCTTAGGGTTAAGGTTAAAGACTCGAACTTTCAGGATCCTACTGAAATCTAAGATTATTCTATCATTGTTTTTCCCACAACCTTCAGCCAATCACCCTAGAATCACACAAGGAAATTAGCCACTCATCATCATCATGAAAGTATTAAATATATGGGAAGAAGGTGAATATTTGAACAAGAAGAATTTAATGAAAAAGACTTCAATAACTGAATCAAATATCACAACAAAAGCGTTCCTTGGATAGCAATCCAACAAGACAAGACAACAAGTGAGGGAATTAAAGACAATCTTACAAAACCCTCCAAAAAGCTATAAAAGCTATAGACTTCAATCTTCCTTCAACCTTCAAAAAGGTTCTTCGAATCTCCCCAATTGGAGTATGTTGCTGCTGCTGCGTATGCTGGATGTATAACGGGTGTGATAGCGGATGTAGCGGGGTTCCGGATTTTTGGGAAATCCGACCCTTTTTATAGGAAAATAACCCTCCAAAGATAAAATATCTTAGAAAGATCTCTTCCCATAAAAATAGGTAAAATATAAGATCTTCTTCCTTCCAGGAGTGAAGCCCAAAAATATAAGATCACGTTCCAAAGATAAAAGATCTCAGCCAAGAATAAAATATTCTCGCCGCGTCCTAGGTGTTCGCCTCGGTCGAGTCGGCGTCTCTGGATCACCTCGGTCGAGATGAATCTCTGGTCAACCGAGGTGAGTCACAACTGAATGTGAAATCTCTCAAAACTGGTCCAAAGTGAATCTTTAATCCATGGCTATGCTCCCTGGATGTAGCTCCAAATGACTCATGACTCCTTTTGCTCCTTTTTGATGCAAAACGTGCCATTTTACCTACAATTACAGCAAAACTAGGTGTAGACCTCGATTCTCGCAAAGGTAGATGAAATGGTAATATAATCACATATAATACATACAAACATGAAGATTATAGAAGATAAAACGTCCACACAAATCCTAGAATATAGACTATAATTCATGCTATCATTCTCATTAGTCACTACGGTCATCCCTCCTTCTTAGGAACCACATGCACGGGACTAACCCATTTACTATCCGAAATCGGCAAAATGATTCCCGCATCTAGCAATTTAAGAATCTCTTTCTTTACTACTTCTTTCATGATGGGGTTTAGTCTCCTTTAAGGTTCAATTGAAGGTTTGTGATTATCTTCCATTAAGATCTTATGCATGCACAAAGAAGGTTTAATGCCAACTAAGTCATCAATAGTATAGCCAATAGCATTCCTATGCAATCTCAATTCATGCAATAATCTATTCAACTCATCATCATTCAAGCATGCATTAACAATCACCGGATAAGTAGAATCTTCACCAAGAAAAGCATACTTAAGATGAGAGGGGAGGGGTTTAATTTCAAGTTTAGGAGGACCTTTATCGATTGGAGATGCTCCATACAATGTAGGTTGAGATGAATCCAAAGCTAATGAAGACTCCTCAAGGCTCCTTGAAACTTGATCAACCATTAAGGCACTTTCTGGCAAAATCACGGTCTGAATCATGGCCTCTGGCAAAACCCCGGGCGTGGAATCTGAGAAGCTAGCATTGTGGAGCATTCCAAAGAGTTCCACGGGACAAACCACGGCCGTTGTTCTCTGTGCCAAACCGTGATTCCTACAGCTCTTCAGCACACTTTCGTGTACTTCAAATTCAGCTCTTGCCTCCTCTTCCAATGCATCTAAGGCCTTGATTTCTTCATTACAATCATGCTCAACTCCTTCCTCCATCAAACTTAAGCTAAGAGTCTTCTCCAAGGGGACTTTGATCAAGATCGAGCTCACAACTTCTCTACACTCCTCTTGCTCGACAATGTTGAACACATCTTCACCAAGGGTTGGCCCCTTCATCATTGTGGATAATTTAAACTTGATATTCTCTTCTCCTATGTTGAAGGAGAGGATTCCATTTTTGCAATCCACCAAGCATCCCGATGTAGCCAAGAAAGGTCTCCCTAAGATGATAGGAACCGGATAGTCCGCCGGGATGTCCAAAACAACGAAGTCTATGGGCACATAGAACTTCCCGAGTTGCACCGGTATATCCTCCAAGATTCCAACCGGGTGAGTGATTGAACGGTTCGCCATGTAAAGGGTCATCTTTACCGGCTTTGGCTCTCCTAGCCCAACCTTGTTGCAAAGTGCAAGCGGGATGATGCTTACACTTGCCCTAAGATCACATAGGGCTTCATACTTCACTTCTCCCACTCCAATTGGCACACAAAAAGATCCCGGATCTCTTAGCTTAGGAGGCATCTCCTCCTTCATAGTTTGAATCAATTCCGAGGACCTCTTTGCCATCCTCACTTCTCCATACTCCTCCAACTTCCTCTTGTTGGAGAGTATTTTCTTCAAAAACTTACCATATGCCGGCATACCTAGAATAGCATCCATGAACGGAATGTTAATATGCAATTTAGACATAAGTTCAAGGAATTTACCGAAGTGTTTGTCCAAACGAGCCCTTGCTCGTGATTGTGGGAATGGTAGTGGTGGCTTGTATGGAGGTGATGCCATATATGTTGGCTCGTCATCCTTGCTCTTGCCTCCATCTTCTTGCAATGTCTCTTCTTCTATCACCACTTGCTTTCCCTTATCATTTTCCTTAGGTAAGGGATCCTTCATGCTCAACCCACTCCTTGTTGTGATGGCCAACACTTGGCCTCTTGGGTTATCTTCGGTTCTTCCGGGAAGCTTTCCCGGATCTCTATGAGCTTCACCCGCCTTTTGGAACACTTGTGCCTTCCAACACCTTTTGAGCCTTAGAAATGGAAGTCACCATGCTCTCAAGACCTCTCAACCTTCCAAGCAATTGCTCAAACATCATCTCGGTCCTATCCTTTGGAGGTTGAGTAAATCCGGGTGGAGGCTCTTGTGAAGCCTTAGGTGGTGGAGCTGCGCTTGTGGAAGTCGGAGGGTTCAAGGCTCCATCCGGGTTAGAATAGGAAAACCCGGGATGGTTGTGGTTAGGCCGGTAATTGTTGAATTGCCGGTTGTTGTTGAAGTTCCTTGGGCCTTGATAGTTGTTGTAGTTTCCCCTTCCCATGTAGTTCACATCTTCCTCCTTGGAAGACAAGTTTGCTCGCACTTGCACTTGAGGGTTTGCTTGATTCTTCAAAGTTACAGTACACAACTCCCTCAAAGACTTAAGCTCATTGTTGATTGCATCAAGCTTGAAATTACTCATTGTTACTTCACTCACCTCATATGCTCCCGCTTTCCTCCCTTCACTCTTCCTATGGGAGTACTTTTCAATCACCAACGCTTGTTTCTCTACAAACTCCCAAGCTTCATCCACATTCTTTTCCATGAAAGTCCCACCGGAAAGAGATTGAAGCTTGAATTGGCTATCTTCATCAATTCCCTTGAAGTAGATCTCCAAAAGCTCTATTTTTGGTATACCATGGTGTGGACAATCTAGGAGAAGGTCTTTGAACCTCTCCCAAGACTTGAATAGGCTTTCTCTATCCTTCATCACGAAGGCATTTATCTTCCCTCATAGCTCGGTAGTCTTGGAAGGTAGGAAGAACTTAGTCAAGAACTCGGTTGTCATCTCCTCCCAAGTACTCACACGCCCTAGTGGAATTGATTGGTACCAAGCCAAGGCTTTATCCTTAAGTGAGAAGGAAAAAGCCCTAAGCTTATGGTTGTTGTTCTCCAACCTAGGCGGCCTTAGAGTCTCCATCAATATCTAGTAGTTCATCAAGTGTTGATGAGGAGACTCTCCTTCCATCCCTCCAAATTGGTTATGCCGGATCATTTGTAGCACTTGAGGATGTAGCTCATAACAAGGGCTGCGGGATCTCCTAAATTCACACCCGGACGGTGTACTCTTTGGGTCAGATCCATACGTTGCCTTAACGTTTGTGGTTCTTCAATAGCAATGGGCACAACCCGAATATTAACCGCCAGCTTCGGTTGTGGTGGAGGTGGAGGTCGTTGAGGATTAGGCTCTCTTCGCACAAGAGCTTGCCTAATCTCTTCAATCTCCCTCCTAATTGCTTCTTGCCCTCATTGGCAAGTCTCCTCTCATTCTCCAAAGCTTCATCCCTCAATCTAATTTACTCTAAAGCCTCATCTAACTCAGCTTGGAGATCTCTTCCGGTCATCTCCTTTCCCTTTCTAATGCTCTTAGACCTAGCCTTAAGGGTTTTCTCCAGTTTGGGATTGAATGGAGCTAAATCCTTGCCACGAGATCTTCGCATACACCTAAAGAGTGAGAGATGTCCTGAAAATGCAAAGACACAAACCAAACAAGATCAAAAGCAACAAGAAAGACCTACACTATAAACAATCACAAAAATGACTCAATCTAGACCTAGTCCCCGTCAATGGCGCCAACAACTTGTTACGCTAGAAACGTGACATGCAAAAGTCTTAAATTTATAACTCGATATATTTTTCCTAACTCCTAGTGAACCCACAGTGTATGGGTCTTTTTGTAGTAAGAATAGTATTCCGAGGTCGAACACAAATACTAAGGTGAAATTGAGTCAATAGTGACTAAGGATAGTGAAGATCAAGGCTAAGAAAAGAGAAAGAAATAAAGAAATCAAAATATCAATGTTTTTGGTTTGGTTTTGTGGCGATCAGTCAAGGATCACAAATCATGCAAGATTAACAAACAACTAAGCTAGTAACGCAAATAAACAAACACAAACAAGAGATGGATAATCAAAGAGAGAAAAGCGGATTCTAGGGGTTAGAAATTCCGGTTATGGCATTGGACTCAAGCTATCTAGTCATTCTTTGGATTAACTATAGAATGTTGGGAGTGGGTGTTTCTAAATCGGGATCAATCACCGGGTAGGTCTCATGGTCCACTAGTCCGTTCCTAAGGTCTCATCACCGGGTAAGTCTCAAAGAACCTAAGGTTAGGAATTCTACACAAACCGGATTGTTATCTAGGGATCTAACCTCTCCTCACCGGGTAGGTCTCGGGAAGGCAAGTCCTAATCATAAATCCTAGCACACTCAGTCCAATAGTGGATAGTGAGGCTCACTACTACCTAGAGTTCATCATCTTTGGTACCTAAGAGCAAGAATCACCGGGTTGGTCTCTTCTCACACTTAGTTGCTAACACTAGGTCACCCTAGAGTAGATCTAACTAAACAAACACTAGGATTTCAACAATATAAAAACCTAACACTTAGATTTATCAATACAAGCAAGTCAGACAAAATTACGGGCAGTTCCTCACTTCCACGGCCGTGGAACTACCTAGAACAGGTCGTGATTTACAACAGAGGCTAGGTTCGAGCAAACAAATCATCCAAAGGTACGTTTAAGTCTATCCTATTGATAACACGATTTATGACTTAGGTTTAGACACTCATTTAGATAGTTTTTCCGCTCATTCATGCATGGTTTAGCACTAGTTCACGACGTTTGCACTCAATTCATGAATTTTGTCGAGATAAACGTCTACACGGATTTTGCATCCTTTGTAGGTATTTTGGGAGCTTTAGGAGCTTAATCGATATATTTGAGGATCGTTCCTCGAGATGACACACCTTCGGACTCATTGGGAAGCAAGTTAGGAGGTAAGGAGTACACATGGGACCTTGTTGGTGCATGCCATGCACCAAATCATGGCTTAATGATCCAAAACAAGCTGAGACACCAAAACCACGGCCACTGGGACTTCCACGGGCGTGGAAATGGGCCGTGGTTTTTGCTAGACGGTTGTGACAGCTGTGCCACTATCTTCATGGCCGACTCTTGCAAATTTGTAGGATAAAAGGTTGTCTTGCAAGGCTGGAAAGGACATCCACTCTCACTACCATTCTCTCCTACACTCTCAACAAGAAAGATTCTCTCAATTGGAAGCTTGGATTGGAGCTACTCTTGGAGGAGAAGAAAGGTTCCATTGGAGAAGAAGAAGAAGAACTCTAGTTCATAGTTCCAAAGTTCTTTTTGAGTGATTTTGAGTGAAACGTTTTGCAAAGTTTTGTAAGAATCGATTGAACCTTCTTTTGAAGGGTTGTAAGTCCTTCTTGAACCTTGATTTAGCTTGTGTTACTTGTTTCAGTTGCTTTATCCATCTTTCATTTCATCTTCTTCCCTTGGATTCTATGATTTTATGCTTGTTGAGTTTGATCTTTATGATGCATGTTGTAGGCTAAATAGATGCGATTCTAGGGTTAGGAAAAGATGGTTATGGCCTGGACTATGATAGAATGGACTTAGATGTACCTTTGGATGAGTTGTTTGCTCGAACCTAGCCTCTGTAGTAAACCACGGTTTGTTCTATACATTCCACGGCCGTGGTTCTTGATGAACAACCCTTGATTTTGACTGACTTGCTTGTTTTGATGAATCTAAGTGCTAGGATGTTAGATTGTTGAAATCCTAGTGTTTGTTGAGCTAAACCTATCCTAGGGTGACCTAGTGTTAGCAACTAAGTGTTAGAAGAGACCTACCCGGTAATTCTTACTCTTAGATACCGAAGATGACGAACTCTAGGTAGTAGTGAGCCTCATAAGCCGCTATTGGACTGAGTGTGCTAGGATTGATGTTTAGGACTTGCCTTTCCGAGACCTACCCGGTAAGGATAGGTTAGATCCCTAGATGACAATCCGGTTTGTGTAGAATTCCTATCCTTAGGCTCTTTGAGACTTACCCGGTAATGAGACCTTAGGAACGGACTAGTGGACCATGAGACCTACCCGGTGATTGATCCCAATCTAGAAACACTTACTCCCAACATACTATAGTTAATCCAAGGAATGATTAGATAGCTTGAGTCCTATGCCATAACCGGAACTTCCTACCCCTAGAATCCGCTTTTCTCTTGATTACTCATCTCGTTTTTGCTTGTTTATTTGTGTTGATTTGCTAGATTGTTAGTTTGTTTTGCCATCTCATATGATTTGTGATCTTTGATTGATTACCTAAAAAGCAAACAAAAAAACATTTTGATTTTCATTTCTTTATTCCTTTCTCTTTTCTTAGCCTAGATCTTCACTATCCTTAGTCACTAATCGATTCAATCTCACCTCAGTCTTTGTGTTCGACCTCGGAATACTATCCCTGCTACAAAACGTCCCGTACACTGCGGGTTCGCTAGGAGTTAGGAGAAATATAACAAGTTATAAATTTAAGGCTTTTTGCATGTCACAATTCTAGCGTAACAAGTTTTTGGCGCCGTTGTCGGGGACTAGGTTAAGATTGAGTCATTGTTTGTGATTGTTTATAGTGTAGGTCTTTCTTGTTGCTTTTGATCTCCTTTGGTTTGTGTCTTTGCTTTTCAGGACATCTCTACTCTTAGGTGTATTTGAAGATCTCGTGGCAAGGATTTAGCTTCATTCGATCCCGAACCGGAGAAAACCCTTAGATCTAGGTCCAAGAGCATTAGAAAGGGAAAAGAGATGGCCGGAAGAGATCTCCAAGCTGAGTTAGATGAGGCTTTAGAGAAAATTAGGATAAGGGATGAAGCTTTGGAGAATGAAAGGAGACTTGCCAATGAGAGGCAAGAAGCAATTAGGAGGGAGATTGAAGAGATTAGGCAAGCTCTTGTGCGAAGAGAACCTAACCCTCAAGAACCTCCACCTCCACCACCACAACCGCAGCCGGCGGATAAAATTCGGGTTGTGCCCATTGCTATTGAAGAACCACAAACATTAGGGCGACGTATGGATCCGGCACAAAGAGCACACCGTCCGGGTGTGAACTTAGGAGATCCCGCAACCCATAATTACGAGCTCCACCCTCAAGTTCTACAAATGATCCGGCATAATCAATTTGGAGGGATGGAAGGAGAGTCTCCTCATCAACACTTGATGAACTATGAGATCTTGATGGAGACTCTAAGGCTGCCTAGATTGGAGAGCAACAACCATAAGCTTAGGGCTTTCTCCTTCACACTTAAGGATAAAGCCTTGGCTTGGTATCAATCTATTCCACAAGGGCGAGTGAGTACTTGGGAGGAGATGACAACCGAGTTTTTGACAAAGTTCTTCCCACCTTCCAAGACTACCGAGCTAAGAGGGAAGATCAATGCCTTCGTGATGAAGGATAGAGAAAGCTTATTCAAGTCTTGGGAGAGGTTCAAAGACCTTCTCCTAGATTGTCCACACTATGGTATACCAAAAATTGAGCTATTGGAGATCTACTTCAAGGAACTTGATGAAGATAGCCAATTCAAGCTCCAATCTCTTTCCGGTGGGACTTTCATGGAAAAGAATGTAGATGAAGCTTGGAAGTTTGTAGAGAAACAAGCTTTGGTGATTGAGAAGTACTCCCATAGGAAGAACGATGGGAGGAAGGCGGGAGCATATGAGGTGAGTGAAGTCACCATGAGTAACTTCAAGCTTGATGCAATCAACAATGAGCTGAAATCTTTGAGGGAGTTGTGCACTACAACTTTCAAGAATCAAGCAACCTCTCAAGTGCAAGTGCAAGCAAACTTGTCTTCCAAGGAGGAAGATGTGAACTACATAGGAAGGGGCAATTATAACAACTATCAAGGCCCAAGGAACTTCAACAACAACCGGCAATTCAACAATTACCGGCCTAATCACAACCATCCCGGGTTTTCCTATTCTAACCCGGATGGAGCCTTGAACCCTCCCGCTTCCACAAGCGCAGCTCCACCACCAAAGGTTTCACAAGAACCTCCACCCGGATTAACTCAACCTCCAAAGGATAGAACCGAGATGATGTTTGAGCAATTGCTTGGAAGGTTGAGTGGTCTTGAGAGCACGGTGACTTCTATTTCTAAGGCTCGAAAGGTTTTGGAAGCACAAGTGTTCCAAAAGGCGGGTGAAGCTCATAGAGATCCGGGAAAGCTTCCCGGAAGAACCGAAGACAACCCAAGAGGCCAAGTGTTGGCCATCACAACGAGGAGTGGGTTGAGTATGAAGTATCCCTTACCTAAGGGAAGTGACAAGGGGAAGCAAGCAGTGGTAGAAGAAGAGACATCGCAAGAAGAAGGAGGCAAGAGCAAGGATGATGAGCCAACATATGTGGCGCCACCTCCATACAAGCCACCACTACCGTTCACACAATCACGAGCAAGACCTCGCTTGGACAAACACTTTGGTAAATTCCTTGAACTTATGTCTAAATTGCATATTAACATTCCGTTCATGGATGCTATTCTAGGTATGCCGGCATATGGCAAGTTCTTGAAGGAAATACTCTCCAACAAAAGGAAGTTGGAGGAGTATGGAGAAGTGAGGATGACAAAGAGGTCCTCGGAATTGATCCAAACCATGAAGGAGGAGACGCCTCCTAAGCTAAGAGACCCGGGATCCTTTTGTGTGCCAATTGGAGTGGGAGAAGTGAAGTATGAAGCCCTATGTGATCTTGGGGCAAGTGTAAGCATCATACCGCTTGCACTTTGTAACAAGGTTGGACTAGGAGAGCCAAAGCCGGTCAAGATGACCCTTTACATGGCGGACCGTTCGATCACTCACCCCGTAGGAATATTAGAAGACATACCGGTGCAACTAGGGAAGTTCTATGTGCCAATAGACTTCGTTGTTTTGGACATCCCGGCGGACTATCCGATTCCTATCATCTTAGGGAGACCTTTCTTGGCTACATCCGGATGTTTGGTGGATTGTAAAAATGGAATTCTCTCCTTCAACATTGGAGAAGAGAATATCAAGTTCAAGCTGTCCACAATGATGAAGGGGCCAGCCCTTGGTGAAGATGTGTTCAACATTGTCGAGCAAGAGGAGTCTAGAGAAGTTGTGAGCTCGATCTTGATCGAGGACCCCTTGGAGAAGGTTCTTAGCTTAATTTTGATGGAGGAAGGAGTGGAGGAAGCTTGCAATGAAGAAATCAAGGCTTTGGAAGCATTAGAAAAGGAGACAAGAGCTGAATTTGAAGTCCACGAAAGTGTGCTGAATTCCTGTAGGAACCACGGCCAGGTGGGAAGAACCACGCCCGTGGAAAGTCCTGTGGAACTCTCTGGAATGCTCCGAAATGTTAGCTTTGCAAGTTCCACGGCCGTGGTTGTGCTAGAGCCCGTAATTTTGCCCGTGGTTTCTCCAGAAACTGCATTGGTTGTTGATCAAGCTTCAAGGAGCTTTGGGGAGTCTTCCATGGCTTTGGATTCATCTCAACCAACTTTGTATGGAGCGTCTCCACTCGATAAAGGTCCTCCTAAACTTGAACTCAAACCCCTCCCCTCTCATTTGAAGTATGCTTTTCTTGGTGAGAATTCTACATATCCGGTGATTGTGAATGCATGCTTGAATGATGATGAACTTGCTAGATTGTTGCATGAATTGAGATTGCATAGGAAAGCCATTGGCTATACCATTGATGATTTAGTTGGCATTAAACCTTCTTTGTGCGTGCATAAGATCTTAATGGAAGATAATCATAAACCTTCAATTGAACCTCAAAGAAGACTAAACCCTATCATGAAAGAAGTAGTCAAGAAAGAGATCCTTAAATTGCTAGATGCGGGAATCATTTTCCCGATTTCGGATAGTAAGTGGGTTAGTCCCGTGCATGTGGTTCCTAAGAAGGGTGGGATGACCGTAGTAACCAATGAGAATAATGAACTAATCCCAACTAGGATTGTTACGGGGTGGAGGATGTGTATTGACTATAGGAAGCTTAACATGACCTCTAGGAAAGATCACTTCCCTCTTCCTTTCATTGACCAAATGCTAGAGAGATTAGCTCAACATTATCACTTTTGCTACTTAGATGGTTATAGTGGATTCTTCCAAATCCCTATCCACCCCGATGACCAAGAGAAAACTACATTCACATGTCCTTGGGGTACTTTTGCATATAGGCGAATGCCATTTGGGTTGTGTAATGCACCCGCCACCTTTCAAAGGTGTATGATGGCCATCTTTTCTGAGTATATTGAAAACATCATGGAAGTGTTTATGGATGATTTTTCTGTTTATGGATCTTCCTTTGATGATTGTTTAGCTAACTTGTCTCTAGTGCTTAAAAGATGTGAGGAGACTAATCTAGTCTTGAATTGGGAGAAATGCCACTTCATGGTAAGTGAAGGTATTGTGTTGGGACACTTGGTATCCGACCGTGGCATTGAGGTTGATAGGGCTAAGATAGAGACGATTGAGAAGTTGCCACAACCTACCTCGGTGAAGGGGGTAAGGAGCTTTCTAGGGCATGCCGGTTTTTACCGGAGATTCATTAAAGATTTCTCTAAGATTTCTAAGCCTCTTACTAACCTACTAATGAAAGATGTTTGTTCGCTCCAAAAGGTGTGTGCAAGCTTTAAATTTATAACCCTAGACTTAAGCTTAAAACAAGGATGCGAACCCGCAGTGTACGGGTCAATCGTAGTAAAAGCAAGAAAATTCCAGGGGTCGATCACAGGGACTTAGTGAAACAAAGTCCAATACGGTATGCTAGTGTTGATGCTAACCACAAGAGCAAGTAATACAATCAAAGATGAATAAGATGTCAAATAAAGCAAACATGCAATTCTAGGGATTAAAGCATCTAGTTGTGGTTCCAACTCAAGATCTATAGATAAGCGGACAAAGCTGAGATTTTTGCATGGGGAAGGTGTTTCTAAAGTGGAGTAGATTACCGGGTAAGTCTCACTACACACTAATCCCAAACCGTAACTCCTATTACCGGGTAAGTCTCAAGGAATTAAGATAAAGAACTATTGCCTCAAACTAACACACCATCTAAGGGAATAGAATCAACCTTTACCGGGTAAGTCTCAGGCTAACTCACAAAGATGGGATGGAAGCACACTCAAACCCCAATAAAGGACAAGCCTTTATTACCTACACTTATGATCGTTAGTATACAAACTAAGGAATTACCGGGTAAGTCTCATCCTAAGCTTGCTTTGAACCAGAAAGGTATAATAAGAATAGGATTTGGCAAACTCTAACACATTAACTCTCAGTTAAGGATCGGATAAGCCACCTCGGTCAGCAAGTTTCCACCCCGGCCGAGATGTTCATCGACTGAACGAGATGCTTAGGGTTAAGGTTAAAGACTCGAACTTTCAGGATCCTACTGTGATTAAGATCATTCTATCATTGTTTTTCCCACAACCTTCAGCCAATCACCCTAGAATCACACAAGGAAATTAGCCACTCATCATCATAATGAAAGTATTAAATATATGGGAAGAAGGTGAATATTTGAATAAAGAAGAATTTAATGAAAACACTTCAATAACTGAATCAAATATCACACAAAATCGTTCCTTGGATAATAATCCAACAAGACAAGACAACAAGGAAAAGAATTGAAGACAATCTTACAAAACCCTCCAAAAAGCTATAAAGCTATAGTCTTCAAATCTTCCTTCAACCTTCAAAAAGGTTCTTCAACTCTCTCCCAAATTGGAGTATGATGCGGCTGCTGCGCTGATAGCGGGTGTATGCAGCCTGTATTTCGGTCCAAGCGGGCCTATCGAATTGTGGAAATCCAACCCTTTTTATAGGAAAAATAAACCTCCAAAGATAATAAATCTTAAGAAGATATATTCCCATAAAAATAGGTAAAATATATGATTCTGCATATCTCCTTCCTTCTAGAAGCTCAGCCCAAAAATATAAGATCACTTTCCAATTTTAAAAGATCTCAGCCAAGAATAAAATATTCTCGCCGCGTCCTAGGTGTTCGCCTCGGTCGAGTCGGCGTCTCTGGATCGCCTCGGTCGAGATGAATCTCTGGGCAACCGAGGTGATTCATAACTGAGTGTAGAATCTCTCAAAACTGGTCCAAAGTAAATCTTTAATCCATGGCTATGCTTCCTGAATGTAGCTCCAAATGACTCTTGACTCCTTTTGCTCCTTTTTGATGCAAAACGTACCATATTACCTGCAATTACAACGAAACTAGGTGTAGACCTCGATTCTCGCAAAGGTAGATGAAATGGTAGTAAAATCACATAATGTACATACAAACATGCAGATTATGAAAGATAAAACGTCCAAACAAACCCCAAAATATAGACTATAATTCATGCTATCAAAATACCCCATACTTAGCCCTTGCTTGTCCCTAAGCAAGTTCCTCATATAGAAATCAAGATAGAATGGATTATAAGTCATGAAAATCAATGAAAAGTCTTTCAAAAACATTTTATGGTGTGCAACTATCATAGATCACTCTAAGAGAGTACTTCCTGGAAATTAAAAACTCAATATGATCAAAACATTTTATAAATATAGGAAAGTTGTTCATCTTTGCATAAAATCATAGAATGCATAATAAATCATAATTATCAAAATTAATCATGTATAATCCGATTTAAACCGCTAAGTCAATCAACAAGCTCAAGGTCTCAAGGGCTTCCCAAAAGAAAAGGTCAAGAAACGTGTAGGGTAGGGATGAATGTAAGGTAATGTGGTGCTAGAATCCGGGAAAAGGATGAACTTCACTTTCACTTTGACTTGCAACATCTTCCACCAATAAGCTTTGCTTATTTCACACTTTTTCTTTTTACTTTACTTTTTGGGATGCATGGACAGAGGTGCACAATAACCGAAGCCTAGGAAATCCGCAATCATCAATTTCTTGAGATGCGTCAAACCCTTGATGCACATACCATGACCCGTTAGGAATATCGCTCAATCCGACTTTGGCAAGACACAAACACCCGGCTATGTGAATGGTGCCGAGTTACTCATCTTCATGATTGACTTCCCCAAACCTATTATTGCTTTCTAACACTTTCACTTTCAGCCACTTCTCAACTTTTGACTTGCTTTCACCACTTCGCTTGCTTCCAAATTCCCGGATAGGTAAAGGGAGGCAATATGTATATGAGGGGCTAAGCATGATCAAGAAGAAGAAGAAGAAGAATGAATTGCCTTGGTCTTTCCAAGAAGAACGTGAGAGAACTTATGCTGCGGTGTCAACCTTCAAATTCAACATAATTTGGATAAAAATAAAGTATTAAACATGCCAATAATTTCAAACAAAGCATTTAGCAACTTAAACATATCATAAAACATTTCAAACATATAAAGAATTTAAATCCAGTCGGTAAACAAAATCTTCACTGAGATCATATCCAGATAAGTAACACAAATCGTTTTCAAAACTCTCAGTTAACCCACCTCGGTCGAGATGTTCTTGGTTCAACCGAGGTGAAACACCTCGTTTTGCCAGAACTGTCCCCGGCAACGGCGCCAAAAACTTGTTCGCTCCAAAAGGTGTGTGCAAGCTTTAAATTTATAACCCTAGACTTAAGCTTAAAACAAGGATGCGAACCCGCAGTGTACGGGTCAATCGTAGTAAAAGCAAGAAAATTCCAGGGGTCGATCACAGGGACTTAGTGAAACAAAGTCCAATACGGTATGCTAGTGTTGATGCTAACCACAAGAGCAAGTAATACAATCAAAGATGAATAAGATGTCAAATAAAGCAAACATGCAATTCTAGGGATTAAAGCATCTAGTTGTGGTTCCAACTCAAGATCTATAGATAAGCGGACAAAGCTGAGATTTTTGCATGGGGAAGGTGTTTCTAAAGTGGAGTAGATTACCGGGTAAGTCTCACTACACACTAATCCCAAACCGTAACTCCTATTACCGGGTAAGTCTCAAGGAATTAAGATAAAGAACTATTGCCTCAAACTAACACACCATCTAAGGGAATAGAATCAACCTTTACCGGGTAAGTCTCAGGCTAACTCACAAAGATGGGATGGAAGCACACTCAAACCCCAATAAAGGACAAGCCTTTATTACCTACACTTATGATCGTTAGTATACAAACTAAGGAATTACCGGGTAAGTCTCATCCTAAGCTTGCTTTGAACCAGAAAGGTATAATAAGAATAGGATTTGGCAAACTCTAACACATTAACTCTCAGTTAAGGATCGGATAAGCCACCTCGGTCAGCCAGTTTCCACCCCGGCCGAGATGTTCATCGACTGAACGAGATGCTTAGGGTTAAGGTTAAAGACTCGAACTTTCAGGATCCTACTGTGATTAAGATCATTCTATCATTGTTTTTCCCACAACCTTCAGCCAATCACCCTAGAATCACACAAGGAAATTAGCCACTCATCATCATAATGAAAGTATTAAATATATGGGAAGAAGGTGAATATTTGAATAAAGAAGAATTTAATGAAAACACTTCAATAACTGAATCAAATATCACACAAAATCGTTCCTTGGATAATAATCCAACAAGACAAGACAACAAGGAAAAGAATTGAAGACAATCTTACAAAACCCTCCAAAAAGCTATAAAGCTATAGTCTTCAAATCTTCCTTCAACCTTCAAAAAGGTTCTTCAACTCTCTCCCAAATTGGAGTATGATGCGGCTGCTGCGCTGATAGCGGGTGTATGCAGCCTGTATTTCGGTGTAAGCGGGCCTATCGAATTGTGGAAATCCAACCCTTTTTATAGGAAAAATAAACCTCCAAAGATAATAAATCTTAAGAAGATATATTCCCATAAAAATAGGTAAAATATATGATTCTGCATATCTCCTTCCTTCTAGAAGCTCAGCCCAAAAATATAAGATCACTTTCCAATTTTAAAAGATCTCAGCCAAGAATAAAATATTCTCGCCGCGTCCTAGGTGTTCGCCTCGGTCGAGTCGGCGTCTCTGGATCGCCTCGGTCGAGATGAATCTCTGGGCAACCGAGGTGATTCATAACTGAGTGTAGAATCTCTCAAAACTGGTCCAAAGTAAATCTTTAATCCATGGCTATGCTTCCTGAATGTAGCTCCAAATGACTCTTGACTCCTTTTGCTCCTTTTTGATGCAAAACGTACCATATTACCTGCAATTACAACGAAACTAGGTGTAGACCTCGATTCTCGCAAAGGTAGATGAAATGGTAGTAAAATCACATAATGTACATACAAACATGCAGATTATGAAAGATAAAACGTCCAAACAAACCCCAAAATATAGACTATAATTCATGCTATCAAAATACCCCATACTTAGCCCTTGCTTGTCCCTAAGCAAGTTCCTCATATAGAAATCAAGATAGAATGGATTATAAGTCATGAAAATCAATGAAAAGTCTTTCAAAAACATTTTATGGTGTGCAACTATCATAGATCACTCTAAGAGAGTACTTCCTGGAAATTAAAAACTCAATATGATCAAAACATTTTATAAATATAGGAAAGTTGTTCATCTTTGCATAAAATCATAGAATGCATAATAAATCATAATTATCAAAATTAATCATGTATAATCCGATTTAAACCGCTAAGTCAATCAACAAGCTCAAGGTCTCAAGGGCTTCCCAAAAGAAAAGGTCAAGAAACGTGTAGGGTAGGGATGAATGTAAGGTAATGTGGTGCTAGAATCCGGGAAAAGGATGAACTTCACTTTCACTTTGACTTGCAACATCTTCCACCAATAAGCTTTGCTTATTTCACACTTTTTCTTTTTACTTTACTTTTTGGGATGCATGGACAGAGGTGCACAATAACCGAAGCCTAGGAAATCCGCAATCATCAATTTCTTGAGATGCGTCAAACCCTTGATGCACATACCATGACCCGTTAGGAATATCGCTCAATCCGACTTTGGCAAGACACAAACACCCGGCTATGTGAATGGTGCCGAGTTACTCATCTTCATGATTGACTTCCCCAAACCTATTATTGCTTTCTAACACTTTCACTTTCAGCCACTTCTCAACTTTTGACTTGCTTTCACCACTTCGCTTGCTTCCAAATTCCCGGATAGGTAAAGGGAGGCAATATGTATATGAGGGGCTAAGCATGATCAAGAAGAAGAAGAAGAAGAATGAATTGCCTTGGTCTTTCCAAGAAGAACGTGAGAGAACTTATGCTGCGGTGTCAACCTTCAAATTCAACATAATTTGGATAAAAATAAAGTATTAAACATGCCAATAATTTCAAACAAAGCATTTAGCAACTTAAACATATCATAAAACATTTCAAACATATAAAGAATTTAAATCCAGTCGGTAAACAAAATCTTCACTGAGATCATATCCAGATAAGTAACACAAATCGTTTTCAAAACTCTCAGTTAACCCACCTCGGTCGAGATGTTCTTGGTTCAACCGAGGTGAAACACCTCGTTTTGCCAGAACTGTCCCGGTCGAGGTCAAAAATTTTTTAAAACCATTTTTTTTTTTTTTTTCGGTTTCGACGTTTTTCTCAATCAAATAACCTGTAAGTATGCATGCAGTCTCAGATAAACACACGGATGCAAAAGTGAAGCATAAATATCCGGTCGAATAGAGTCATGCATCACATAAGTGTCAAATACATCAATAAACACCCCATACTTAGGACACACTGTCCCAGTGGGTCAAAATAGGTCTAAGGACAGGATACTCACCGAACATAGCTAAACTGCATGAAGAAGTAAGAAACAGCTCCCAGATAAGACCATCTCGGTTGGCGAAGCACATATCGGTCGAGGTGTTCTGACAGTACCCGAGATGTATCTCAGTAAAGCTCGTTTCCTCAACTTCTCGAAATTTTGTTCTTCCAGTGTAGCTCCTGAACTGTGATCCTTCCTTTTGGAATACCTGGTTGTTGTCTAGAGGAAAACAAAAACAAAGCAACTACCTAAACTAAACTAGAAAAGGGAGAAGAAAGCAATACCTTGGGTTGCCTCCCAAGAAGCGCTTGGTTTAAGGTCGCTAGCTGGACCCTTCTCCATAGAATTACTCAATGTACCTTGAACACCATGGAGTGCTCATCACATCCATCATAAAATTCTTCCAAAAAGGTTCCGGTTCCTAATTTCACCGGCAAATGGTAAGATCTCCTACGTACAAGCTTGTACGGTTTGATTCTCATCGGAATCCTTCTAGCCTTCCTGCACTTCAATGGGACATAATCTAGCCTTGCGTCCCATCCTTTCCTTGATCGAGAAAATAGTTTCTCGAGAATCATAGCAGCTTCCCCATCTATAGCTTGGGGATGGTA
>BSUD01000005.1:74091742-74137887 GCA_033239045.1 Fagopyrum esculentum
ATAGGTAAAATATATGATTCTGCATATCTCCTTCCTTCTAGAAGCTCAGCCCAAAAATATAAGATCACTTTCCAATTTTAAAAGATCTCAGCCAAGAATAAAATATTCTCGCCGCGTCCTAGGTGTTCGCCTCGGTCGAGTCGGCGTCTCTGGATCGCCTCGGTCGAGATGAATCTCTGGGCAACCGAGGTGATTCATAACTGAGTGTAGAATCTCTCAAAACTGGTCCAAAGTAAATCTTTAATCCATGGCTATGCTTCCTGAATGTAGCTCCAAATGACTCTTGACTCCTTTTGCTCCTTTTTGATGCAAAACGTACCATATTACCTGCAATTACAACGAAACTAGGTGTAGACCTCGATTCTCGCAAAGGTAGATGAAATGGTAGTAAAATCACATAATGTACATACAAACATGCAGATTATGAAAGATAAAACGTCCAAACAAACCCCAAAATATAGACTATAATTCATGCTATCAATGTTGAGTTTGTTTTCTCCAAGGATTGCCTTGAGGCTTTTTGTAGGTTGAAGAATGCTTTGATCTCCGCACCTATCATGCAACCTCCGGATTGGTGTTTACCGTTTGAGATTATGTGTGACACGAGTAATGTAGCCGTTGCGGCTGTTTTAGGGCAAAGGAAAGATGGGCTTACACATGCCATCTTTTATGCTAGCAAGACGCTAGATGATGCCCAACTCAATAATGCTACTACTGAGAAGGAGTTACTAGCGGTTATGTATGCATTTGAGAAGTTCCGCTCATATCTTGTTGGAGCGAAGGTCATTGTGTATACGGATCATGCTGTAATCCGTTATCTCCTTACAAAGAAGGATGCCAAGCCTCGGTTGATTTGGTGGATCCTTCTTCTTCAAGAGTTTGATTTGGAAATCCGGGATAAGAAAGGGTCCGAAAATTCTGTGGCGGATCATCTTAGTAGACTCCCACCATTGGAGCTTGAGAGAGATGACATCCCGATTGATGACTCATTCCGGGATGAGCAATTGCAAATGATGGAGGAGTGCTTGTTTCAAGTGTCTAGAGGAAGTGAGCCATGGTATGCCGACCTTGTGAACTATCTTGTGTGCGAGGAAGTGCCTCTTGGCTTGTCATATGCCCAGCGGAAAAAGTTCTTCAAGGATGTGAGGCATTACTATTGGAGTGAACCGCTTTTGTTCAAGAGAGGGCCGGATGGAGTCTTTAGGAGATGCATACCAGAGGATGAGGTGGAGAGTGTGATCCGCCATTGTCATTCCTTTCCATGTGGAGGCCATGCTAGCTCACACAAGACATGTGCTAAGGTGTTGCAATCGGGCTTCTTTTGGCCAAGTTTGTTTAAGGATGTGCAGAATTTTGTGGTAGCTTGTGATGCTTGCCAAAGAACGGGAAACATATCAAGGAGGAATGAGATGCCCTTGAACAACATACAAGAGGTGGAGATATTTGATGTGTGGGGTGTGGACTTCATGGAGTCATTCCCCTCTTCTTGTGGTAACCTCAACATCCTATTGGCGGTGGACTATGTCTCGAGATGGGTGGAGGCAATTGTATCTCCCATAAATGATGCAAAGGTTGTGGTGCGGTTCTTCAACCGAGTGATCTTCCCTAGGTTTGGAACACCAAGCGTGATCATAAGTGATGGAGGGAAACACTTCACCAATTGGAACTTCGGGACACTTTTGGCTAAGTATGGGGTGACTCATAAGGTGGCAACACCTTACCATCCCCAAACTAGTGGCCAAGTGGAGATCTCCAACCGGGAGATAAAGGGAATTCTTGAGAAGACGGTTTCAAGGACGAGAAAGGATTGGGCTATGAAGCTCGATGATGCTTTGTGGGCATATAGAACCGCTTTCAAGACACCGATTGGCACCACTCCTTACAAGCTAGTTTATGGCAAGTCTTGCCACCTTCCGGTAGAGATGGAGCATAGAGCATATTGGGCTATAAGGTGGCTGAATTTTGACCTCAAGGAGGCCGGAGAGAAGAGGTTGCTTGATATGAACGCTCTTGAAGAGATCCGGTTGGATGCCTATGAAAACGCCCGGATCTACAAAGAAAGGACCAAATGATGGCATGACAAGCGTCTTATCCCGAAGGAGTTGAGTGAAGGCGACCTTGTCCTTATCTTCAACTCAAGGCTGCGGCTCTTCCCCGGAAAGCTAAAGTCGAGGTGGACCGGGCCTTATGTGGTGAAGAAGATCTTTCCCCATGGAGCGGTTGAGATAGGAGGGGAGCATTGTAGAGATTTTAAGGTGAATGGGCATCGTTTGAAGAAGTATATCCTAGGAGCCCCGGTGGATATGATTGCCCCACTTCACCTTGAGTGAGATGCCCCCGAGTTTGGTCAAGCTAATGACCTTAAAGAAGCGCTTGATGGGAGGCAACCCATTGGTAACGTTTTCCCCTTTTCGTTTTTGTTTTTGTTTTTGATTTTTCTGTTTTTGTGTGTTTGGTGTGCTTTGTGTGTGTGCTAGAGTCTTGGTAGCATGAAAGCCTTGCATGGCATGTGGATGATGATAATGATGAGTCCCTCATCAATTGTGGGTGGAGTGGACGCGGAACTTGGACGGCTAGCGGTGCCTAGCGCGGGTCCCGACGCCATAACGACCATCTTGAGCTCTCTACCATCGTTGATAGGATCATCCACCATCAATCCACTTGAGTAATCCCAAATACCAAAGCAAACCATTTTTACATTGTGAGAACCCTCTTTCACTCTTCTTTACTTCATTTACACATTGGGGACAATGTGTTTCTAAGTATGGGGTGGGGTTTGCATGATCTTTCGCATGATTAGCATCTAGGGTAGTTTCTTTTAGTCACATGCTTCATTATGTTTTGCATTGTACATATATATTTCAAAAAATCCAAAAAAATCAGAAAATTTTAAAAAAAATTTAGTGCTTCTAAGCTTGGGAATGACCCTTATGATGAAATTGTCTTGTGATTTGGCTATGGATGGCCTTATGTGTTGAGTTGATGTATGCATATATGGACTTGAAGTACTTATCTTGAATTCCATGAATGGATTGTGATCATGATGCTTGCCTTGATTGGATTAGGGATTGAAAGTCGAAATTACATGCTAGTTCTTGCACATCATCTAGGAGTGATTAAGGCAATTCATCTTTCTCTACTTCTCATCTTGATCATGTTGTTTGAGCACCTCAATTGATATAAATTTGACCTCTTTTGACCCATCCGGGAATAGGAGCATTTTAGTGTGTTGAGTGTGTGAAAAGCAAGTGTGGGGTGAAGTTGTTGATGGATGAATGTTATGAATGAAGTGCTGAATTTGTTGTGAAAAGTGTAGAAAAAAAATATAGGTTTAGGGACGTTTGTTTAAATGACGAGTAACTCGGCACCATTCACATAATCGGGTGTTTGTGCCTTGCCAAAGTCAAATAAACCGATAGTCCTAACGAGTTTTGGTATGTGTGCCCGGTGTGGATGCACCTCGAAAAATAAAAAAAGCCCGAGGACGGTTAATCACCAAGGTTTCGGCTTTTGTACACCAATGCCATTGTCTCAAAAATAAGTGAAAGAAAAGAAAAGAAAGAAAAGATGGAGAAAATATACACTTGTGGGGAGTTGACAAAAATGTGAAGTTGTGAAGTTAGTTCCATTCCCGGATTAGCATCACATAGCCTAGAAAAATTCCCACCTAATCACGACGTTTCTTAGCCTTTTATTTCCTAAGTCCTTGTGACCTATTTGTATGTGTGTAAGACTTAGTGATCTAGATTGGATATGCTCATGATCATCTTGACTTCTTCATTTTTACATTTCATGCATGCTTCCGAGTTAAGTATAATTGTCCTTCCGTGCCTTCATTTATTTGATGCATGATCGCTTGTCCATTGCCATGAATCATGACTATGAAGGTGATTCAATATTAGAAGCACAACTCCAAAAATATTTTGTTGTTTTTCTGCATGCATAAATCATGTCATCTCTTAGTCTATAGTTGGGACTTGCTCGAGGACGAGCAAACCTTAAGTATGGGGTATTTTTGATAACATGATTTATGACTTAGGTTTAGACACTGATTTAGATAGTTTTTTTGCTCATTCATGCATGGTTTAGCACTAGTTCACGACGTTTGCACTCAATTCATGTATTTTATCGAGATAGACGTCTGCACGGACTTTTGCATGCTTTGTAGGTATTTTGGGAGCTTTAGGAGCTTAATCGATATATTTGAGGATTGTTCTTCGAGATGACACACCTTCGGACTCATTGGGAAGCAAGTTAGGAGCTAAGGAGTACACATGGGACCTTGTTGGTGCATGCCATGCACCAAATCGTGGCTTAATGATCCAAAACAAGCTGAGACACCAAAACCACGGCCACTAGGACTTCCACTGGCATGGAAATGGGCCGTGGTTTTTGCCAGACGGTTGTGACAGCTGTGCCACGATCTTCATGGCCGACTCTTGCAAATTTGTAGGATAAAAGGTTGTCCTGCAAGTCTGGAAAGGACATCCACTCTCACTACCATTCTCTCCTACACTCTCAACAAGAAAGATTCTCTCAATTGGAAGCTTGGATTGGAGCTACTCTTGGAGGAGAAGAAAGGTTCCATTGGAGAAGAAGAAGAAGAACTCTAGTTCATTGTTCCAAAGTTCTTTTTGAGTGATTTTGAGTGAAACGTTTTGCAAAGTTTTGTAAGAATCGATTGAACCTTCTTTTGAAGGGTTGTAAGTCCTTCTTGAACCTTGATTTAGCTTGTGTTACTTGTTTCATTTGCTTAATCCATCTTTCATTTCATCTTCTTGCCATGGATTATGATTTTATGCTTGTTGAGTTTGATCTTTAAGATGCATGTTGTAGGCTAAATAGATGCGATTCTAGGGTAAGGAAAAGATGGTTATGGCTTGCACTATGATAGAATGGACTTAGATGTACCTTTGGATGAATTGTTTGCTCGAACCTAGCCTCTGTTGTAAACCACGGTTTGTTCTATACATTCCACGGCCGTGGTTCTTGATGAACAACCCGTGATTTTGACTGACTTGCTTGTTTTGATGAATCTAAGTGCTAGGATGTTAGATTGTTGAAATCCTAGTGTTTGTTGAGCTAAACCTATCCTAGGGTGACCTAGTGTCAGCAACTAAGTGTTAGAAGAGACATACCCGGTAATTCTTACTCTTAAATACCGAAGATGACGAAATCTAGGTAGTAGTGAGCCTCATAAGCCGCTATTGGACTGAGTGTGCTAGGATTGATGTTTAGGACTTGCCTTTCCGAGACCTACCCGGTAAGGAGAGGTTAGATCCCTAGATGACAATCCGGTTTGTGTAGAATTCCTATCCTTAGGCTCTTTGAGACTTACCCGGTAATGAGACCTTAGGAACGGACTAGTGGACCATGAGACCTACCCGGTGATTGATCCCAATCTAGAAACACTTACTCCCAACATACTATAGTTAATCCAAGGAATGATTAGATAGCTTGAGTCCTATGCCATAACCGGAACTTCCAACCCCTAGAATCCGCTTTTCTCTTGATTACTCATCTCGTTTTTGCTTGTTTATTTGTGTTGATTTGCTAGATTGTTAGTTTGTTTTGCCATCTCATATGATTTGTGATCTTTGATTGATCACCTAAAAACCAAACCAAAAACATTGAGATTTTCATTTCTTTATTCCTTTCCCTTTTCTTAGCCTAGATCTTCACTATCCTTAGTAACTAATCGATTCAATCTCACCTCAGTCTTTGTGTTCGACCTCGGAATACTATCCCTACTACAAAACATCCCGTACACTGCGGGTTTACTAGGAGTTAGGAGAAATATAACGAGTTATAAATTTAAGGCTTTTTACGTGTCACAATTCTAGCGTAACACCTATCATAGTCCAAGCCATAACCATCATTTCCTTACCCTAGAATCACATCTATTTAGCCAACAACATGCATCATCACAATCAAAATCATCAAGCATAAAATCATGGAGTCCATATCAAGAGGATGAAATGAAAGAGAGATGAAGCAAATAGAACAAGAAAAACGAGCTGAATAAATGTTAAAAGAGAGACTTACAACCCTTCAAAAGAAGGTTCAAATCGTTCTTACAACCCTAGAAAATGTTTCCAACAAACTTCACTCTAAAAACTAAGAAACTCTAAGAATGGTGTGTTCTTCTCCTCTTCTCCAATGGAAGTCTTTCTTCACCTCCAAGAGTAGCTCCAATCCAATTCCAAAATGAGAGAGTATGGGAGATAATGTGTGTGAGGTAAGGTGTGTAGTGGATGTCCTTTAGAATCAGCCCCCAAGTGTACTTATAGCCTTCACCATTTGCAAGAGTCGGTTATGGAGATCGTGGGACAGCTGTCCTAGCTGTGCAGAAGGAATCACGGTCCATTCCACGGCCGTGGATGTCCCACTGACCGTGATTCTAGTGCTTCAGTCCTCTTTTGATCGTTGAGCCATGAGTTGGTGCAAGGCATGCACCAACATGGTCCTATGTGTTCTCCCTTGCTCCTAACTTGCTTCCCAATGAGTCCCAAGGTGTGTCATTACGAGGAACGATCCTTGGATGTATCGATTAAGCTCCAAAAGCTCCCAAAATACCTACAAAACATGCAAAAGTCCGTGTAGATGTCTATATCGACAACATACATGAATTAAGTGCAATTTGTCACGAACTAATGCTAAACTATGCATGAATAGCGGGAAAAACTATCTAAATGGATGCCTAGACTAACGTCATAAATCGTGTTATCACCGACCTATGTTTTGTATTGTTTCCCCGTACGTGTGGCTATGATAACCTTTTCCTTTCATCCCGCCATGGAGTGTGAGAGGTTCTCTCGAGTCAGGCCAGACCTGGTATACGGGGAGGGAACAACACCACTCCTATAGGGTACACGGGTTGTGTGACCGATTCCACTCCAAATGGCTAGCAGGCTCAGAGGCGAGGATGTATCAGCCCTCATGTCACATATTTTCATCTATGGATATATATATATATATATATATATATATATACGATTTGAGTGAATGACCATTTTATAAAGATGATAAAATAGGTAAATGTGTGATAGCATGTTGATGTGTTTATCTTTTATGATTGTGTTTGTGCTTATGCATTACCTCATATATGTATGGTTAGCTAACGGTTTCATACCGTGTTGTAGATGTTTATAGGTTAGGCGCTGCTGAGTGATCTGGCAGGGTGACAGGGCGAGGACTCTCGTACATTAGGTGGTTGGTTTGGGTTTGTTGTGTTTCCCTCCTGCGTGAGGATGATCTTTTGTACCTCCTATGTGAGGATGTCGTTTTATATACTCGGCTATGTTGTTATTTACTTTGGGTCGTACAGTTTATACTGTTTTATGTATTTGTTTTATATCTGTCACTGTCATGTTGTAAGGTCCAGTGAACTTGTTGTCAGGCTAGGGTCAAGATCTATTGTGAGATCCTAGCCAAATGTGGCATCCCGAGTCCCACGGATTTGGGGTGTTACACCACCAGTATGAACGTCTCACATCCGGATACATCTTACTTGCACATTGGTGCACTGAGTAAGGTGTGGAGTGAGCCTCCTATAAAATCCTGTCTCAAATCCGCATCTTTAGGTACACAAATGCGGTCGCGGCGTCTCATCACTCCATCTGCTCCTATGGAGAACTGTGGTGCCTCACCACGAGACATCCTATCTCGTATCCTCGTCAGCGTCGGGCAAGTCTCTAGTTTTTGTTGTATCTCACCCAACAAATCAGATAGAACCTCTGAAACAAACAATTTGCCATCGTCATCAAGAAACTGGATGTCCATCTCTATCCACGCTAGATCTCTCTACAACTAAGGTTGAACTGTCAGTCGTGCAATCGCCTTCTCTCAAGGCGTCTTCCTGCTCAGGGCGTCGGTGACAACGTTCGCCTTCCCTCGAAGATACAAGATCTCGAGGTCAAAATCTTTGATCAACTCAACACATCTACGATGGCGGTTATTCAATTCCCGTTGCGAGAAAATATACTTCATACTCTTATGGTCTTCGAAGATCTAGTATGTAGCGCCGTATAGGAAATGTCTCCAGATTTTTAAGTCTTTAGTTGTCTAGACGCATATGCAATCACTCTACCTCGCTACATCAAAACACATCCCAAGCCTAGCTTGGATGCGTCACTGTAGACTACAAATGTGCCCTCCGGCTGCGCTAAGATTGGAGCGGAAGTCAAACGTCTCTTCAACTTCTCAAAACTCTGAGTATATGGCTCGGATCATACAAACCGGGTAGTCTTCCTCAACAGGCTAGTAAGTGAATGGGAAATCACAGAGAATCCTTCCACAAACCGACGGTAGTAACCGACGGTAGGAACCGACTAGGCCAAGAAAGCTACGTGCTTCCTTGATGTTCGTCGGTGTCGTCCATGCTGCTACAGTCTTGATCTTCGCCGGATCAACCGTGATGTTCTCGGCGGAGACAACATGACCCAAAAATGCTACCTCTGGCATCCACAATTCTCACTTAGAGAACTTGGCATACAATTCTCTATCTCGTAAAACTCGTAACTCTGTCCTCAGATGTCCTGCATGTTCCTCCCCACTACGAGAGTACACTAGAATATCGTCTATGAAGACCACCACAAACTAATCAAGGAAGTCGATCAATATGCCATTAATCAACCCCATAAAGATGGTGGGCACATTCGTGAGCCCGAATGGCATCACTACAAACTCGTAGTTGTCATACCGAGTCCGAAATGCCGTCTTATGCACATGCTGTTCTCTCACCCTCAACTGGTGATATCCGGAGAGCAAATCGATTCTGGAGAACACAGTCGCTCCTTGAAGCTGATCTAACAAATCATCAATACAGGGCAAAGGATACTTGTTCTTGATGGTCACCTTGTTCAACTCTCTATAGTCGATGCACAATCTCAAAGATCCATCCTTCTTCCGCATGAAGAGGACAGGTGCACCCCTTGGGGATACGCTAGGGCAGATGAAGCCATTCTCAACCAACTCCTCGAGTTGCTTCTGCAGCTCTAACAACTCGAATGGGGTCCAACTCTATGCCGAAGTCCACGCTCCTTTGAGGCGGAAAACTGGATGGCTCAGCGAACACGTCTGTGAACTCGCAAACCACGGGGATATCCTCTAATGTTGGACTCTTGTCCTCCTTCATGGCATAACACTAAAAGGCCTCGCAACCCTGTGCGATCAATCTCGTTGCTCGTACTGTGCTAATAACCATGCCCAACTTTCCAAGGTCCCAACCTCGGAAAATCTCGAGCTGACCGAACTCGGTAGAGACTGTTCGCTCCAAACGGTGTGTGCAAGCTTTAAATTTATAACCCTAGACTTAAGCTTAAAACAAGGATGCGAACCCGCAGTGTACGGGTCAATCGTAGTAAAAGCAAGAAAATTCCAGGGGTCGATCACAGGGACTTAGTGAAACAAAGTCCAATACGGTATGCTAGTGTTGATGCTAACCACAAGAGCAAGTATACAATCAAAGATGAATAAGATGTCAAATAAGCAAACATGCAATTCTAGGGATTAAAGCATCTAGTTGTGGTTCCAACTCAAGATCTATAGATAAGCGGACAAAGCTGAGATTTTTGCATGGGGAAGGTGTTTCTAAAGTGGAGTAGATCACCGGGTAAGTCTCACTACACACTAATCCCAAACCGTAACTCCTATTACCGGGTAAGTCTCAAGGAATTAAGATAAAGAACTATAACCTCAAACTAACACACCATCTAAGGGAATAGAATCAACCTTTACCGGGTAAGTCTCAGGCTAACTCACAAAGATGGGATGGAAGCACACTCAAACCCCAATAAAGGACAAGCCTTTATTACCTACACTTATGATCGTTGGTATACAAACTAAGGAATTACCGGGTAAGTCTCATCCTAAGCTTGCTTTGAACCAGAAAGGTATAATAAGAATAGGATTTGGCAAACTCTAACACATTAACTCTCAGTTAAGGATCGGATAAGCCACCTCGGTCAGCCAGTTTCCACCCCGGCCGAGATGTTCATCGACTGAACGAGATGCTTAGGGTTAAGGTTAAAGACTCGAACTTTCAGGATCCTACTGTGATTAAGATCATTCTATCATTGTTTTTCCCACAACCTTCAGCCAATCACCCTAGAATCACACAAGGAAATTAGCCACTCATCATCATAATGAAAGTATTAAATATATGGGAAGAAGGTGAATATTTGAACAAAGAAGAATTTAATGAAAACACTTCAATAACTGAATCAAATATCACACAAAATCGTTCCTTGGATAATGATCCAACAAGACAAGACAACAAGGAAAGGAATTGAAGACAATCTTACAAAACCCTCCAAAAAGCTATAAAGCTATAGTCTTCAATCTTCCTTCAACCTTCAAAAAGGTTCTTCAACTCTCTCCCAAATTGGAGTAGGATGCGGTTGCTGCGCTTGTAAACCCTGATCGGTGGTATAGCGTGATGTTGAAATTGTGGAAAATCCAACCCTTTTTATAGGAAAAATAAATCTCCAAAGATAATAAATCTTAAGAAGATATTATCCCATAAATATAGGTAAAATATATGATTCTGCATATCTCCTTCCTTCTAGAAGCTCAGCCCAAAAATATAAGATCACTTTCCAATTTTAAAAGATCTCAGCCAAGAATAAAATATTCTCGCCGCGTCCTAGGTGTTCGCCTCGGTCGAGTCGGCGTCTCTGGATCGCCTCGGTCGAGATGAATCTCTGGGCAACCGAGGTGATTCATAACTGAGTGTAGAATCTCTCAAAACTGGTCCAAAGTAAATCTTTAATCCATGGCTATGCTTCCTGAATGTAGCTCCAAATGACTCTTGACTCCTTTTGCTCCTTTTTGATGCAAAACGTACCATATTACCTGCAATTACAACGAAACTAGGTGTAGACCTCGATTCTCGCAAAGGTAGATGAAATGGTAGTAAAATCACATAATGTACATACAAACATGCAGATTATGAAAGATAAAACGTCCAAACAAACCCCAAAATATAGACTATAATTCATGCTATCAAAATACCCCATACTTAGCCCTTGCTTGTCCCTAAGCAAGTTCCTCATATAGAAATCAAGATAGAATGGATTATAAGTCATGAAAATCAATGAAAAGTCTTTCAAAAACATTTTATGGTGTGCAACTATCATAGATCACTCTAAGAGAATACTTCCTGGAAATTAAAAACTCAATATGATCAAAACATTTTATAAATATAGGAAAGTTGTTCATCTTTGCATAAAATCATAGAATGCATAATAAATCATAATTATCAAAATTAATCATGTATAATCCGATTTAAACCGCTAAGTCTATCAACAAGCTCAAGGTCTCAAGGGCTTCCCAAAAGAAAAGGTCAAGAAACGTGTAGGGTAGGGATGAATGTAAGGTAATGTGGTGCTAGAATCCGGGAAAAGGATGAACTTCACTTTCACTTTTGACTTGCAACATCTTCCACCAATAAGCTTTGCTTATTTCACACTTTTTTTTCTTTTACTTTACTTTTTGGAATGCATGGACAGAGGTGCACAATAACCGAAGCCTAGGAAATCCGCAATCATCAATTTCTCGAGATGCGTCAAACCCTTGATGCACATACCATGACCCGTTAGGAATATCGCTCAATCCGACTTTGGCAAGACACAAACACCCGGCTATGTGAATGGTGCCGAGTTACTCATCTTCATGATTGACTTCCCCAAACCTATTATTGCTTTCTAACACTTTCACTTTCAGCCACTTCTCAACTTTTGACTTGCTTTCACCACTTCGCTTGCTTCCAAATTCCCGGATAGGTAAAGGGAGGCAATATGTATATGAGGGGCTAAGCATGATCAAGAAGAAGAAGAAGAAGGAGAATGAATTGCCTTGGTCTTTCCAAGAAGAACGTGAGAGAACTTATGCTGCGGTGTCAACCTTCAAATTCAACATAATTTGGATAAAAATAAAGTATTAAACATGCCAATAATTTCAAACAAAGCATTTAGCAACTTAAACATATCATAAAACATTTCAAACATATAAAGAATTTAAATCCAGTCGGTAAACAAAATCTTCACTGAGATCATATCCAGATAAGTAACACAAAAATCGTTTTCGAAAATTTTCTGTTACGCCCACCTCGGTCGAGGTGTTCTTGGTTCAACCGAGGTGAAACACCTCGTTTTGCCAGAACTGTCCCGGTCGAGGTCAAAAATTTTTTTTAAAACCAAATTTTTTTCTCGGTTTCGACGTTTTTCTCAATCAAATAACCTGTAAGTATGCATGCAATCTCAGATAAACATATAAATGCAGATAAAGCATGAATATGAAAATATCCGATAAATAATATCATACATCAAAAGTAGTCAAATAACGTCAAGTAGTCAAATAAGTACAAACACCCCATACTTGGGACACACTGTCCTAGTGGGTCAGAATAAGTCTAAGGACAGGATACTCACCGAACATAGCTAAACTGCATGAAGAAGTAAGAAACAGCTCCCAGATAAGACCATCTCGGTTGGCGAAGCACATATCGGTCGAGGTGTTCTGACAGTACCCGAGATGTATCTCAGTAAAGCTTGTTTCCTCAACTTCTCGAAATTTTGTTCTTCCAGTGTAGCTCCTGAACTGTGATCCTTCCTTTTGGAATACCTGGTTGTTGTCTAGAGGAAAACAAAAACAAAGCAACTATCTAAACTAAACTAGAAAAGGGAGAAGAAAGCAATACCTTGGGTTGCCTCCCAAGAAGCGCTTGGTTTAAGGTCGCTAGCTGGACCCTTCTCCATAGAATTACTCAATGTACCTTGAACACCATGGAGTGCTCATCACATCCATCATAAAATTCTTCCAAAAAGGTTCCGGTTCCTAATTTCACCGGCAAATGGTAAGATCTCCCACGTACAAGCTTGTACGGTTTGATTCTCACCGGAATCCTTCTAGACTTCCTGCACTTCAATGGGACATAATCTAGCCTTGCGTCCCATCCTTTGCTTGATCGAGAAAATAGTTTCTCGAGAATCATAGCAGCTTCCCCATCTATAGCTTGGGGATGGTACAGGGTCCTGAGCATGCGAGGGACCCCATACTTGAACAAATAACACTTCGTTGCCTTAGCGGTGAAGCGCTTGTTAACTTCACTCCTTATAATCCAAGGAGCATCTTCTTCCAACAATTTCAAGGAAGACTTCATCTTGATCTTTGGAGGTTCTTTCGGAAGAGACCTCCAACTCTCCGGTGCTTTCCTGAAAAATTCAGAAATATTAATAGGGAATTCAAATGAAGTAGGAGAATGTACCTTGCAAAGTTCTCCAAAGCTTGAGACAAGTTTCGTGTTGGGTTGATAATCCACCCACGAAATCTCTCTCAGTTCTGCTGGTCTTTCTTCCACCTTGACCACAATCTCAGTAATTTGGCCAAGGTTCTCTGCATCTCCTGCTTTCAGGTTTGCAGATTCTTCTTTCATCTCGGCCGAAATCTCTTCCACCTCGGCCGAGGTCTCAACAGTCAGATCGAGACCTTCCATATCTTCTACCTCAAAAGCTTCAGGAGAAACTTCTGGTTTGACTGGAGGTATGCTCGAAACGTGCAACACTTCCTTATGCTCCTCTTCTGGCTTAGCATAGGATAGGGTGCTTTCCTTGAGCTCCGTCACCTTCTTCATCAACTTCTCCAACCTAGATTCGAGAGAGTCTTCAAGAGGTTGCTCATAAGTCTTTCTAGGGACATTCTTCTCATCCCATATCGCAAGTTCACGCTGAATGGCTTCTTCTCTTTCCCATTCATTGTTGAACCAATAGAAGGAGTACTTTTCCTCCAAGTATTCATAATAATCCGCCCTAGCACTTTGTCTTGCTATCCAGGCTGGATCAAACATAGCCATCAGAAATCCTGAAAACTACAAAACTCATAGAAAGAGTAGTTAGTAGCAATAGGGGCAAGCGCCCCGAAAGCAAACCGTACCGGCTCGGTCTAGACCAAGTCCCCGGCAACGGCGCCAAAAACTTGTTCGCTCCAAACGGTGTGTGCAAGCTTTAAATTTATAACCCTAGACTTAAGCTTAAAACAAGGATGCGAACCCGCAGTGTACGGGTCAATCGTAGTAAAAGCAAGAAAATTCCAGGGGTCGATCACAGGGACTTAGTGAAACAAAGTCCAATACGGTATGCTAGTGTTGATGCTAACCACAAGAGCAAGTATACAATCAAAGATGAATAAGATGTCAAATAAGCAAACATGCAATTCTAGGGATTAAAGCATCTAGTTGTGGTTCCAACTCAAGATCTATAGATAAGCGGACAAAGCTGAGATTTTTGCATGGGGAAGGTGTTTCTAAAGTGGAGTAGATCACCGGGTAAGTCTCACTACACACTAATCCCAAACCGTAACTCCTATTACCGGGTAAGTCTCAAGGAATTAAGATAAAGAACTATAACCTCAAACTAACACACCATCTAAGGGAATAGAATCAACCTTTACCGGGTAAGTCTCAGGCTAACTCACAAAGATGGGATGGAAGCACACTCAAACCCCAATAAAGGACAAGCCTTTATTACCTACACTTATGATCGTTGGTATACAAACTAAGGAATTACCGGGTAAGTCTCATCCTAAGCTTGCTTTGAACCAGAAAGGTATAATAAGAATAGGATTTGGCAAACTCTAACACATTAACTCTCAGTTAAGGATCGGATAAGCCACCTCGGTCAGCCAGTTTCCACCCCGGCCGAGATGTTCATCGACTGAACGAGATGCTTAGGGTTAAGGTTAAAGACTCGAACTTTCAGGATCCTACTGTGATTAAGATCATTCTATCATTGTTTTTCCCACAACCTTCAGCCAATCACCCTAGAATCACACAAGGAAATTAGCCACTCATCATCATAATGAAAGTATTAAATATATGGGAAGAAGGTGAATATTTGAACAAAGAAGAATTTAATGAAAACACTTCAATAACTGAATCAAATATCACACAAAATCGTTCCTTGGATAATGATCCAACAAGACAAGACAACAAGGAAAGGAATTGAAGACAATCTTACAAAACCCTCCAAAAAGCTATAAAGCTATAGTCTTCAATCTTCCTTCAACCTTCAAAAAGGTTCTTCAACTCTCTCCCAAATTGGAGTAGGATGCGGTTGCTGCGCTGATAGCGGGTGTATGCAGCCTGTATTTCGGTGTAAGCGGGCTTTCTAACTGTAAGCGGATGTTCCGGTGTGTAAGCACGATCGGATTTGTGGAAAATCCAACCCTTTTTATAGGAAAAATAAATCTCCAAAGATAATAAATCTTAAGAAGATATTATCCCATAAATATAGGTAAAATATATGATTCTGCATATCTCCTTCCTTCTAGAAGCTCAGCCCAAAAATATAAGATCACTTTCCAATTTTAAAAGATCTCAGCCAAGAATAAAATATTCTCGCCGCGTCCTAGGTGTTCGCCTCGGTCGAGTCGGCGTCTCTGGATCGCCTCGGTCGAGATGAATCTCTGGGCAACCGAGGTGATTCATAACTGAGTGTAGAATCTCTCAAAACTGGTCCAAAGTAAATCTTTAATCCATGGCTATGCTTCCTGAATGTAGCTCCAAATGACTCTTGACTCCTTTTGCTCCTTTTTGATGCAAAACGTACCATATTACCTGCAATTACAACGAAACTAGGTGTAGACCTCGATTCTCGCAAAGGTAGATGAAATGGTAGTAAAATCACATAATGTACATACAAACATGCAGATTATGAAAGATAAAACGTCCAAACAAACCCCAAAATATAGACTATAATTCATGCTATCAAAATACCCCATACTTAGCCCTTGCTTGTCCCTAAGCAAGTTCCTCATATAGAAATCAAGATAGAATGGATTATAAGTCAAGAAAATCAATGAAAAGTCTTTCAAAAACATTTTATGGTGTGCAACTATCATAGATCACTCTAAGAGAGTACTTCCTGGAAATTAAAAAACTCAATATGATCAAAACATTTTATAAATATAGGAAAGTTGTTCATCTTTGCATAAAATCATAGAATGCATAATAAATCATAATTATCAAAATTAATCATGTATAATCCGATTTAAACCGCTAAGTCAATCAACAAGCTCAAGGTCTCAAGGGCTTCCCAAAAGAAAAGGTCAAGAAACGTGTAGGGTAGGGATGAATGTAAGGTAATGTGGTGCTAGAATCCGGGAAAAGGATGAACTTCACTTTCACTTTGACTTGCAACATCTTCCACCAATAAGCTTTGCTTATTTCACACTTTTTCTTCTTTTACTTTACTTTTTGGAATGCATGGACAGAGGTGCACAATAACCGAAGCCTAGGAAATCCGCAATCATCAATTTCTCGAGATGCGTCAAACCCTTGATGCACATACCATGACCCGTTAGGAATATCGCTCAATCCGACTTTGGCAAGACACAAACACCCGGCTATGTGAATGGTGCCGAGTTACTCATCTTCATGATTGACTTCCCCAAACCTATTATTGCTTTCTAACACTTTCACTTTCAGCCACTTCTCACCTTTTGACTTGCTTTCACCACTTCGCTTGCTTCCAAATTCCCGGATAGGTAAAGGGAGGCAATATGTATATGAGGGGCTAAGCATGATCAAGAAGAAGAAGAAGAAGGAGAATGAATTGCCTTGGTCTTTCCAAGAAGAACGTGAGAGAACTTATGCTGCGGTGTCAACCTTCAAATTCAACATAATTTGGATAAAAATAAAGTATTAAACATGCCAATAATTTCAAACAAAGCATTTAGCAACTTAAACATATCATAAAACATTTCAAACATATAAAGAATTTAAATCCAGTCGGTAAACAAAATCTTCACTGAGATCATATCCAGATAAGTAACACAAAAATCGTTTTCGAAAATTTTCTGTTACACCCACCTCGGTCGAGGTGTTCTTGGTTCAACCGAGGTGAAACACCTCGTTTTGCCAGAACTGTCCCCGGCAACGGCGCCAAAAACTTGTTCGCTCCAAACGGTGTGTGCAAGCTTTAAATTTATAACCCTAGACTTAAGCTTAAAACAAGGATGCGAACCCGCAGTGTACGGGTCAATCGTAGTAAAAGCAAGAAAATTCCAGGGGTCGATCACAGGGACTTAGTGAAACAAAGTCCAATACGGTATGCTAGTGTTGATGCTAACCACAAGAGCAAGTATACAATCAAAGATGAATAAGATGTCAAATAAGCAAACATGCAATTCTAGGGATTAAAGCATCTAGTTGTGGTTCCAACTCAAGATCTATAGATAAGCGGACAAAGCTGAGATTTTTGCATGGGGAAGGTGTTTCTAAAGTGGAGTAGATCACCGGGTAAGTCTCACTACACACTAATCCCAAACCGTAACTCCTATTACCGGGTAAGTCTCAAGGAATTAAGATAAAGAACTATAACCTCAAACTAACACACCATCTAAGGGAATAGAATCAACCTTTACCGGGTAAGTCTCAGGCTAACTCACAAAGATGGGATGGAAGCACACTCAAACCCCAATAAAGGACAAGCCTTTATTACCTACACTTATGATCGTTGGTATACAAACTAAGGAATTACCGGGTAAGTCTCATCCTAAGCTTGCTTTGAACCAGAAAGGTATAATAAGAATAGGATTTGGCAAACTCTAACACATTAACTCTCAGTTAAGGATCGGATAAGCCACCTCGGTCAGCCAGTTTCCACCCCGGCCGAGATGTTCATCGACTGAACGAGATGCTTAGGGTTAAGGTTAAAGACTCGAACTTTCAGGATCCTACTGTGATTAAGATCATTCTATCATTGTTTTTCCCACAACCTTCAGCCAATCACCCTAGAATCACACAAGGAAATTAGCCACTCATCATCATAATGAAAGTATTAAATATATGGGAAGAAGGTGAATATTTGAACAAAGAAGAATTTAATGAAAACACTTCAATAACTGAATCAAATATCACACAAAATCGTTCCTTGGATAATGATCCAACAAGACAAGACAACAAGGAAAGGAATTGAAGACAATCTTACAAAACCCTCCAAAAAGCTATAAAGCTATAGTCTTCAATCTTCCTTCAACCTTCAAAAAGGTTCTTCAACTCTCTCCCAAATTGGAGTAGGATGCGGCTGCTGCGTCGTATGCGGGATGTTCTAACTGTAAGCGGATCTCGGATTTGTGGAAAATCCAACCCTTTTTATAGGAAAAATAAATCTCCAAAGATAATAAATCTTAAGAAGATATTATCCCATAAATATAGGTAAAATATATGATTCTGCATATCTCCTTCCTTCTAGAAGCTCAGCCCAAAAATATAAGATCACTTTCCAATTTTAAAAGATCTCAGCCAAGAATAAAATATTCTCGCCGCGTCCTAGGTGTTCGCCTCGGTCGAGTCGGCGTCTCTGGATCGCCTCGGTCGAGATGAATCTCTGGGCAACCGAGGTGATTCATAACTGAGTGTAGAATCTCTCAAAACTGGTCCAAAGTAAATCTTTAATCCATGGCTATGCTTCCTGAATGTAGCTCCAAATGACTCTTGACTCCTTTTGCTCCTTTTTGATGCAAAACGTACCATATTACCTGCAATTACAACGAAACTAGGTGTAGACCTCGATTCTCGCAAAGGTAGATGAAATGGTAGTAAAATCACATAATGTACATACAAACATGCAGATTATGAAAGATAAAACGTCCAAACAAACCCCAAAATATAGACTATAATTCATGCTATCAAAATACCCCATACTTAGCCCTTGCTTGTCCCTAAGCAAGTTCCTCATATAGAAATCAAGATAGAATGGATTATAAGTCATGAAAATCAATGAAAAGTCTTTCAAAAACATTTTATGGTGTGCAACTATCATAGATCACTCTAAGAGAATACTTCCTGGAAATTAAAAACTCAATATGATCAAAACATTTTATAAATATAGGAAAGTTGTTCATCTTTGCATAAAATCATAGAATGCATAATAAATCATAATTATCAAAATTAATCATGTATAATCCGATTTAAACCGCTAAGTCTATCAACAAGCTCAAGGTCTCAAGGGCTTCCCAAAAGAAAAGGTCAAGAAACGTGTAGGGTAGGGATGAATGTAAGGTAATGTGGTGCTAGAATCCGGGAAAAGGATGAACTTCACTTTCACTTTTGACTTGCAACATCTTCCACCAATAAGCTTTGCTTATTTCACACTTTTTTTTCTTTTACTTTACTTTTTGGAATGCATGGACAGAGGTGCACAATAACCGAAGCCTAGGAAATCCGCAATCATCAATTTCTCGAGATGCGTCAAACCCTTGATGCACATACCATGACCCGTTAGGAATATCGCTCAATCCGACTTTGGCAAGACACAAACACCCGGCTATGTGAATGGTGCCGAGTTACTCATCTTCATGATTGACTTCCCCAAACCTATTATTGCTTTCTAACACTTTCACTTTCAGCCACTTCTCAACTTTTGACTTGCTTTCACCACTTCGCTTGCTTCCAAATTCCCGGATAGGTAAAGGGAGGCAATATGTATATGAGGGGCTAAGCATGATCAAGAAGAAGAAGAAGAAGGAGAATGAATTGCCTTGGTCTTTCCAAGAAGAACGTGAGAGAACTTATGCTGCGGTGTCAACCTTCAAATTCAACATAATTTGGATAAAAATAAAGTATTAAACATGCCAATAATTTCAAACAAAGCATTTAGCAACTTAAACATATCATAAAACATTTCAAACATATAAAGAATTTAAATCCAGTCGGTAAACAAAATCTTCACTGAGATCATATCCAGATAAGTAACACAAAAATCGTTTTCGAAAATTTTCTGTTACACCCACCTCGGTCGAGGTGTTCTTGGTTCAACCGAGGTGAAACACCTCGTTTTGCCAGAACTGTCCCGGTCGAGGTCAAAAATTTTTTTTAAAACCAAATTTTTTTCTCGGTTTCGACGTTTTTCTCAATCAAATAACCTGTAAGTATGCATGCAATCTCAGATAAACATATAAATGCAGATAAAGCATGAATATGAAAATATCCGATAAATAATATCATACATCAAAAGTAGTCAAATAACGTCAAGTAGTCAAATAAGTACAAACACCCCATACTTGGGACACACTGTCCTAGTGGGTCAGAATAAGTCTAAGGACAGGATACTCACCGAACATAGCTAAACTGCATGAAGAAGTAAGAAACAGCTCCCAGATAAGACCATCTCGGTTGGCGAAGCACATATCGGTCGAGGTGTTCTGACAGTACCCGAGATGTATCTCAGTAAAGCTTGTTTCCTCAACTTCTCGAAATTTTGTTCTTCCAGTGTAGCTCCTGAACTGTGATCCTTCCTTTTGGAATACCTGGTTGTTGTCTAGAGGAAAACAAAAACAAAGCAACTATCTAAACTAAACTAGAAAAGGGAGAAGAAAGCAATACCTTGGGTTGCCTCCCAAGAAGCGCTTGGTTTAAGGTCGCTAGCTGGACCCTTCTCCATAGAATTACTCAATGTACCTTGAACACCATGGAGTGCTCATCACATCCATCATAAAATTCTTCCAAAAAGGTTCCGGTTCCTAATTTCACCGGCAAATGGTAAGATCTCCCACGTACAAGCTTGTACGGTTTGATTCTCACCGGAATCCTTCTAGACTTCCTGCACTTCAATGGGACATAATCTAGCCTTGCGTCCCATCCTTTGCTTGATCGAGAAAATAGTTTCTCGAGAATCATAGCAGCTTCCCCATCTATAGCTTGGGGATGGTACAGGGTCCTGAGCATGCGAGGGACCCCATACTTGAACAAATAACACTTCGTTGCCTTAGCGGTGAAGCGCTTGTTAACTTCACTCCTTATAATCCAAGGAGCATCTTCTTCCAACAATTTCAAGGAAGACTTCATCTTAATCTTTGGAGGTTCTTTCGGAAGAGACCTCCAACTCTCCGGTGCATTCCTGAAAAATTCAGAAATATTAATAGGGAATTCAAATGAAGTAGGAGAATGTACCTTGCAAAGTTCTCCAAAGCTTGAGACAAGTTTCGTGTTGGGTTGATAATCCACCCACGAAATCTCTCTCAGTTCTGCTGGTCTTTCTTCCACCTTGACCACAATCTCAGTAATTTGGCCAAGGTTCTCTGCATCTTCTGCTTTCAGATTTGCAGATTCTTCCATCTCGGCCGAAATCTCTTCCACCTCGGCCGAGGTCTCAACAGTCAGATCGAGACCTTCCATATCTTCTACCTCAAAAGCTTCAGGAGAAACTTCTGGTTTGACTGGAGGTATGCTCGAAACGTGCAACACTTCCTTATGCTCCTCTTCTGGCTTAGCATAGGATAGGGTGCTTTCCTTGAGCTCCGTCACCTTCTTCATCAACTTCTCCAACCTAGATTCGAGAGAGTCTTCAAGAGGTTGCTCATAAGTCTTTCTAGGGACATTCTTCTCATCCCATATCGCAAGTTCACGCTGAATGGCTTCTTCTCTTTCCCATTCATTGTTGAACCAATAGAAGGAGTACTTTTCCTCCAAGTATTCATAATAATCCGCCCTAGCACTTTGTCTTGCTATCCAGGCTGGATCAAACATAGCCATCAGAAATCCTGAAAACTACAAAACTCATAGAAAGAGTAGTTAGTAGCAATAGGGGCAAGCGCCCCGAAAGCAAACCGTACCGGCTCGGTCTAGACCAAGTCCCCGGCAACGGCGCCAAAAACTTGTTCGCTCCAAACGGTGTGTGCAAGCTTTAAATTTATAACCCTAGACTTAAGCTTAAAACAAGGATGCGAACCCGCAGTGTACGGGTCAATCGTAGTAAAAGCAAGAAAATTCCAGGGGTCGATCACAGGGACTTAGTGAAACAAAGTCCAATACGGTATGCTAGTGTTGATGCTAACCACAAGAGCAAGTATACAATCAAAGATGAATAAGATGTCAAATAAGCAAACATGCAATTCTAGGGATTAAAGCATCTAGTTGTGGTTCCAACTCAAGATCTATAGATAAGCGGACAAAGCTGAGATTTTTGCATGGGGAAGGTGTTTCTAAAGTGGAGTAGATCACCGGGTAAGTCTCACTACACACTAATCCCAAACCGTAACTCCTATTACCGGGTAAGTCTCAAGGAATTAAGATAAAGAACTATAACCTCAAACTAACACACCATCTAAGGGAATAGAATCAACCTTTACCGGGTAAGTCTCAGGCTAACTCACAAAGATGGGATGGAAGCACACTCAAACCCCAATAAAGGACAAGCCTTTATTACCTACACTTATGATCGTTGGTATACAAACTAAGGAATTACCGGGTAAGTCTCATCCTAAGCTTGCTTTGAACCAGAAAGGTATAATAAGAATAGGATTTGGCAAACTCTAACACATTAACTCTCAGTTAAGGATCGGATAAGCCACCTCGGTCAGCCAGTTTCCACCCCGGCCGAGATGTTCATCGACTGAACGAGATGCTTAGGGTTAAGGTTAAAGACTCGAACTTTCAGGATCCTACTGTGATTAAGATCATTCTATCATTGTTTTTCCCACAACCTTCAGCCAATCACCCTAGAATCACACAAGGAAATTAGCCACTCATCATCATAATGAAAGTATTAAATATATGGGAAGAAGGTGAATATTTGAACAAAGAAGAATTTAATGAAAACACTTCAATAACTGAATCAAATATCACACAAAATCGTTCCTTGGATAATGATCCAACAAGACAAGACAACAAGGAAAGGAATTGAAGACAATCTTACAAAACCCTCCAAAAAGCTATAAAGCTATAGTCTTCAATCTTCCTTCAACCTTCAAAAAGGTTCTTCAACTCTCTCCCAAATTGGAGTAGGATGCGGTTGCTGCGCTGATAGCGGGTGTATGCAGCCTGTATTTCGGTGTAAGCGGGCTTATCGAATTGTGGAAATCCAACCCTTTTTATAGGAAAAATAAACCTCCAAAGATAATAAATCTTAAGAAGATATTATCCCATAAATATAGGTAAAATATATGATTCTGCATATCTCCTTCCTTCTAGAAGCTCAGCCCAAAAATATAAGATCACTTTCCAATTTTAAAAGATCTCAGCCAAGAATAAAATATTCTCGCCGCGTCCTAGGTGTTCGCCTCGGTCGAGTCGGCGTCTCTGGATCGCCTCGGTCGAGATGAATCTCTGGGCAACCGAGGTGATTCATAACTGAGTGTAGAATCTCTCAAAACTGGTCCAAAGTAAATCTTTAATCCATGGCTATGCTTCCTGAATGTAGCTCCAAATGACTCTTGACTCCTTTTGCTCCTTTTTGATGCAAAACGTACCATATTACCTGCAATTACAACGAAACTAGGTGTAGACCTCGATTCTCGCAAAGGTAGATGAAATGGTAGTAAAATCACATAATGTACATACAAACATGCAGATTATGAAAGATAAAACGTCCAAACAAACCCCAAAATATAGACTATAATTCATGCTATCAGAGACCGTCAAGGTCCTCCTACCTACATCTAACACAACATGATGCCTATCCATCCAATCCATACCCAAAATGACTTCTTCATGCACCAACGGCTTGACAAAGAAGTCCACTCACAAATCACAGTTTCCTAAATTTATAGGACAACCATGTACCTCTCGGGTACCTCTCACCTAACCCCCATTGGGTAACCCTATAAGGTCAATCTAAGGTAAATCTAACAACGCATGCATCAAAAATGAAAGAGTTTGTAGCACCCGTATCATACAAAACTCTAACAAGTAAACCATTAATCAGAATGGTACCTGTAGCAGTTGGCGTTGGCGGCTCCTCAACGCTCCTCAACTCAAATATTCTACCTTTAGATCCTCTGGTACCACTGGTACCTCCATCTTGACCTCTGCCTCTACTCGGTCTTGGAACAGAACCTTGAGTATGAGGATGGTCCAGGACTCTCTATTGTCCCTGCGTCTAATATTGAGGTGGCCTTTGCCCACCTTCTGGTGCACAACAGGGGAAGATCCCAGTTGTGGCAACGCTTTGCCCTGACGGCAAAATGTAACTTGATGTCCTGGCTTCTCGCAAGAGAAGCACGTCACTGGTGCTCTCGGGCAATCCAATCTCACATGTCCAAATCCTCCGCAGTTGTAACACTATCGGCCTCTATCAGAAGTCTGTGCAGACACTATGTAACTTGAGCGGCCCTGTGTCTGACCTCGCCCGTACCCTGATGCTCCTGCACCAGTCTGCCCAATACGTTGTCTCTTCTCAGACCTTCATGCTTGAGCAGTCCTCTCTGGCTAGCCCGCTCATGCTTGTAAGTTGAGGCTCTATCTAGGTAGCCTATCAAAGACTCGCAATGAAAACCCGCCATGTAGGAACGTGTACTCTCTCTCAGTCGACGGGAGAACAAATACACGTGTTGATGCTCTGGAGGTGCATATGGACCTAGTAATGCCAACTCCCTTGGAATCTACTAATCGCCTCTGCTATCAGCTCATCCTCAAAGCCAGCCTCGACAAAGTCCTACAATTTATCCCTCCTCAGAGAGGCATGGCAGAAACGCTTTCGGATCATACTCCTCATCTGGTTGTAATTGGTGGCTCGAATCTACATTGTCCTCCACCACTGCTGGACTAGGTCATGGAATAGAGTATGTACTAACTCTATCCGTCTGTCCTCTGGACATCTAACAGACTCAAGAGATGAGTCTACATGTCCTATCCATATCTCCACCTCTAACCCCACCTTCCCAGAGAAAGGGGGTAATCTCATCTGATGAAATGCCTTCAACCAATTGTCTAGTTGAGGCCCTCTAGACTCATGTGGAGCTCTAACAACCTCAGCAGTGCGTGCCGGTATGACTTGCACCTGAGTAGCTCCCTCGGACATCTTTGACGATCCCATCTCTGTTGGAAAATCCGGGGCACGTCTATCTGCCCTGGAAGCCTTCGCGACTTTACGGGTGTAAGCGCGGAACTCTGGTCCCCCCATAGAGACATGATCCGAGTCATCTGACTAGACTCGTGAGATCTTTGTCTCGCTGCTATACCGCTCCTAGTCTCCGGAACGACGTTCTTAATAACCTCCTCGTGTACATCCTCCGCTGCCGGCAGATCAGCAATGAGAACATGTCCCTGACCTATCACTACTGGAGGAAGAGGGTGTCTACCCCTACCTCGTCCTACTACAAATGTCGCTCTAGTCCGAGTCATCTGTGGGGTATGCACACCTATCTTATAAGGCTATAAATATGCCATATATATATATATATATATATATATATATATAATATTTAATTCAGCATACATGCACAACAACACACAATAGGTATATATATACTATCAAGATCCTCAGAAAGATAATGGCTTCCCGTACACTCTATCCCAAAACAATTGTACACATTTCAAAACCAAATATCCTTTTGAAAAGTTAGACCCCTTTCAGGTTCTATTTATTTATCTGCTCTACCTTTATCGCAGATTACAAGTGTCATTGTAATCAACCTAAGGCCTTGATACCAACTTTGTAATACCCCAAATCCACGGGACTCGGGGCGCTACTTGGCTAGGATCTCACAATGGATCCTGACCCTAGCCCGACAACAAATTCATTGGATCTTACAACAAGGCACAAATAGATATAAACCAAATATATAAAACTGTATAAATATACATCAAAAGGTTTACAACATCACAATCGAGTACAAAACGGCAAACACATATCCATACATATACAAAACATTCCAAAACCCTCGCACAATCTAGTGTACGGAAGCCCTCGGCTGATCACCCATCTAGCTCACTCCGCAGTCTTCCAATCCTGCATAATATCTACAACATAGTATAAACCATTAGCTAATAGAACATGAATAAGAATGAAGCAATAGCACATATAACACATTATCATATCACAACATGCAATGCTCACATCAAAACCGTTGACTATCTTCATTACGTTATACCATTACTACTTTATTCGGTGTGATACGAGGAGTGGAACGCCTCTGTCCCCTTTCACACAGGTTTGGAATTGGTGTCAATCATCACTACTTGGAGGACCGGTCGCAGAGAACCCCCTAGCTACCCAATTTTGAGCTAGGCAAGCTGTCACGCCCGTTATCATACACTTGGTCCAATTAAAACATATATGGTCATCCTAGAATGGTTTAGATTATCAATGCAATATGCATATGCACACACACCACTAAAGAAAACACTCAAACCCATAACTACTCCTTTAGTAAGTCCCAAGGAGTTACTTGTCAAAAGCGTAAACCTGTATCAACGGTCACAGTTTCCCCTCAAGGAAACGATGAGTGTCTGCATCAGCAGGGCACACATAAGTGAAACGTTATCCAAGGTTAGGAGATTCCACCTCCTAAACCCCGTAACCATACCTAAACCATAACTCGAATCTAAACCTCGAAATCTCAACATAATCCACAAATGCCTAAGACATTACCTCAACATATAACTCATCAAGCTCATCATAACACTTATTAGCCTATCTACACTCTAAAGACAAGGCCAAAGGAAAGGAAAGATACATACCACACTTGGTATGTCTTTGACAAATGCACCTGTGGAAGCAAGAAGGCGCAGGGGTGCGACACACTGCAGGGGCGGTGACGCTCAGCCGCAGGGGTGGCGATATCAGTCTAGCTGTAGGGGCAGCGGCGTTGATCCGAGGTGGCGGTCGAACAGCAGAGGAGTGCCTCTGAGGATTCTCTTCGATCTCTCGCTCGATCTCTTCACTTCTTCATTGTCCAAAGGCAATCAACACATACACATATATATACATGCATCAACAATGGTTCAGGAAGATCATACACAAGCATAGATTGTGGGAATTCCGAACTAAAGAAGAAGAAAGGAAGGAAAGAAGGAAGAAGAGAGGAAGAAACTTACCGCAACCACTCAGAACGGCTCTCACATGCCTGGCTCCTCAAGCCAGAACACACAGCAACAACCTCAACATCAAAATCATCCTCAAACCAACACCAAAACTCAACACTTTTGAAGAAAGATCAAAAAAGATCTCCAAGGAAAACTTGAGGGAAGAAGAAAAGCAAGAAGAAAGGAGGAAGAACATGAGGAGAGGGAATGGAGCTGGTAATGAAAGGGAAACCCTCATGACCGACGGTATTTCTATGGTCGTCTATACCCAATCAAAAGTAAATCCCGACTTAGCACTAAGAACAAGTATGGTGATTAAGTAAGGGTCGAACCCAAGAGAGTTAAGGTGTTTTAGATGCAATTATCGATTATAGTGACAAGTGACAAGGGGGGGGGGGGTTTGGTTGAGTTGATGCACACAAAAACTTATGAAAACGCTTAATGCGACAAGTAAGACAATTGGTGGATGAATCTACACTAGGTTGATTCTAAGCATGCAATTGCTACTTTGGTGAGTTTATTTTACAAGTTTTCAAGTAATCTCCCGTCTCGATCATATATATGTGTTGAGCCAACCGGCATCAACACAACTTAACAAGTTAGCATTCCGTAAACCTACAACAACAAATAACACGTTAGCTTTCAAACAAAGACTAAGGGATATAAAGAGAAGATTAAAACCGTTAAACTTATCTTTATATTTGTGTTCCTTTTCTGTAAGTAATTACAACCCATTATTACTTAAAGTTGCTACTAGATTAAAGACCCGAACCCGGAACCTATTAATCCTAGTTGTTTACATGCACTTTAGAACCTAAGGTGATCAATCTCAAGCAATAGTAAACATGCAATTAGACAATGGAGATCAAGGAAGCACAAAGTATTACTGAATGAAAACTTATATTAAAAAGAACTTACAACCAAAGTAACAATGCAGCTTCAAACCAACCCAATGTAGCAAGGGAGTTAGCAACTCGTTACAAAGGTAGCAAGACAATCTAAGTGGATAATTTGTTGGCTAACAAGATAGATAAGTTGGATAATTCTAGCAATCAACCACGGACTATTTATACTAAAAAAGACACTAAATAGGAGTAAATGGCCGGCCCAAAACAGCCACCTTTAATGCCATAAAGGTGGTGTAAACAGCCGGAGTAAAGCTTCTGACGTTAAGCCGCAAGGGCGGTCTTCACCTCCGCAGGGGCGGTGAAGGCAAAAACACTTGATCTTCTTCAGGACCGCAGGGGTGGCTAGGCAACTCTGCTGGGGCGGATCATCAATGCTCTTCAAGCGTCTGACCCTTTGAATTCCTGATGTTTCTGATGCCAAGCCGCCGGGGCGGCCCTATGTCAATGTAGGGGCGGTGACACAGCCTCTTCATCTTCTAGCTCCCATGTTGAGGCGCAGGCAGGGGCGAAGTGGGTGGCGCAGGGGAGCTGGTCTTCGTCTCTTCAGAGCAGGTCACCGCAAGGGAGCCAAGAAGTGGCGCAGGGGCGGTGACACACTTCATGGCCGGATTTGGTGAAGGCGCAGGGAGCGCTCCGGTGTAAGTCGTCACCCGCAGGGGCGGTGGCAAGGCTCTGCTGGGGCGGTGAGGCAACAGAAGCTTTGCTTCGTGATCGATCTTCACTCCTAAGTACTTATAACTCCTTCCTTAGCTTCTTTTATTCTTCTTCTTCTGGACCAAGGAGTTAGTAGCATAAACCGACACAAATGCAATAAAAAGACTCTAAAAATTATCCTAAATGATAGTGATTCCATCAACTATCAAACTCCCCCATACTGAGACCTTTTACTCGTCCCGAGTAAAACAAATGACAGCAACTAGACTCATAGGCCTCAGGAAGCATGGGTAAGCAAGAAAAGACAATGAAAACTAGAGACAAGCCAAGAAAGAAAGAAGGAAAAGAGAGGAAATGTGAGAAAAAGGGAGAAACTACCATCCTTATTGCTCCAAGAGTGGCGTACCCGGACAACCTCCTTATGACTCCCCTTCTTATGTCACCAAAACGCCGGAAGGGAAACCTACACTCGGTGTCGCTCATTTTGCCAAGGCGCCCTTTCGGGTTTTCACCTTGCCACTCTTCTTCTTTTCTCACTTGAATTCACATCCCTCAAGTCCAATTTTGCACCAACCTAAGGTTGGTCGGACTACCTTCTTTTTGCCTAAACCGCCCTTTCGGGTTTTCGGTTTAATCAAGGATTTTCATGCATTTTTTCAATTTCTTTGGCTTTTTCTTTTTTTTTTTTTTGTGAATTTCAAACTGAATTCAAAGATGCAAAACAAATCAAATAAACTCAAATGAACTGTACAAGCAATGATATATCCCTCCCCCCATACTTGAAGTACACTTTGTCCTCAAAGTGGAAATGAGGCAAAGATAAATGTGGGAGAAGGGAAGAGAAATGTACCCATCAGTGGGGTGGTCCGGATGGACCACCAGGACCCTCCTCCGGTGGGTAAGGAAGATGGCGGAAGAAGTGCTCCTGCCGGCGGTAGATGTCATCTATGCGGTCCTGCTGGGCTGTCATCCGGCGGCCAAAAGAGGTCACAAAAACGGCCTGCCAAGCCAGCTGCTCAGCCTCCAGCTGCTGCTGCTGGGCTGCCTGCCAGGCCTCTTGCCTTTGGTCAAAGTGGGAGGTCATGGAGGTGGCATAGCTGGTCTGCCAGCTCTGCTACTGCTCTAGCATAGTCCGCTGGTAATCGGACTGCCATGTCCGGTACTGGGTCGTCATAGCCATCATCTGAGCCTGAAGGCTCGCAAGGGCCGGATCCTCCTCTGGTGCCGCAGTGGGCATCTCCTCGTCGTTTGGGATGTGCAGGTGCTCCTCTTTATAAGCCCGGCTGGAGCTGGCAACATGCCTCTCCACAATGGCCACTAGTGGCCTCCTCGGCACGAAAGGATCTGCCGGAATGTAGAGCTCGGAGAGCTCACCTCCTAATGGTAAAGGCCGGGAAAGGTAGGTGAGGTGGCTCCCATCTACAAGGGAGTTCCAAAATAGGTTCTCCCCGTCCCGTTGGAGGAGCTTGCACCTCCTAAGCATCCCCTCAGTGTAGAGAGGAGCCGCCACCCCATCCTCTAACTCGGACGGGTCCATCACCTGTGAGGCGATCAAGGAGATCACCCCACCGCCGACAATATCCCTCGGCTTGTCCCTCCTGATCCGCTTCAAAGAAGCAAGGAAGAGAGAGGGACAATCCATCACCTTCTCGCTTTGTGGAAGCTAGGAGTAGAGTAGTGGGAGGTCCTTAAGGGCGACCTTGTTTTCCTCTTTGTGTCCACAAAAGACACTCATGAGGATCTTTGAGGTGAGCTTCAAGTTAGGGTGAGTGAGTTTGTTGGAGTACTCACCCCCAGCATGGAATTCTGACCCGTAGCTGCCTGTCAAAACTCACACAGGTCCGGGGTCGGGACTGGATCCCACCAGTTTGTAGAGGGGTTTAGAGTCACCCCAAAGGCCTCCTGTAGATCAGCGTAGTCAAGTGTGTATTTCACCTTGTTGAACTTGAAGGTGAGGCCGATACGCACGTTGTTCGCCCCTAGAGGTGTGTGCAAATAAGCTTTAAATTTATAAAACTAGAATCAAGCAGCGAACCCGCAGTGTACGGATCGACGTAGTTAAGCAAGGATTCCAGAGTATCGAACACAGGGATTTGGGTGGGAACAAATTCGATTTCAGGTTATCAAGCAATAAGTATGAGAGTTTTGCAAATATTGGGAAAACAACAATCCTAAAGATCCGGGTATTCAGTTGTGGCAACAGATTCAAGATATACTAATGATATAAAGACAGAGTAGAGATATGCAAAGGTATACTTAATGTAAGGTAATCGTACTGTTGAGGTTCCAAAAACCTTATGTAACTCACCTAAGAGATACTCCTTATACAGGTTGTTGAGGCTCAATATAAGAAGGAATCAAAGACAAGGATTAGTGTCAAATACCCAAACCTATAATCTAAAGGTCAAGACTAACTTATCCGATTGAGGTTGTTGAGGCTCACAATCGAGGTAGAGGTTGTTGAGGCTTCACTACCACCTAGAAAAGACAAGTCTAGACTAAGCTAAAGCAAATCTTTAACTTTGGATTAAGGTAAAAGCAAGCTCGTAAACTCAGGGAAATTACGGTTGGATCTTGAGATTCCACGGTCGTGGAACTCAAGAACAGCCCGTAATTTAGGGTTGTCGGCGACAATTCTCTAACTCTCAGGGTCTAATCTGTTTGCGATCGATCTATCATCATCTAGGCCACAACTATCTACCCTTCACCTTAGAATTGTTAAGGGTTTTTAGCCAATAACAGTCATTTGATATCAATTCAAGATTTAAAGGATAAAAGATGGAAACTTTCAAGAACTTCCAATAATCTTCAAACAAATCTCAGAATCACAATCAAGAACAAGTGTTTATCAAAAGATTCAAATCAAATAAACAATCACAATCTTAGGAAAGAAAGGAAACGGGATGTCAATCCGATCCTAAATCAAACCTAAGCAAGAAGAGAGATCTTCTTGCAAAATCCTCCAAGAACTTCGATCTTGCACAAACGCAAAGATCGCTAGCAGCAATTCTTCAACTCTGAACTTTGATCTTCAATGAGATCTCCCAAAATCACCTCCAAGAATGAGGGTTTGTGCGTTCCTAAGCTTGCGTTATTGCCGCTAAACTTAGGGTTGAAGAGTCGTAGGCTAGGTAGCGAGGTGACGGAATCTTGCTTCATCCGTCCTTTTTATAATGCAGGGCAAAATGTCGGCCCGGCCCGATCTTCAAAAGATCATGGCTTCGAAACGTGGCGAAAGGATTCGCCAAGATCACGGTCGTGGAAGATTCCACGACCGTAATTCTGAGGCGTGGAAACAAACACGGGTAACTTCCACGGCCGTAATATCCCCTGGAATGAACATCGAATTCTGCATCACAATCCACGGCCGTAATCTAGGGTAAAACCGTGATTCTTGCCTTCATTCGTGCATTCCTCAATCTAATACTCCAAATTGCTTCCAAAAGGTGTCCTTAATCTAGAGGTACATCAACTCAACTTCCCTTTGCTCGATTTCGTTCGGAAATAGCTCCAAATCACCTATAATCAACATAGAACTCGTGTAGACATCCATATCGACAATATAGGCAATACTAGCTCATATATGCATAAAGCTTAATCAAAGACTATCAATATGAATCAAATACGATTATAAAACGTGCCTAAAATATCACAATATTTCATGCTAACAAATAACCCCATACTTAACACTTGCTTGTCCCTAAGCAAGGTCTTTCAAAAAGCTTTAAACAAGATTTAGGATGAAATATGTGTACCTTCTTTTGGATGAAAGTGACTTCTAAAGAATAGATCATTCTCAAACCTTGCTTCAATCGTTTTCAAACTTTCGCACACTTAATTAGAGAGTAATAGGTGAAGAAAGCTCATGAAACAATTTAACTTCCAAACAAGCATTATAACCTTCAAACATTATCAAAATCAATCATAAGCACTTCAATTTAGATCACCAAGCCATATAACATTCTTTTGATCTTAAGGACTTTCAAAGAAAAAGGTCTAGAGTATGGAAGGGAAGGGAAACTTTAAGGGAGAGTGGTGCATAAATCCGGGAAAATGGACTACTACCTTCTTCTTCTTTTGCGGTTTCCGCAACTCTTCACTTAGAGCTTCGCTCTTACTTTTCATTTTTTTCGACTTTACTTTTGGAGTTATGGATAGAGGTGCACAAAAACCGAAGCCTAGGAAATTGGCGTTTCTCATTTTTGCGAGATGCCTCAAACCCTTAGCGCACATACCATAATCCGCTAGGAATATCGCTCAATTCGACTTTGGCAAGACACAAACACCCGGCTATGTGAATGGTGCCGAGTTACTCATCGTCATGATTGACTTCCCCAAACCTATAATTTCTTTCTATTCAATTGATTGCAAATATATGCTCTCATGGCCCTCCCACATCAAACATGCCTTTTTCTCATTCACTTTCCAAGTTCCCGGATGGGTAAGGGAGGCTAATATTTCAATGAGGAGTTAGATGATCAAAGAGAAGAAGAAAGAAAGTATCGAATTGCCTTAATCATTTCAAAAAGAAGCATAGGAACTTATAATGTGATTTCAACTTCGATTTCTTACATGATTTAGGTAACATTTTCACATTATAAAACTTGCAAAAGAGGTAAAATTTATTCATTCAATTCCTTTTCGATTTACTATCCTTTCAAGCATGCAATTGTTATCAACTTAATTCACAAGTAGTGTTTATCATAGAATTCATCTCAATTCATTAGAAGCATCAAATTTTTCAAAAATTTTCAATTTTTATGGGTTTTTAAAGTTCTTTTTCATGCAATGCAAGAATGAAACGTGTGACATATGATGAACATGCAATAATAGTCTCGGAATAGAAGCAACATATAGAGTAGAGTTATTACAAACATTTAGTACATCCCACCCCATACTTAGGACGAACATTGTCCCTAATGTTCACAAGAAAGAACAAAAGAAAGAAAGTAAAAAGAAACTCACAAATGGTGGCGGGGATGTCTAAAACGAGCAGCCCGGTCATCGATCACTGCGGTGCCGGTGGAGGTGGAAATGGAGAGAAACTCGGGTCATAGTACCGCCCAAACTGCTGGCGGTAGACGTCCCTCATCATGTGGTCGAGGTCGTCCAAACGTCCATCTCTAGCGTCCGCCCGGATCTCTAATGCTCCGACTCTCTCTGAAAGTCCGGTAGCCCACTCCGGCATCCTCTCATACCATCCCGGAGCGCGATCATACCATCCGGGAGCATCTGCTGGTGCTGGCTGTGGTGGTGGTGGTGATGGTGCTGTTGGCTGCGTCGTGGACCAAGGAGGGGGTGTCTCGTACCAGGTGGGAGGTGTAGTCATCCACGTGGGCCTCTCGCTCACGCTAGCGCGGCGAGATGACGAGCCTGGAGCTCTAGCCGGACGCGGAGAGCGTCTAGGTACATCCTGCTGATCCGGCTGATCCGGAAACGAGCCGAACTCCTGCTCTGCTCCTCCACCACTCTCATACGGCTCTCCCATATCCTCCTCATCTACAACCGGCGGTGGAACGTAAGGGGGAGCTACAAGCCTGTTCGCATGCATCGCAGCGAACGTCTCCTTCCAGTTGTGGCGTCCCGCCACAATGGAATACTCCGGCAGCCACTCAATACCCCTGCCTGTCCTACTCTCCCAGGGCATGCCCGCATAAGGCGGACCTCTATGTGTGGGGAAGATGAGTCCCCTAACCATGAAAGCGTGTAGCCCTAATGGAACTGCCGGTATACGTGTGCAGGCCGAGAAGTCTACTCCAAAAGTCCTAGCTATGTGGGTCACTATCCCACCATACCCAATGTTCCCTCTTGATTTGTTCTTCAGTTTGCTCATAGTTGCCGCCAAAAGGGTAGCACAATCGGCGCGGCATCCATGAAGCATAGCGTAGAGAAGGAATAGCTCATCCGTCTTAATCTTTTGGGGCGTCTCCGTCCTAGGAAAAAGACACTCAGAAAGAACACGGTGAGCTATCTTCAAGGCCAAATGGTACATCAATTTGGCCTTGGTATCAGCTGGATGCCAACGGTCCTCGTCGGCATAGATCATAGCCACATCCTCCCAAAAGTCCTTAGCGGACACGTTCCTAGGGAGTCGACCGTTGTAGGTCTCATGGAACCCAAAGATGGTCCCGAACTCGACAATGCTCAACTGGTAGTCTCTGTTCATGAGACGGAAGGATACAGTCCTATCAACATGGCTGTGCTCAAAAGACGTCACAACCTCTCGGGCGAACAAATTCGATTTCAGGTTATCAAGCAGTAAATATGAGAGTTTTGCAAATATTGGAAAAAATAACAATCCTAAAGATCCGGGTATTCAGTTGTGGCAACAGATTCAAGATATACTAATGATATAAAGACAGAGTAGAGATATGCAAAGGTACACTAATGTAAGGCAATCGTACGGTTGAGGTTCCAAAAACCTTATGTAACTCACCTAAAAGATACTCCTTATACAGGTTGTTGAGGCTCAATATAAAGAGGTTCTTAAAGCAAGGATTAGTATCAAATACCCAAACCTATAATCTAAAGGTCAAGACTAACTTATCCGATTGAGGTTGTTGAGGCTCACAATCGAGGTAGAGGTTGTTGAGGCTTCACTACCACCTAGAAAAGACAAGTCTAAACTAAGCTAAAGCAAATCTTTAATTTTGGATTAAGGTAAAAGCAAGGCTCGTAAACTCATGGAAATTACGGTTGGATCTTGAGATTCCACGGTCGTGGAACTCAAGAACAGCCCGTAATTTAAGGTTGTCGGCGACAATTCTCTAACTCTCAGGGTCTAATCTGTTTGCGATCGATCTATCATCATCTAGGCCACAACTATCAACCCTTCACCTTAGAATTGTTAAGGGTTTTTAGCCAATAACAGTCATTTGATATCAATTCAAGATTTATAAGATAAAAGATGGGAACTTTCAAGAACTTTCAATAATCTTCAAACGAATCTCAAAATCACGATCAAGAACAAGTGTTTATCAAAAGATTCAAATCGGAATAAACAATCACAATCTTAGGAAAGAAAGGAACAGGATGTCAATCCGATCCTAAATCAAACCTAAGCAAGAAGAAGAGTTTTCTTGCAAAATCCTCCAAGAACTTCGATCTTCCACAACGCGAAGATCGCTAACAGCAACTCTCCAACTCCGAACTTTGATCTTCAATGAAATCTCCAAAATCACCTCCAAGAATGAAGGTTTGTGTGTTGCTAAGCTTGCGTTTTTGCCGCTAAACTTAGGGTTTGAAAGGTCGTAAGCTAGGTAGCGAGGTGAGCGAGGTGACGGAATCTTGCTTCATCCGTCCTTTTTATAATGCAGGGCAAAATGTCGGCCCGGCCCAATCTTCAAAAGATCATGGCTTCGAAACGTGGCGAAAGGATTCGCCAAGATCACGGTCGTGGAAAATTCCACGACCGTAATTCTGAGGCGTGGAAACAAAACACGGGTAACTTCCACGGCCGTAATATCCCCTGGAATGAACATCGAATTCTGCATCACGATCCACGGCCGTAATCTAGGGTAAAACCGTGATTCTTGCTTTCATTCGTGCATTCCTCAATCTAATACTCCAAATTGCTTCCAAAAGGTGTCCTTAATCTAGAGGTACATCAACTCAACTTCCCTTTGCTCGATTTCGTTCGGAAATAGCTCCAAATCACCTATAATCAACATAGAACTCGTGTAGACATCCATATCGACAATATAGGCAATACTAGCTCATATATGCATAAAGCTTAATCAAAGACTATCAATATGAATCAAATACGATTATAAAACGTGCCTAAAATATCACAATATTTCATGCTAACAAATAACCCCATACTTAACACTTGCTTGTCCCTAAGCAAGGTCTTTCAAAAAGCTTTAAACAAGATTTAGGATGAAATATGTGTACCTTCTTTTGGATGAAAGTGACTTCTAAAGAATAGATCATTCTCAAACCTTGCTTCAATCGTTTTCAAACTTTCGCACACTTAATTAGAGAGTAATAGGTGAAGAAAGCTCATGAAACAATTTAACTTCCAAACAAGCATTATAACCTTCAAACATTATCAAAATCAATCATAAGCACTTCAATTTAGATCACCAAGCCATATAACATTCTTTTGATCTTAAGGACTTTCAAAGAAAAAGGTCTAGAGTATGGAAGGGAAGGGAAACTTTAAGGGAGAGTGGTGCATAAATCCGGGAAAATGGACTACTACCTTCTTCTTCTTTTGCGGTTTCCGCAACTCTTCACTTAGAGCTTCGCTCTTACTTTTCATTTTTTTCGACTTTACTTTTGGAGTTATGGATAGAGGTGCACAAAAACCGAAGCCTAGGAAATTGGCGTTTCTCATTTTTGCGAGATGCCTCAAACCCTTAGCGCACATACCATAATCCGCTAGGAATATCGCTCAATTCGACTTTGGCAAGACACAAACACCCGGCTATGTGAATGGTGCCGAGTTACTCATCGTCATGATTGACTTCCCCAAACCTATAATTTCTTTCTATTCAATTGATTGCAAATATATGCTCTCATGGCCCTCCCACATCAAACATGCCTTTTTCTCATTCACTTTCCAAGTTCCCGGATGGGTAAGGGAGGCTAATATTTCAATGAGGAGTTAGATGATCAAAGAGAAGAAGAAAGAAAGTATCGAATTGCCTTAATCATTTCAAAAAGAAGCATAGGAACTTATAATGTGATTTCAACTTCGATTTCTTACATGATTTAGGTAACATTTTCACATTATAAAACTTGCAAAAGAGGTAAAATTTATTCATTCAATTCCTTTTCGATTTACTATCCTTTCAAGCATGCAATTGTTATCAACTTAATTCACAAGTAGTGTTTATCATAGAATTCATCTCAATTCATTAGAAGCATCAAATTTTTCAAAAATTTTCAATTTTTATGGGTTTTTAAAGTTCTTTTTCATGCAATGCAAGAATGAAACGTGTGACATATGATGAACATGCAATAATAGTCTCGGAATAGAAGCAACATATAGAGTAGAGTTATTACAAACATTTAGTACATCCCACCCCATACTTAGGACGAACATTGTCCCTAATGTTCACAAGAAAGAACAAAAGAAAGAAAGTAAAAAGAAACTCACAAATGGTGGCGGGGATGTCTAAAACGAGCAGCCCGGTCATCGATCACTGCGGTGCCGGTGGAGGTGGAAATGGAGAGAAACTCGGGTCATAGTACCGCCCAAACTGCTGGCGGTAGACGTCCCTCATCATGTGGTCGAGGTCGTCCAAACGTCCATCTCTAGCGTCCGCCCGGATCTCTAATGCTCCGACTCTCTCTGAAAGTCCGGTAGCCCACTCCGGCATCCTCTCATACCATCCCGGAGCGCGATCATACCATCCGGGAGCATCTGCTGGTGCTGGCTGTGGTGGTGGTGGTGATGGTGCTGTTGGCTGCGTCGTGGACCAAGGAGGGGGTGTCTCGTACCAGGTGGGAGGTGTAGTCATCCACGTGGGCCTCTCGCTCACGCTAGCGCGGCGAGATGACGAGCCTGGAGCTCTAGCCGGACGCGGAGAGCGTCTAGGTACATCCTGCTGATCCGGCTGATCCGGAAACGAGCCGAACTCCTGCTCTGCTCCTCCACCACTCTCATACGGCTCTCCCATATCCTCCTCATCTACAACCGGCGGTGGAACGTAAGGGGGAGCTACAAGCCTGTTCGCATGCATCGCAGCGAACGTCTCCTTCCAGTTGTGGCGTCCCGCCACAATGGAATACTCCGGCAGCCACTCAATACCCCTGCCTGTCCTACTCTCCCAGGGCATGCCCGCATAAGGCGGACCTCTATGTGTGGGGAAGATGAGTCCCCTAACCATGAAAGCGTGTAGCCCTAATGGAACTGCCGGTATACGTGTGCAGGCCGAGAAGTCTACTCCAAAAGTCCTAGCTATGTGGGTCACTATCCCACCATACCCAATGTTCCCTCTTGATTTGTTCTTCAGTTTGCTCATAGTTGCCGCCAAAAGGGTAGCACAATCGGCGCGGCATCCATGAAGCATAGCGTAGAGAAGGAATAGCTCATCCGTCTTAATCTTTTGGGGCGTCTCCGTCCTAGGAAAAAGACACTCAGAAAGAACACGGTGAGCTATCTTCAAGGCCAAATGGTACATCAATTTGGCCTTGGTATCAGCTGGATGCCAACGGTCCTCGTCGGCATAGATCATAGCCACATCCTCCCAAAAGTCCTTAGCGGACACGTTCCTAGGGAGTCGACCGTTGTAGGTCTCATGGAACCCAAAGATGGTCCCGAACTCGACAATGCTCAACTGGTAGTCTCTGTTCATGAGACGGAAGGATACAGTCCTATCAACATGGCTGTGCTCAAAAGACGTCACAACCTCTCGGGTGATCTCCTCATAAGCGTCTTCACGAATGTTCGTGAAGACAAGTAAACCGGCTCTATCCAAGAGCCATGTAAGGTCATCTACAATGTTGAGAGGATGTAGATCCTCCAACAACAAGTATCTAGGGCCAATTACTGCCCTCTTCTCGATCCTTTCAAATGCAGCTTGGTGGTTTTCGTGTATGATCGGGATGCTAGGGTGAGGTGGTGAGGATGGAGGTGAAGATGGAGGTGAAGGTGAGGGAGATGAAGGTGGTGGTGCCCTAGATGTGGAAGGGTTACCCTTTCTCTTCTTATTTTGCTCCCCTTTCTTTTCCTTAATCCTTCCCGAAACTCTCCTCACAAAATCCATTTTGTTGAAAATTACGGTCTGTTCTTCCCAAAACCACGGCCGTGGAACCTATGCAGACCGTGATTCGACACAGTAATTCTCAATTCTCAGCAAATCAGCAATCAAACTCCACAACAAGCAGTCCTAATCTAATTTCTTCCGATCTCAATCAGTTCTTCCTAATAATCTCTAACAAAAACGCACAAAAACGACTAGAATCAAGAAGAGAGCAAAAACCTCTTTTTTTCGGATTGAGAAATCCAAAATGCGGGTTTGTTGATCGTTTTCCACGCGATTTGTTGCTTGGATCTTGTTCTTGGTTGGATTTGCTTCAGTTTAGGAAGAAGAATCGTTAAAAACGATTAGAGAACGAAGATTTGGGATGAGCTGTGCGATTTCGGCGTTTAGGGCGTGGAAATTGGGGGTTTTTGTGGTGTTTTTGTGGTGAAGTGTGGCTTTTATACTCGCAGGCAAAATTTCAAAAATCACGGTCTGTCGGGGCATTCCACGGCCGTGGAAATGTACGGACCCGTAATTTTGGTGATTTTTCACAGGCCTTTGAGAATTACGGCCACTGTAGCAATGACGACCGTAATTTAGACCGTGGAACTCTCTGTAAAGCTTCAAAGTCCAAATTTCGTCACTTCTCTTCGACATTATCCCTCCTTTCTCCTTTTCCATCGATCCTACAACCAAAAACACGAACATACCGGAAGGAATCAAGGCAAAATAAAACCGAAACGTCTATTCTAAACTAAACTATGAATCGAAAACAGAAACGAAAATGCAATACCTTGGGTTGCCTCCCAAGAAGCGCTTTGTTTAAGGTCCGTAGCTAGACCAATCTCGCACTTATTCGAGTGCGGTAGGTGCAAACTCCTCAGCTTGGAGTTCCGGTGAGTACTTCTTGAGCCGTTGACCGTTCACCTTAAAACTTCCGCTAGCTTCACCCCATACTTCAACTGCACCATGGGGGAAAATGCGCTTAATTAGAAAAGGTCCAGTCCAACGAGATTTTAACTTACCTGGAAAGAGGCGAAGTCTCGAATTGAAGAGGAGAACTTGATCTCCTTCTTGGAAGTCCTTTGGAATGATATGCTTATCATGCCAACGCTTTGCTCTTTCCTTGTAGATCTTAGCGTTTTCATAGGCGTTCAAACGGAGTTCATCCAGCTTGTTGATGTCTAGGAGACGCTTCTCTCCCGCTTCTTTCATGCTGAAATTCAGCCACTTGATGGCCCAAAACGCCTTGTGCTCTAGCTCTACCGGCAAGTGACAAGACTTCCCATACACAAGGTTGTATGGTGTGGTTCCTATGGGAGTCTTGTATGCGGTCCGGTATGCCCATAACGCATCATCTAGTTTCAAGGACCAATCTTTCCTAGTCCTCGAAACCGTCTTCTCTAGAATTCCCTTGATCTCCCTATTTGAGATCTCAACTTGTCCACTCGTTTGTGGATGGTAAGGGGTGGCGATCTTGTGAGTAACCCCATACTTGGATAGAAGAGCTTCAAAGCGACGGGCTATGAAGTGAGAACCCCCATCACTAATGATCGTCCTTGGCGTCCCGAATCGCGGAATGATGGTCTTGTTGAAGAACTTAACCACCACCATGGCATCATTTGTGGGAGAGGCAATGGCTTCTACCCATCTAGAAACGTAGTCTACCGCCAATAGTATGTATTGGTTCCCGCAAGAAGAAGGGAATGGTCCCATAAAATCGACTCCCCAAACGTCAAAAATCTCCACCTCTTGGATGTTGTTGAGGGGCATCTCGTTCCTTCTAGAGATATTGCCTGTTCTTTGACAAGCATCGCAACAGGAAACAAAGGATTGCACATCTTTAAATAAAGTAGGCCAATAAAATCCGGATTGCAATACCTTTGCGCTAGTTTTGTTCGAACTAGCGTGTCCTCCACAAGGTAGTGAATGACAATGACGGATGACACTTTGCATCTCATCTTCCGGCACACATCGCCGAATGATGCCATCCGGACCTCTCTTGAAGAGAAGAGGCTCGTTCCAATGGTATTCCCGGACGTCCTTGAAGAACTTCTTTCTTTGCGCATATGATAGTCCGGGTGGTATTTCCTGGCAAACCAAATAGTTAACGAAATCAGCAAACCATGGTTCGTCACCCTTGGAGATTACCTTGATGCACTCCTCTATGATGTGTAGGTGTTCGTCCGGAAAGGAGTCATCAATGGGTAATTGGTCGTCCTCTAGATGTGTTAGACGACTCAAATGATCCGCAACAGAATTTTCCGAGCCTTTCTTGTCGCGGATCTCAAGATCGAATTCTTGTAGGAGAAGAATCCATCTAATCAGCCTTGGCTTCGCATCCTTCTTTGCAAGGAGGTACCGGATCGCAGCATGGTCCGTGTAGACAATCACCTTTGCACCTACAAGATAAGAGCGAAACTTGTCAATAGCGTAAACAATGGCTAGAAATTCCTTTTCCGTAGTGGCGTAGTTGAGCTGGGCTTCGTCTAGCGTCTTGCTAGCGTAGTATATGGCATGGGTTCGTCCTTCCTTTCGTTGCCCAAGAACAGCTCCAATGGCTACGTCACTAGCATCGCACATAATCTCGAAAGGGAGAGTCCAATCCGGTGGTTGGATAATGGGTGCTGAAATTAGAGCTTGCCGGATGGTGTTGAATGCATCTAGACATTCCTGCGAAAACTCAAAAACCGCATCCTTCATCAATAGATTAGTGAGAGGTTTTGATATCTTAGAAAAATCCTGAATGAAACGTCTATAGAATCCAGCATGTCCTAGGAAACTTCTTATTCCCTTCACCGAAACTGGGGGAGGGAGTTTCTCTATGGTCTCTATTTTAGCCTTGTCTACCTCTATCCCTCTACTAGAGACTAAATGACCTAAAACGATTCCTTCCTTAACCATGAATTGACACTTCTCCCAATTAAGAACTAGGTTAGTGTCTTCACATCTTTGCAAAACAAGAGAAAGGTTGGAAAGACAATCGTTAAAAGAGGAACCGTAAACGGAGAAGTCGTCCATGAAGACTTCCATGATTTCCTCTACGTATTCGGAGAAGATGGCCATCATGCACCGTTGAAAGGTGGCTGGGGCGTTGCAAAGCCCGAACGGCATTCTCCTATAAGCGAACGTACCCCAAGGGCACGTGAATGTGGTCTTCTCTTGATCATCCGGATGTATCGGGATCTGAAAGAAACCACTATAACCGTCAAGGTAGCAAAAGTATGAATGTTGTGCTAACCTTTCAAGCATTTGGTCGATGAATGGCAATGGAAAGTGATCCTTCCGCGTTGCGTTGTTGAGCTTGCGGTAGTCTATGCACATTCGCCATCCAGTTACAGTTCGGGTAGGAATGAGTTCGTTGTTCTTATTGGTGATGACCGTCATTCCTCCCTTCTTCGGAACTACTTGAACCGGGCTCACCCATTTGCTATCGGAGATAGGATAGATGATACCTGCATCAAGAAGTTTAAGAATTTCCTTCTTGACAACCTCCTTCATGGTCGGATTCAACCGCCTTTGAGGTTGTCTTGAAGTTCTAAAGTCCTCCTCCATTAGTATCTTATGCATGCATAGGGAGGGTTTAATTCCTACTAAGTCCTCAATAGTATAGCCTATGGCTTTTCTATGTTTCCTAAGGACAATCATGAGCTGTTCATGTTCATCTATGCTTAATTCGGAACTAACGATAACCGGGAAGGTGGAATTAGATCCAAGAAAAGCGTACCTTAGATGAGTAGGAAGTGGTTTAAGTTCCATCGCTTTCGGAGCTTCCAATGATCCTTGAGGAGCTTCCGATGTTTCCTTAGAAGTTTCTAAGGATGTTGAATGGTTTGGAGAAGAATTAGGAGAAGTTGAAGAAGTGTGCCGATCACCATTTTCCACGGTCAAAATCACGGTTTCCTCTGGTTTTCCACGGCCGTAATATCCTCTGGAATGGAGGTTGAATTTGGTTGTGGAATCCACGGCCGTGGAATACAGAGTATGGCCGTGGAATCTTGTGTTCTCAGCCTCATCGTGGAGTTTCTCAAACTCTACTTCATGCATCTCTTCTTGTGCTTCTAAGGCTTCAATTTCCTCTTTGCACTCTTCTTCTTCTCCTACATCGGTTAGACTCATAGTAATAACCTTTTGCAAAGGATCGTTAAAGAGAATCGCACTTACCTCCTCCCTAGATAAACCTTCTTCGTTTTGGACATTGTAAATATCCTCATCAAAGATTGGTTCTTTCACTAGAGTGGAAAGAACGAACTCTACTTTCTCCTCCCCAATGTCAAAGGCGAGTCTCCCATTCTTGCAATCGACCATGCAGCCGGAAGTTGCAAGAAACGGTCTTCCGAGTATGATCGGGACCGGACTATCTGCAGGAATGTCAAGCACAACAAAATCAATGGGGACAAAGAACTTGCCTAGCTTGACAGGGACGTCCTCTACAATACCGACGGGACGAGTAATGGATCGATCCGCCATGTATAACGTCATCTTCACCGGTTTAGGGTCGCCTAAACCGATCTTCCTGCACAATGCAAGTGGTATGATACTCACACTTGCTCCTAAGTCACATAAAGCGTCATATGTGACCTCTCCCACTCCTATGGGAATGCAAAATGACCCCGGATCTTTCAGCTTTGGGGGCATTTTCTCCTTCATAGTCTTGATGAGGTCCGAAGAATCCGAACTCATCTTGACTTCTCCAAAATCTTCTAGCTTCCTCTTGTTAGAGAGGAGCTCCTTCAAGAACTTGCCATAAGCCGGCATACCTACAATAGCATCAATGAACGGTATATTAATATGCAGTTTGCTCATGAGTTCTATGAACTTACCGAATTGCTTGTCTAGGCGCGCTCGCGCTCTAGATTGAGGGAACGGTAGGGGAGGTTTGAAAGCTGGAGGTGGAACATAGACGTCCTCCTTCTCCTTCCCCTTTTCTTTGCCTTTCTCTACGGGGACTTCAACAAACGTAGGCTGCGGATCGGTGGTAGTCACTCCGCTCCTAGTTGTAATCGCCATTACCCTTCCTTTAGGGTTGTCCTCCGTCTTTCCTGGAAGTTTCCCTTGATTCCTAGGAACTTCCTCCGCATGGTTGAACATTTGATTTTCCAAAACCTTTTGAGCTTTGTCAACCTTAGAAATTTGATCATCAACCTTGATGATGCGGTTCTCCAACCCTTGAAGCTTTCCCAAGATCGTTTCCAACATGGGATCCGGCTTTTCCTTTCCCGCATTGTTTCCTCCATTTGATGATTGCCCCTGGCTTTTCAAAGGAGTAGAGGAAGAAGAGGGTGGAGTTAGTGAATTGGAATTGGAAGGATAGGAGTTACCGGAATTTTGTTGATTGGAGCGCCAATTGTTGTTGTTCGAACCACGATTGTTGTTCCAATTGTTGTTATTCCGGTTGTTGTTTCCATTCCAATTGTTGTTCCGGTTATTGTTCTGGTTATTGTTGTTGCGGTTGGTGTTGTCACCGCCATTGTTGTTGCCCAAATAGCCAACATCCTTCTCTTGTTGCTTTGGGAAGTTGGTCTTGATAGTCTCCTTCAACTCTTTGATCTCATTGTTGAGGGAGAAAATCTGATTTTGAGCTTCATGTGTGAGCTTCGCTCCTTGCTCCACACGATTTCCCTCCACTTTCCGGTGGGAATACTTCTCTATGACTCTTGCTTGCTTCTCAATGAAGTCCCAAGCGTCATCTTCTCTCATGTCCATGAACGTTCCGCATGAGAGGGATTGAAGGTTGAATTGCGTTCCCGCATCTAACCCTTTGTAGTAAATTTCCAGCAGGGCAAGCTTGGATATGCCATGATGAGGGCAATCCAAGAGCAAATCCTGAAACCTTTCCCAAGATTGAAACAAACTTTCGTTAGGTCTCATAGAAAAAGCATTAATCTTACCTCTAAGTTCCGCCGTTTTGGAGGGCGGAAAGAACTTGGTGAGAAACTCTGCGGAGAGGTCTTCCCACGTCTCTAGCTTTCCACTAGGGAGAGCTTGGTACCAAGATAGCGCTTTCCCTTTCAAAGAGAAAAAGAAAGGTTTGAGCTTATAGCTGTTGGTAGTAGCGCTCTTTGGTCTCATTGTCTCCATCATACACTCAAAGTTTTGCAAGTGTTGGTGTGGAGATTCAGCGCTTGTACCGCCAAACTGGCTTTGGCGAACAAGAGTGATAACTTGAGGGTTGAAACTAAACCCTTGTACATCTTCAGCATCAAAGTTCACACCTAAGCGGCGTGGTTGTTGTGTTGGATCCATCCGCTGGCCAAGAGTTCTTGGCTCATTATCCACACGTTCGACCCTCGCATTCCTAGGTGGGATGCGGCGGTTAGCAGCTCCTTGTTGATTGAAAGGGTTTATATTGATCGTGGGATCAATCTCTTCTAGCGGAGGCATGGAAGAATCACTATCATCGGCGGATGAGTGGCTTCTTCTTTTAGACCTTGTCCTTCTTCTCGAGGACTTCTTGCCCACCTTATCTTCAAGATCGCTCATCTTTATCTTCATTTGGACGATCATGTCTTGTAGACCGTTAACTTGAGTTTGATGACGATCCATCTCATCCTCGAGGAGATTCTCATTCCATCGGAGTTGAGCTTCCTTCTCCGCCAATTTAGTTTGAAGATCGCTTTCGTTCTCTTGAGCCATCCTCTTTTCCTTGCGTCTTTGTCTCAAGGTTTTCTCTAGCTCTTGATCAAGAGGTAAGAGATCTTCGGTGTTCCTAGACCTGCGCATGCACTCAAAGAAAAATCAAATAACGAGAGCAAGCTCCCAAGCTTGACAACCGGTTACCGAATTCGGCCGAAACCAAATCCCCGGCAACGGCGCCAAAAACTTGTTCGCCCCTAGAGGTGTGTGCAAATAAGCTTTAAATTTATAAAACTAGAATCAAGCAGCGAACCCGCAGTGTACGGATCGACGTAGTTAAGCAAGGATTCCAGAGTATCGAACACAGGGATTTGGGTGGGAACAAATTCGATTTCAGGTTATCAAGCAATAAGTATGAGAGTTTTGCAAATATTGGGAAAACAACAATCCTAAAGATCCGGGTATTCAGTTGTGGCAACAGATTCAAGATATACTAATGATATAAAGACA
>BSUD01000005.1:74138012-74276302 GCA_033239045.1 Fagopyrum esculentum
AGTAGAGATATGCAAAGGTATACTTAATGTAAGGTAATCGTACTGTTGAGGTTCCAAAAACCTTATGTAACTCACCTAAGAGATACTCCTTATACAGGTTGTTGAGGCTCAATATAAGAAGGAATCAAAGACAAGGATTAGTGTCAAATACCCAAACCTATAATCTAAAGGTCAAGACTAACTTATCCGATTGAGGTTGTTGAGGCTCACAATCGAGGTAGAGGTTGTTGAGGCTTCACTACCACCTAGAAAAGACAAGTCTAGACTAAGCTAAAGCAAATCTTTAACTTTGGATTAAGGTAAAAGCAAGCTCGTAAACTCAGGGAAATTACGGTTGGATCTTGAGATTCCACGGTCGTGGAACTCAAGAACAGCCCGTAATTTAGGGTTGTCGGCGACAATTCTCTAACTCTCAGGGTCTAATCTGTTTGCGATCGATCTATCATCATCTAGGCCACAACTATCTACCCTTCACCTTAGAATTGTTAAGGGTTTTTAGCCAATAACAGTCATTTGATATCAATTCAAGATTTAAAGGATAAAAGATGGAAACTTTCAAGAACTTCCAATAATCTTCAAACAAATCTCAGAATCACAATCAAGAACAAGTGTTTATCAAAAGATTCAAATCAAATAAACAATCACAATCTTAGGAAACAAAGGAAACGGGATGTCAATCCGATCCTAAATCAAACCTAAGCAAGAAGAGAGATCTTCTTGCAAAATCCTCCAAGAACTTCGATCTTGCACAAACGCAAAGATCGCTAGCAGCAATTCTTCAACTCTGAACTTTGATCTTCAATGAGATCTCCCAAAATCACCTCCAAGAATGAGGGTTTGTGCGTTCCTAAGCTTGCGTTATTGCCGCTAAACTTAGGGTTGAAGAGTCGTAGGCTAGGTAGCGAGGTGACGGAATCTTGCTTCATCCGTCCTTTTTATAATGCAGGGCAAAATGTCGGCCCGGCCCGATCTTCAAAAGATCATGGCTTCGAAACGTGGCGAAAGGATTCGCCAAGATCACGGTCGTGGAAGATTCCACGACCGTAATTCTGAGGCGTGGAAACAAACACGGGTAACTTCCACGGCCGTAATATCCCCTGGAATGAACATCGAATTCTGCATCACAATCCACGGCCGTAATCTAGGGTAAAACCGTGATTCTTGCCTTCATTCGTGCATTCCTCAATCTAATACTCCAAATTGCTTCCAAAAGGTGTCCTTAATCTAGAGGTACATCAACTCAACTTCCCTTTGCTCGATTTTGTTCGGAAATAGCTCCAAATCACCTATAATCAACATAGAACTCGTGTAGACATCCATATCGACAATATAGGCAATACTAGCTCATATATGCATAAAGCTTAATCAAAGACTATCAATATGAATCAAATACGATTATAAAACGTGCCTAAAATATCACAATATTTCATGCTAACACACGTGATCTTCCTTCTCCATTGTGAAAGTGGAGATAAACTGTCTGTTGAGCTCGGGATATGTTGGAGCACTCTTTTGTAGGAAGTCTCCGAGCCCCGCATTTGCCAAAAAAGCTTGCATGCTCTCCAACATGCCTAGGTTCTCCAAAGTGGGAATATGCAAAAATCGAGTTGCATACACAACTCGATCCTGCACAATCCTGTAACGCTCCTTATCTGCTTCGGTCATCTTGTATTTCCTTGGTGCTTCCATTCTTGAAGGTTATTGAAGCAAAAGATTAGTAAATGTCGAAACAAGGAAAAGAAAACGACCTTTCTGGTGTGATTTCCGCAGGGGCGGCTGTGCAGGCACAGGGGCGGTAAGGCGCAGGTGCGGGTGCTTGCAGCCACGGGGCGGGAGAAGTGCAGAGGAGATTTCTAGGGAGCGATGGAAGTGGTGTTTCTGAGGTCGCTCCGGTGATGTCCTTGGTGGTTTAGTCGTTGCCGGCGGTGTAGCTGGAGTGGAATGTGTGAAGTGGGTGAGGATGAAGGTCGTAGGACTGTGAGAGAGTAAGGGGGTAGTGGGAGAGGGTGGCGCAGGGGCGTTGCGTCTGATGGCTGTTCGTCAGAGGCGGCGCAGGGGCGTCGATGAGGTGGTTGATGAGCAAAGGGCGCAGGGGCGTGAGAGTGGTTTGAGGGAGAAGGAGTTTGGAGGGTTTGTGTGTTTGGTGAAGAGGGTTGGTGGATGGTGTGTGGTAGGTGTAGGCATTTTCGAGATCCACTTTTTTTCTTTTCTGGGTAAACCCGCAAGGGCGGGAGAGTGTTGACGTGGGGGCGGTGACAAGGGAGAGGTGTCACGCAGGCTCAGCGCCGGGGACGGCGCCGAGGATGTGTGTCAAGAATGGCCGCCGCAGGGGCGTAGGGGTGTCACCGCAGGGGCGGTGACAAGCATGTCGCAGGCGTAGGCCCAACGCCGGGGGCGGCACTGGGCATGAGTGTCACCGCAGGGGCGGAGACAACAACCACAGGGGCGATTTTCTTGACGGAAACTCCTCTTCTTATTCCTTCGGGTTGCCTCCCGAGCAGCGCCTTTGTTTTACGTCATTGGCTCGAAGTAAGGTCTCTACTTCTCTGACTGTGCTTCCTCCAACACCATCACGTCAATTGGATCGTTCTTGACTATTTCAAGCTAAAGCTTTAACCTTTGTCCATTTAGTGGATGTCCTTTTCTCCAATGGAAGTCTTTCTTCACCTCATAGAGACATGATCCGAGTCATCTATGACTTGCACCTGAGTAGCTCCCTCGGACATCTTTGACGATCCCATCTCTGCTGGCAAATCCGGGGCACGTCTATCTGCCCTGGAAGCCTCCGCGACTTTACGGGTGTAAGCGCGGAACTTTGGTCCCCTCATAGAGACATGATTTGAGTCATCTGACTAGACTCGCTGAGATCTTTGTCTCGCTGCTATACCGCTCCTAGTCTCCGGAACGACGTTCTCAATAACCTCCTCGTGTACATCCTCCGCTGCCGGCAGATCAGCAATGAGAACATGTCCCTGACCTATCACTACTGGAGGAAGAGGGTGTCTACCTCTACCTCGTCCTACTACAAATGTCGCTCTAGTCCGAGTCATCTGCGGGGTATGCACACCTATCTTATAAGGCTATAAGCATGTCGCAGGCGTAGGCCCAGCGCCGGGGGCGGCACTGGGCATGAGTGTCATCGCAGGGGCGGGGACAACAGCCACAGGGGCGATTTTCTTGACGGAAACTCCTCTTCTTATTCCTTCGGGTTGCCTCCCGAGCAGCGCCTTTGTTTTACGTCGTTGGCTCGAATTAAGGTCTCTACTTCTCTGACTGTGCTTCTTCCAAAACCATCTCATCAATTGGATCGTTCTTGACTCTTTCAAGGTAAAGCTTTAACCTTTGTCCGTTTACCTTGAATACGTTGTGAGTTTGGGGATCATAGAGGCCCACAGCTCCGTGAGGGTATACTTTGGCTACTATGAACGGCCCTGTCCATCTCGAATGCAGCTTACGTGCAAAGAGTTTCAAACGTGATTGAAAGAGAAGTACCTTATTTCCTACCTTGAAGTCCTTACGGAGAATGTTCTGGTCATGCCATGCTTTGGTCTTTTCTTTGTATGTGGTAGCATGGTCATATGCATCTAGCCTCAGTTCCTCCAACTCTTGCAATTGGAGTTTCCGGAATTCTCCCACTTCCTCTATGTTCATGTTGCACTTCTTTACCGCCCACCAAGCCTTGTGCTCTAGCTCCACCGGTAGGTGGCAAGCTTTCCCAAACACGAGCCTAAAAGGAGACATCCCGATAGGAGTTTTGTAGGCTGTCCGATATGCCCATAGGGCGTCATTTAGCCTTGCACTCCAATCCTTCCGTCCGGGAGAAACCGTCTTTTTGAGGATGGTCTTTATTTCCCGGTTGGACACCTCAGCTTGGCCGTTTGTTTGTGGATGATAAGTTGTTGATACTCTTTTGTGAACGTGGTACTTCTTAAGGAGGGCCGTGATTGTCTTGTTGCAAAAATGGGTACCCCTATCACTGATTAAGGCTTTTGGAATCCCAAATCTTGCAAAGATATTTTCCTTAAGAAAAGCTGCAACTACTTTTGAATCATCAGTTTTGGTGGCCTTTACTTTCACCCACTTGGAAACATAGTCCACCGCAAGCAAAATATATGTGTTCCCGAATGAAGTAGGAAACGGCCCCATGAAATCAATTCCCCAAACGTCAAATATTTCACAAAATATAAGAGAGGATTGGGGCATTTCATGTCTCCTTGAAAGATTTCCTACTCTTTGGCATTTATCACACACTTTGCAAAATGCAACAGCATCTCGAAACCAGATGTTGTTGCGCGGTTGTTGATGTGCCTCCACATATTCCAATTCTTCCTACCACCAAGTTAGAGCAAAATCAACAAAATGAATACTAGCAGCTTCAATCTTTTCATACTCGTTAAAATCATAATAACGGAAGACTTGTTCAGCCTTAGTCTCCCACTCAATGTAGGTCTCCGATTCTACAGTTCCGGTGAAGTTTGGAACATCCACTTTTGATCCATGGTAACGCCTCCTATTACGGTGACCACGATTTTCTTCATCGTCCGAGTCATCGTGTCGACTATGGTCCCGGTTTCTGTTTCGGTCTCTATCTCGGCGTCTATCTTGGTTTCTGCTCCCATGGCTATTCACACTCCTACTCCTATCCCGGCCTCTACGTGGTCCCTGGTTACTTCCTCCTTGACTTTGTTCAGGTGGGACGGGAGGTAGTCTCCTTAGAAGTTCCGCGAATTGGGCTTCAAGGCGGTCAATACGTGGGTCGGCTTGATTGATCCCATTACCATTGACGGATGCCATCTTGCTGTTGGACTACAAAACAATCAAAGGTATAACAAAACCAAGTGTCCAAAGGTATAACAAAACCAAATGTTCAAAGGCAAAACCGAAAGTAATAAAAATACCGGTTTCGTGACCGAAACAGTGTCGGGTGACTAAAAAAGCCCTTAAGTCACGACGAAGATGTGAGTTGGACTCGGAGGCCCATTTTCCTTCTCGGAAAGGTATAGAAATTGTAATTCTGAGTTCGGACGCCTTTTTTCCGCAAAACCGCAAAACCGGCCGTTTTTCACCTTTTCGAGATTTTTCGCCTATCACAAAAAAACAAACTCAAAGGCAAAGGTTAGAGACAAAACGTTCTCTCTCTCTCCTCTCTCAAGTGTATCTCTCCTCACACTCACTCAAGTGTTTGATAGTGTTTGGATTCACACAACTCCCCTTTTTCTTTGCTTCGAGGCAAAGCTCTCCCTCACCTTTTCCAAAGCCTTAAGCAATGCTCTCCACACAAAGATTTCTCTTGGTAACAAAATTCCGCAAATTTTCCAAGGTAGTGCACAAGGTAAACAAGGTTTTCCACGATGCAATATAACTTCAGAAAAGCAAACACAAAAGGCAACAAAACTACAACAAATACGAGCCTTCCGCCGAGTATTTACTTTGTCCCTAACAAGTAGTTGGTCAAAGCAATAACAAGCGTTTCCCCAAAACGGGCGGGTTGTGTTTTTTGATTGGCTAGAACACTCAAGAACAACTTGATAACAATTTCAAGGATAACAATTTTCAAGAACAACTTGATTACAATTTCAAGAACACTCTCAACGATAATTTGATTTCAACGAAAACACTCAAACAACTTTTCTTTTCTTTTGCTTTTCTTTTCTTTTCTTTTGCTGTCGGTTTTTTTTATTTTAACTTTACTGAATGATATAAAATAGGGCTTGCGATTTTTTTTTCTTTTTTTTTTTTTGAATAAAAGGTCAACAAGATCTCTCTAAAGACTCACAAGAAAGAAGAATTTAAGCACCAAAATTTTGGGGAACTACTCAAAATTGCAAAAACTAAAAACAAGTTTAGATAAGCAATTCGTACCCCGAAAGCTTGAGGAACTCGCACCGTTGGGCTCTGATACCACTTGATGCGCTCTTCGTCAGTTGAACGCAAGGATCCGCCGGTGTTGTTCCTCCAACTACTTCTTATATGTATTTTTCGATTTATATGGGATATGCCAAGCAAGGAATCGTCCAGCCTCGCACCTTGGATCTCCTTGGCTCGAGATCTTCTTTCCTCGGAATTTCACTTCGGAAATTGGATCTCCTTCGTCCTCCTAGCCTCGCACCGTAAGGACACCACTCGGCTTCTCACCTTGTGGGTTTCGAAACTTCGGCCTGTCACCTTAGTTTCTAGGTTTGTTTTTCTTAAAAGCGAAAACACAACTTTTGATGAACTCAACTCTCCATTCTGATTAAAAACGTGTGTAGGAGAAGGCCTTATAAGGGCTGAAAATTCAACACCAACTCCCCACAATAAAAGCTTACAAGTAGTTCAAGAGTTGTGATACTAAATGAAGGCAAACCTAGGGTCTTTCAACCAACAACTTCAAGCATATAAATGGCCTAAAAACCATAAATATGGCCGGCCAATTAGAGCTTCAAGGATCAAAAACGTGGCTGAAAAGAAACCCAACTATATGTGGTTTTAATCCCCAAAATAAAATCAAGCATGACACATAAAATAACAACGGTTACATCTAAGGTTTTAAAGTGATTCGGCATCCTCAATCGCTTCAAGTATGTTCACTAAGTGATAGTCATGGGCGTCCTCAAATGTTGGAGCTCCGAAAGGGTGGTAGGTCAAAGTGGTTTGGCCTAGCATGCGGGCTCTAGCTCGAGTGAGAGGTGGTGTTGATCTTGGTGTTGTCACATTGGTCTCGTTGCTTAAGTCCGGCGGGCTCACATCACCCTTCTTGTCCCTTATCTCTAGGTTAAACTCACTTAAAAGGAGCACCCATCGGATCAATCGTGGCTTTGCCTCCTTCCTTGGCATGAGGTACCTAAAAGGAGCTGTCTTAGGAAAAAAAAGTGGTTTCATTGAAGTCTTCTTAGGAAAACTTGTTCTCGGTGGTAGAGTAATTCCTTTGCGCTCCATTGAGTATCATAGACGCATAATGGATCACATGGGAGGCCCGTCCGTCTTTTTTTCCTAAGACAGCTCCGACGGTGTAGTAACTGGCGTCACACATGATTTCAAAAGGTTTCTCCCAATCCGGGGAACGGATGATTGGTGCGGTGGTGAGACATGCCTTCAAAGTATCGAAAGCTTTCTTGCAATCCTCATCCACTATGAAGGTGACATCTTTCTTGAGCAATTCACATAGGGGTGCCGAGATCTTTGAAAAATCTTTGATGAAACGTCGGTAGAAACCTGCATGACCAAGAAAAGATCGGATTTCCCGAACATTAGTAGGATAAGGCAAAATTTTGAATGACATCAACCTTTGCCTTATCTACCTCTATCCCTTTTGAGGATATTATATGTCCTAGCACAATTCCTTGTTCGACCATGAAATGACATTTTTCCGAATTAAGAACTAAATTGGTTTCAACATATTTTTCAAGAACAAGTTTCAAATGCCCTAAACATGCGTCAAAACTATCTCCATGGACGGTAAAATCATCCATGAAGACTTCAATAAAATTTTCTATGTATTCGGAGAAAATACTTATCATGCACCGTTGGAAAGTGCCTGGTGCGTTGCAAAAGTCCAAATGGCATTCTGCGGTATGCAAAAGTGCCAAATGGGCAAGTGAACGTCGTCTTCTCTTGATCCTCTAGTGCTATGGCTATTTGGAAATATCCCGAATATCCATCCAAGAAACAGTAGTACTGATGACTTGCAAGACGTTCCAACATTTGATCAATAAAAGGTAGTGGGAAATGGTCTTTTCGTGTTACCTTATTGAGCTTGCGGTAGTTAATGCAAACTCTCCATCCGGTTTGTGTTTTGCTTGGGACCATCTCTCCATGTTGATTTTCCACCATGGTAATGCTTCCCTTCTTTGGAACTACTTGGGTTGGGCTAACCCAAGTGCTATCCAAGATAGGAAAGATCATATCCGCTTGGAGGAGTTTCAACACCTCCTTTTTGACCACATCCATCATTGGCAGGTTCAACCTCCTTTGACGTTGCCTAGAGGGCTTGGCTTCGTCCTCAAGTAGAATCATATGCATGCAAGTGGAAGGGCTTATCCCTTTGATGTCCACAATGATCCATCCAAGGGCCGTCTTGTGCTCTTTTAGTACCTTCACCAACTTGTCTTCTTGTCCGGTGGTCAACTTGTTGGAGATAATCACCGGCAAGGTATTGTGTTCTCCAAGGAAAACGTACTTGAGGTGTGACGGAAGGTCCTTTAATTCTATTTCTGGTGCCTGCACTATGGACGGAACAAGCTTCTCGCTTGGGGTTAGTAAAGCGGGCCCAATGGTCAAATTGGAGATAGGTAGCCTTTTATGCCCATCTAATTGGGCTAGGACCTCTTTCATACTGGATGTTAATACATAATCTGATTTGAAACCATCAATGTCATGTTGATCAGAGTTATCAAAAACATCTTGCACAAAAGGTTCAACAATGTCAATAGCACATAAAGAATGATCATCACTAGGAAATCTCATTGCATCATAGATGTCAAATTCTACTACTTCTCCATCAAACTCCATGGTCAATTTACCACTAACATAATCAATTCTAGTCTTATCCGTTTTTAGAAATGGCCTACCTAACAGAATGGAAGCAGCATGTGAATCATTTTCCATATCCATTACAAAGAAATCAGCAGGAAATATTAGGTTGTCTACCATTACTAATACATCTTCAATTATCCCTTTTGGGTACACATTAGATCTATCAACAAGTTGTACTACAATCCTAGTTTCCATTAATGGCCCAAGGCCAAGTGATTTGTAAATCGAATATGGTAAAACATTGATAGAAGCACCGAGATCAAGCATTGCTTTGTCAAAGCGGGTTTCCCCTATAACAGAAGGAATGCTTACCATGCCCGGATCGCTGCACTTCTTGGGCATTCTCAATTGGAAAACTGCCGACACATGCTCACTCACTTGCAATTTTTGTTTCCCCTTTAGCTTCTGATTCCTCTTGATAGTGCAAAGTTCCTTCAAAAATGAGCATACTTAGGAATACTTTTCACCAACTTAAGGAGGAGAATGTTTATCTCGCATTTGGAGAAAGTATCAAAGAGGTCCTTGTCCTCAATGATTCTTCTCTCCTTCAAAGCCTCAGGAAACGGAGCTGGTGGTTTCTCAGAGTACATTGGCGGGAAGTTAGGCCGGACGTAAGTATCCCTTTCAGCAGAAACTTCTGATGTGATTTCCGCAGGGGCGTCAGCTTAAAAGCGCAGGGGCATCTCAGGGGTTGTCACCGCAGGGGCGGGGACATCCAGCTGCAGGTGCGTCGTCTGCTCTGTGCTGGGCGCAGTTGCAGCCGCAGGGGCGGCTTTGGGTGCAGAAAAATCGGTAGAAGGTTTGCTTTGTGATTCTTTTGCTGGTTTTTGTTGGATTTGCTTCCCACTCCTTAATGTTAGGGCACTAACATTCTCCTTGGGGTTTATAAACGTCTGGGAAGGCAATCCTCCGGAAAGTCTTGATTCGGTCCTTGAAATGGCTTCCGCCATTTGACCAACCTGTTTTTCAAGGTTCTTGATGCTAGATTCTATTGTTTGGACATGAGTGGCAAAGTGTTTAGTTAAAACCTGCAACATATCTTCAATTGCGTGATACTTAACTTGACGGGGCTGCTGTTGTTGGTTTTTTTTATCCTTCCAACGAAAATTTTGTTGGTCACGCCAGTTTGGCATGAAATTCGGTGCATAGGGATCGTTCCTAGGCCTTTGTTGCTGTGGTTGTCCGTAACCCATTGCGTTTACCTCAGCATCGTCATCCTGAACTTGTGGACACATGTCCGTTGGATAGTATGGGTCAGCACAAACTCCACAAGCTTTGAGTTGTTGTGGCGTTCCCATAAGTTTTTGCCTCTTCACCATTTCCTTCAAATCCGCGAGCCCAGTGGAAATATCACTCTTCCCGGAACTCACAGCATGAACTCCTTTCTTAGCCGGGGTCCTTCCAAAGTTCCGAGTACCTTCCGCTAGTTCCTGTATCTTTTCCAAAGCAAGGTCAGGAGTAGAGTTAAGAATATTACCTCCGCAAGGCGCATCGACGATCCTCCTTTCATTGTCTAGCAAGCCATTGTACAAGTACAAGACTAGATCTTGAGTTGAATATCCGTGAAAAGGACAGCTGGATCAGAGACGTGCAAACCACTCGAAGTACTCGTAGAGAGTTTCATTCGCCTCTTGCTCGATGTTGCTTATAGCTTTCTTCAAGATATTGGCCTTCTTAGCTGGAAAGTATTTCTCCAAAAACGCCTTGTGAAGGTTCTCCCAAGTGTCAATACTCCCGGATAGAAGGTGGTAATACCAATCATCCGCGGAATCTTTGAGTGTGAAACCGAATGCCCTCATCTTGATTTGTTCTTCGGTAATGTTGGCCGGCTTCATGCTCATACATACGGTATGGAACTTCTCAAGGTGCTTGATGGGGTCTTCACCACTTAGCCCATGGAAGGATGGGAGCAAGTGGATGAGGCCCGGCTTGAGCTCAAAGTCGACTCCTTCCCCTAATGCCGGTATAGTGACCGCAAGAGGGTTTTCAGCCAAGGTGGGCTGCGTAAGTTGACGAAGAGTACGGTCAGCCATCTCTTGTTGAAGTTGTTGTTGTCTTCGTTGCCGGATGTGTGTCCTCTCAATTTCTGGATCAAAAGAAGCAAAGCCGGAATTAGTAGCATGGGTTTGAACCATAAAAATGGTTTCAAACCAATAATCAATAATAACAATAAAACACTAAAACTCCCCGGCAACGGCGCCAAAATTTGACCGACGGTATTTCTATGGTCGTCTATACCCAATCAAAAGTAAATCCCGACTTAGCACTAAGAACAAGTATAGTGATTAAGTAAGGGTCGAACCCAAGAGAGTTAAGGTGTTTTAGATGCAATTATCGATTATAGTGACAAGTGACAAAGGGGGGGGGGGCGGTTGGTTGAGTTGAAGCACATAAAAACTTATTAAAACGATTAATGCGACAAGTAAGACAATTGGTGGATGAATCTACACTAGGTTGATTCTAAGCATGCAATTGCTACTTTGGTGAGTTCCTTTTACAAGTTTTCAAGTAATCTCCCGTCTCGATCATATATATGTGTTGAGCCAACCGGCATCAACACAACTTAACAAGTTAGCATTCCGTAAACCTACAAGAACAAATAACAAGTTAGCTTTCAAACAAAGACTAAGGGATATAAAGAGAAGATTAAAACCGTTAAACTTATCTTTATATTTGTGTTCCTTTTCTTTAAGTAATTACAACCCGTTATTACTTAAAGTTGCTACTAGATTAAAGACCCGAACTCGGAACCTATTAATCCTTGTTGTTTACATGCACTTTAGAACCTAAGGTGATCAATCTCAAGCAATAGTAAACATGCAATTAGACAATGGAGATCAAGGAAGCACAAAGTATTACTGAATGAAAACTTATATTAAAAAGAACTTACAACCAAAGTAACAATGCAGCTTCAAACCAACCCAATGTAGCAAGGGAGTTAGCAACTCATTACAAAGATAGCAAGACAATCTAAGTGGATAATTTGTTGGCTAACAAGATGGATAAGTTGGATAATTCTAGCAATCAACCAAGGACTATTTATACTACAAAAGACACTAAATAGGAGTAAATGGCCGGCCCAAAACAGCCACCTTTAATGCCATAAAGGTGGTGTAAACAGCCGGAGTAAAGCTTCTGACGTTAAGCCGTAGGGGCGGTCTTCAGCTCCGCAGGGGCGGTGAAGGCAAAAACGCTTGATCTTCTTCAGGACCGCAGGGGCGGCTAGGAAACTCCGCTGGGGCGGATCTTCAATGCTCTTCAAACGTCTGACCCTTCGACTTCTTGATGTTTCTGATGCCAAGCCGCCGGGGCGGCCCTATGTCAATGTAGCGGCGGTGACACAGCCTCTTCGTCTTCCAGCTCCCATGTTGAGGCGCAGGCAGGGGCGCAGTGGGAGGCGAAAGGGAGCTGGTCTTCGTCTCTTCAGGGCAGGTCACCGCAGGGGCGCTAAGAAGTGGCGCAGGGGCGGTGACACACTTCATGGCCGGCGCTGGTGAAGACGCAGGGAGTGCTCCGGTGTAAGTTGTCACCCGCAGGGGCGGTGGCAAGGCTCCGTTGGGGCGGTGAGGCAACAGAAGCTTTGCTTCATGATCGATCTTCACTCCTAAGTGCTTATAACTCCTTCCTTAGCTTCTTTTAGTCTTCTTCTTTTGGACCAAGGAGTTAGTAGCATAAACCGACACAAATGCAATAAAAAGACTCTAAAAACTATCCTAAATGATAGTGATTTCATCACCTATCACCTCATCAGGAGAGGAGGAAGGAAACTTAAGGGAAAAGAGAAGGAAAAGAGGAAAGCAAATGGTCAACAAAAGCGGCACCCGACACCAAAACCTTGGGGAGGGACACCAGAGCCGCGGGGCGGCACCGCACTTGCGGCCAAGAAAACTGCAGGGGTGGGGACTCTATAAAACTAAGGCTCTTACAACCTTTATAAGTGTTGTAAAGTTATTTTTAATAAAGTTTCAACAACAAGTACATTTTATCAACAAATAGGTGATGTGGCATGTTTCATAGGTTGAACACGGGATAAACAACGTTTTGTTTTGGTGTATAATAATATAAGATTACATTAGCTCAAAGCACTATTATGGAAGAAGTTGCTTCTTTCATGGTGAAACAGAAGGCCTACATTCATGCAGATCTTCTCATCTTTCTTCTTGCTTTTGATCATGGTACTTGTCCTGAAATCGTTTGAAGCCTCCAATGACTCTCCGAAAATTGATTATAAGTTGATCGCCTTCCCTTTGATATCTCCCTACGAGGACAAGTTCTTCATCAACTCTCCTTTATATGAATTCATCTGGAGTAGAATCTCTAGTGATCGAAATTCAATGATAGTTGATCAGGCCAAATATGACAAAATGAACGCATGCATCCAATAAGCCCATTATATGCAACAAATTGAGGCCCTAAATTTACGCAAATTGGATTAAAACTTACATCCTTGCAACACACAAGATGTCCCCAAGATTAATGATCCAACATATTGGGAATTGATGATCCAACATATTGGGAATTGAAGATCCAACATATTAGTGTGGAGGTCAATGACCTTATATCAGTAGGTCAATGAACCACATATTAGTTGATTAATGACTCACATATCAAAAAGTCAATGGTTAATGATCCACATTTCATTAAGTCAATAACCAAGATCTTAGCTGAATGGCCAAAATACCGAAAAATATATGATTTGTCTAGCATTCAACCTTTCTATTTATATAAACTCTCAAACCGTCTACTTTAATTGTAATCGATGCGGGATAATTGAGTCGTACATTTTTTTGTAGATACGAGAAAATTTGAACTATAAATAACCTTTAAAAGGTATTACGGATTTTATTTTTTAATTGAGTTTTCATATTTTGTAAAATTAATGTAGTGGTATTAGAGGAATAATTTAAATTTGGGTAGTTTTAGTAAAAGTAATTTTATGACTTAATTAAAATTGTGAGATTATCACGTCAATAAAGTGTAGTCCACTTTAGTTAAGATATACAAATTGTCAAAATATTGACCCTACATATTAGTAGGTCAATAACCTATATATCAAATAGTAAATTGATAAAAACAAACGCTACACATGAAACCAATCAAAGTGCCGATAAATGTATGATTTGTATAGCCTTCAACCCTTCTACTTATACAACCTCTCAAACCGTCAACTTACTCAATAAACGATGTGGGATGATTAACATAATTAAGTATCATTTTGTTAAATTATTCTAGTGATATCAAATGAATAATTTATTATAATTTGGTTAGTTTTAATAAAAATAATTTTATGGCTTAATTAGATTTTTTTAAAATAATTATTAGATTGCCACATCGACAAAGTGTATTCCACATATTAGTAGGTCAATGACCCAACAAATCAGTATGTAAGTTTATGACACATACATATTATTAGGTCAATGACCTCACATAGTCAAAGACCCTAGATATTAGTATGTCAATAACCCCACAAATCAGTAGGTTCATGACCCACCTATCAATAGGTCAATGACCCACATACTAGTATCACGGGCTGAGTTTTCCCTAACTTTGTGGCTCTTAGCTTGTCTCGACCCCTTGTCGTGCTAAGATCAGCTTGTCCTCAATGTTGCCAACGGAATTGATGGATAAGAGAACTTTGAAGGCTTTGTGTATGGAAAAGAAAGCTTTGTAATACAAGAGAGCATTACAATGCTTGGTTGAGAACTTGGAACTTGGATGATCCAAATAAGGGGGAGAAACTACCTATTTATAGCCTAAGGTCTCCCCTCCTAGGAAGATTCTGGATTTGGTCAAGTCTTGGACAATCCGGATTCTTCTTGGCTAGAACTTATTACAAGTCTCTCCACTTTTCTAGAATATTCCGAATGGCTCTAGTCAAGCCTAGATAGTCCCTTATCTTTCTTAAGCCTTCAGGCCATGTCTGGAGTATTCTACGAGCATTCCAAACGTTCTGGAGAGCGGCCTGTGTCATTCTCCCACTGAATCCCGCGACTCCGCGTTGGCCTCGTAAGCCTCAATCTTGTCCTTGAATTGCCACAAGGACTTCGGTGGTTCCTATGTCATCTCTGCCTTGGGGAGTCCTTCCATCACACTAAGTATTCAAGCCTTGGGTGTCGATACTTCTCGTGCATGACTCGATCAGACATGATCTCCTCAACTTCTTTGTCGAAAGAAGTCCGGACTTCCATTGGCGCCCTTTGTGCTTCTCCCCTGGATGGGTCTTCCATGTCTTGATGGTAAGGCTTGAGCATACTCACATGGAAGACAGGGTTTATCTTGAACTTAGACGGCAACTTGAGCTTGTAGGCGGTGCGTCCTATTCTCTTAAGAACTCTGAAAGGCCCCTCGTACCTCCGTATCAACGCCTTGTGAAGTCCTGTCTGCCGCATGATAAAGTGAAGCTTGACCATGAAAGTCCCCGACTTGATACTTTATGTCCCTTCGGTGTTGGTCAACCCACTTCTTTGTCCTCTTGTTGGCTTTGACAAGGCAAGCTTGTGTCAAATCCAACTTTTCTTGCCAACCCTTGGCAAACTTGTGCGCCACTGTTGTCGGTCCGGTGTAGCCCGTTGCAATGGTTCTTGGCGTACTCTGTTGAATGCCCATGATGATTTCAAACGGACTCTTCCTTGTAGACTCGCTCCTTTGTAAGGTGTAAGAGAACGTAGCGATGTTTAATAACTTCGGCCAATCCTTTTGTGACGCGCTGACATAGTGCCGAAGGTAGACCTCGAGTAAGCAGTTTGCCCTCTCATTTTGTCCGTCTGTTTGAGGATGGAAGGCCTAGTGAACTTCAAGTTTGATCCGAGCATCTTGAATAATTCCGTCCAAAATTTTCCCATGAACCTTCCATCTTGGTCATTGATGATGGATTGTGGCAAGTCCCAATACTTGACCACGTTCTTCAAAAACAGCTTGGTTGCCTCTTCTGTGGGGCATTCCTTTGTTGCCGGTATGAAAGTTGCGTATTTTGAGAGTCGGTCTACCACCACCATGATGCTCCTGAATCCGTCCGTCTTGGGTAGTCCAACTATGAAGTCCATGCTAACGCTTTACCAAGGTTGGTCCGGTATTGGCAAAGGTTCTAAGAGTTCCGTGGGATGTCGTTGTTTGACCTTGTCTTGTTGGCATACAAGACAAGTTTTGACATATATCTCGACGTCGTCCCTCATCTATGGCCAATAATATTTTTCTTCTACAAGGGCTAATGATGCGCCCTTGGATGCCCCTTTTACGTTGACCATAGACGAAGAGAACGAGGCTCTTAGAGTTCGCTCAAATGGACCGATCACCCGATCCCGAGCTAAGGCCATTGCTCGAGCCACCGGCTCCATCATCACCCGCATTACTTCTTCACTTGGTCCCATTACCGGCATGCCTTGTCTCTACACCACCATGGCATAGGCTACCGGTTCCGTTAGCGGCATGTCCCGTCTTTCCGACTCCATGGCATGAAGCTAGCTTATTTTCGGACTATATTTTCATGTTTTCTTTTTTATGTAATAAAGGGATATTCCGTATAGGAATATTCCTTTTTTGACCTTATCCTTTTAGGGTTTGCTATTACCCTTTTAGGTTTTCCCTTTTGGGCTTTTCTTCATGTATTTTGTTTGGCCCGTTGGCCCATAGGTAGGCAAGTCTCTCTATATAAGAGATATCTTGCCTCACTTATTTTCCATGTTCAAGATTACTAAGTTTTGAGAAGAATTTCCTCCTACTTAGCTTGGGCATCAAAACCTCTCTTCTAACCCTCAAATTTCTTCCTTGGATCTCGTCTTTGATCCAAGAAATCCATATTCGAGGATTCTTTTTAAGAATTAACCTTCGATCCACACAAAAAGGTTTCTTCGATCTCTCTAGATTGAAGTAACCCTTGTTTCTTCATCACTTCCGCCCCTTTGGATCCGAAACGATACAACGTTGCACAAAGAATCAAGGAGTAGTTGGAGTTTTGCTTGATCTAGATCCGGAGTTATCCTTGGTTACCTCCAAGGACGCATCAAATTGGTATCAGAGCAAGGGATCAAAGCTAAGTTCTCTTTACTCTTGTTTTTGTGCGTTATTATCTTAAACCTATTTAGCCTTTTTTTTGTTCATGATGTTCTTCGTTTGTTCATGATGTTCTTCATTTGTTCTTCATGATCTTCATGTTGTTCATCATGTTCATCCATTTTCCCTGAATTTTTTTTTTCTTTTCCGTGTTTAACTCAAAACAAAAAGCACAAAAATAGGAGATATTTGGTTTGCCTTCAAACCATTTATCAAACCCGTCTTTTTTTCTTAAACCGACCTACTCCGACAATTTTGTTAATTAATTTCACCAAATCTCTTGGGATATTTTTGTTAACGAAAAGTTCGGATATCTCGCATTTGATATTCCAAGAAAAGCAAAAAAAACTCTTCATCAATACGGATTTGTGTTTAAAAAAAAAACAAAAGAAAGTGTTGCTCAAAACGTTTCAAAGAAACGAAACACACAAAGTGAAAAGACGTCCGGCAAACCGGCTCCATCATCACCCGCATTACTTCTTCACTTGGTCCCATTACCGGCATGCCTTGTCTCTACACCACCATGGCATAGGCTGCCGGTTCCGTTAGCGGCATGTCCCGTCTTTCCGAAAAATCGGATTTTACAAAACGGTCAAAGACCGAAAGCAAGCAAAGATTGCAGAGTGAACAATCCGTCCATCTTCTATCTCTCCATTTTCTTACATACGTTTGCAAAATATCACTTGTTTATTTGTGTGTAATTGGTTCAATTTTGTTGGATTTGCCTTCCTTGCCTAACCGCCAAACGGCCTTCCCCAAAGTAGAACCCGATAACGCACTTGAACTTGGGTAAAGTTGACCTAACTTGTCACCTTGCTCACTTGATTGCTTGCGATTGTGTGCTGATTTGGAGCAATGACTAACGTTGAAATGGAAACTTCTCAGGATTCTGGTCCGCAAGAGTTCAGTGAACCCTTGGCTCAAGAAACTGCTTCATTGTCCCTCGAAAATGACTCCATAAGGCGAGAATTGGAAGCCTTGAAGGCACAACAAAAGTTTGATGCCTTGACCCAAGAAAACATTGCCTTGAAAAAAGAGCTAGAAGCTCTTAAGGCCCTTCAGATTGCTCGCCGTCCCACCCCAACTTATCCGAATGAGATCGTGGTCAATGCTTCCACTTCCGATGCACAACGGAAAGGCAAGGGACTTTTGGGAGCCGGACCATCAAACGTTACCCGGCTTGTGTCTGTCATTGAACGCACCCATCCTTTACCTCTTGACGGAAATAAGTCCCATGAAGAAGAGGAGGAATTCCCCGACCCGCGTCAAGATAACTTGCCCATAGTCGATACGGAACATCGGCACCAATATTATGAGCATCAACATCAACGGTATGTTCCTTCTCCACCTCCACCTAGTGTGCCCCGCACCGACCGACAAACCCGGGAAGAGCCCCGGTACCGTCCCAACTCAACCACCAATCATGGTCGTGAGCATGATCGTTCCGAATACCGTCACCAACGGTCAACCCGGCAACCGAGGACCCTTGACTTTGATGAATACGATGAGCAACACAACTTCAATGAGTTCTCCGGTGATGAATCCGATTTAGAACGAGTAGCACATAACCGTCCGTGGCACCCACCCGTCATAGAACCTTATGAGAACCAAGACCGGGGTGAAGAATGGTTGCCTCCTCCAAATCCACCTAGGCAGGCCCCACCCGTTCATGGGCGCCAACGGCCTCATGGCGGCCACCAGCGAGCCCGTGCCGATGATGCCTACATTCCACCGCCCCGCCCGGACCCCTACCGAGCTCGTAGGGAAGGTAAGGTTAAGTTCCCTACCTTTCATGGTGAATATGATCCGTGTGTTTTTCTTGATTGGGCGCACGATATGAAACGAGCATTAAAACATTGTCATTATGAGGAGGAATCCGAGAAAATCGAGGCGACAACTCTATACTTTGAAGGAGATGCGAAGTCTTGGTGGAACCGGTATGAATTCACCCGAGAGAGGCGAGGATGGGCACCAATTGAGACATTTGAACAATTGCTCTATTGCATGACCAAGAAGTACGTACCCGAGGACTTTAAGAATGATATGCGGTTGCAAATTGCCGAGTTCAAGCAAGGCAACCTCACTCCGGTGGCTTACTTGGCTAAACTTGAGGACATGCACATTAAGGCCGGCGTCTCGGCCTCCCCCTCCGCCCTCCGCACCAAGTTCATGAGTGGGCTTAATGCTTCCATCCGGCGGCCGCTCGAGATTGTCCCATTCAAGGATTTGGGAGCATTATGTCATGCCGCCATGAAGTTATATAAGCAACAACTCGAAACACCGCGGTATTCTAGGTATCCCTCTTCCTCGAGTCCATATCTTTATCCGTCTAACACACGTTCTCGAGATGCGCCTAGTCCTACAGATACCGACGCCTCCAAAGGGACCCAACGGACGGGTCCTTCCAATAGGCAAACGGGTACCGAGAAGGCACCAAACCGTGGCCCGGCACCGGCACCTCCCTCTCGAGGTCAACAAGGACCCTCACCGGCGGCTCGCCCAAGGGAGCCCGTGTGTTACAAGTGTAGCGGTTTTGGCCATGTACAACGTGATTGCCCAAACACCAAACGGGTCTTGTTTGCCGACCCAACATATTTCGAGGACGACGATGGTCAATATGAAGGTGATATCATTATTGAGGATGACCATGACACCGACCCACTTTTTGGCATGGAACCCTGTGATGACGAGCTTGCTTGCGGCCCAGCACAACCCGGTAAATTCGCTCTTGTTTCTCGTCGTATTTTGGCTGTTAAAGAGCATATTCCTATTGATCAACGCGAGAATCTCTTCCACTCTCGTTGCTTGGTTAATAATACGAGTCTTTCTCTTATCGTTGACGGGGGTTCTTGTTGCAATATTGTCAACGAACGGGTGGTAAAACACTTCAAGTTGCCTACGACCCCCCACCCAACGCCTTACGGACTCCAATGGATTTCCGATACGGCATGTGACACCGTCACACAACAAGCTTGGGTGCCGTTTTCTATTGGCGCCTATGTTGATAAGGTCCTTTGTGATGTTATCAAGATGGACTCCACACATGTCCTATTAGGACGACCATGGTAATTCGATCGCCGCACATATCATGATAGTTATCTTAATCGGTACATGTTCCAATATAATGAAAAACGGGTCACACTTTTGCCTATGACTCCGCACGAAATTTTGGTTGACTATGCGGAACGGAAGAGGCAACAAACTATTGATGAGTCCGCTAAAGCACCGGCAAAATCGGACCCCCGGAGTCCCGATGTTGTAGGTGCTAGTACTTCCAAATCCCAAAACACCGCCCCTATTGTCCATGCTACCGAATCCAAAGGTAGTAAAGGTCGCAGCGTTTCTTCGGGCGCACCTTTATCATCTTCGGATCCCGTAATTCAAGGACGGTGTGTGATAACAAGATTTATGACTTAGGATTAGGTAATCAATTAGATAGATTTCTCACTCATTCATGCACGTTTTGGCATTGGTTCGTGACGTCTTCGCTCAATTCATGCACATTTCTAGAAAAGACGTCTACACTACCTTTTATCGGTTTTATAGGTAATTCGGGGATCTATTGGACGTTAATCGATACATATGAGGGCCAAGCCTCATGATGGTACACATCCAAAGCCTTGGAGGAGCATAATTGGAGCAACAAAGGACACAAAGACCACTATTGGTGCAAGCAATGGAGCAACTCATGGCTAGACGATCATAGCATGCTTCTGTTGAAGAAAATCGACCTACACCCAGGAAAATCGGCCGATTTTTTCCTCTGGGTCGATTTTTGGGCCTTCGACAGCTTAAGCCACGTGTCCCACGATCTCTTGTCCGGCCTTGCTCTTGGTGGAGAATATAAGTGGTCCTTCAAAGCTGTTGTTGGCTCTCTCCCATTCTCCTCTCTCCAACATCCTCTAGCATCTTTCCAAAGAATCTTCCAATTGGGAGCTCTCTTCAAGGCACCCTTGTGGGTGTTCTTGAGAGAGATTAGTGTAGATTTCAATTTCATAGTGAGATTTGAGAGATTATTGTGAAGAATCTTGTTGAAGCTTGTAAGATCCGACTTGGAGCTACATTTGGTGTGTTGAAAGACTTGTTTTGAGCTCAAATCCAGCTAAGTTTCATTGCTTTCATTTTCCTTACTTCATCTTCTTGCTATGGATTCCATGTATGCTTGTATGATGATTTTAGATCTTGAAATGCATGTTGTTGGCTAGTTTATTGTGATTCTGGAGTGATGGATTGATGGTTATGGCTTGGGTGATGATAGGATGGACTTATATGTTAGTTTAGGATGATTTTTGTGCCCGAAACCTAAACCAGAGGAGAAAAATCGACCTGTTCTTCAGTAAATCGGCCGATTTATCTGTAGAACAGCCCGATTTATTCTCCTGTTGCTCTTTAAATGATGAATCTGTATGATTGGGGTGTTAGGTTGTTAAATCCTAGTGTTTGTTGAGCTTAATTTAGCTTAGGATCACCTAATGCTATCAACCTAAATGAGGGAAGAGATCTACCCGATGATTTCCGATCTTAGATACCTAAGATGATGAATTCTAGGTAGTAGTGAGCCTCACAAGCCGCTATTGGATTGAGTGTGCTAGGATTATTGCTTGAGACTTACCTTTTCCGAGACTTACCCGGTAAGGAGAGGTTTGCCCCTTTAGTAGTGTCCGGTTTGTGTAGAATTCCCAACTTTACCTCCTTGAGACTTACCCGGTAATAGGAGTTTGGTGCGGGATTAGTGAAGCGAGAGACTTACCCGGTAATTGCTTCCATTAGTGAAACACCCTTTCCCAACACCGCAGCTTTGTCCTTAGAATCTTTAGAAGCTTGAGTCCAATGCCATAACCGGAAATCTTGACCTCTAGAATCCATTTTTCTCTCTTTGATCACACATCTTGTGTTTGTGTTGCTTGTTTGTTTTGGTAGATTGAGTTGATAGTTTGTTTTATCATCTTGCTTGATTTGTGATCCTTGTTTGATCACCCATAAAAACCAACAAAAACATTGTGTTTTCTATTTTCTTTATTCCTCATCTTATCTTAGTCTAGATTCACACTATCTTTGATCATTGAATGACTTGATTTCGCCTCAGTCCTTGTGTTCGACCTCGGAATACTTTCCTTTCTACAAAACGACCCGTACACTGCGGGTTCGCTAGGTAGTTTAGGAGATTAGATTCGAGTTTATAAATGTAAAGCTTTTTGTGCTATTTCCTAGCGTAACAAGTTTTTGGCGCCGTTGCCGGGGACTAGGTCTAGATTAAGTCATTTGATTTTGATTGCTTTTAGTGTTTATCTTTCTTGTTACTTTTGATCTTGTGTTGTTTTTGTCTTTGCCTTTTCATGTTTGCCATGGACGGATTGTACCTCCAAGACGACCTTGACGACATGGAGTATGAGGAGTGGATGGAAAGCCAAGATCTAGGACCTCTCCATGATGAGTTTGAGTATTGGGAGGAGTTTAATGTCCATCATGAGTCCCATGATCAAGCTCACATGACTACATTGCCTTATGTGGAACCTCACCATCAACTTCATGAAGATCGATTGGAATCAATGCTAGAGGAAATGTTGAGGAAGATGGATGATCTAGAAAGCAACCTTGCTTCTATTTCTAGTTCCCACATGGAGCTTGAAGCGGAAGTATGTCATCAAGAGGAGGTTCACTATGAGGAGATCCAAGAATTGCCCGATTCAACCATAACCAATAGAAACCTTGAGGAAGAGTTGAATGAAGCTCGAGAGCAATTGTGGCTAAGGGATTTGGCCCTGAAGGAAGAAAGGAGATTGAATACCGAGAGAGAAGAACAAATGAGGAGGGAGATTGAGGAGATTAGGAATGCTCTTATGCTAGGAGATCCTACCATCCTTCAAGGCTTACCTCCACCTCCTTCACCTTTGGAGGAGTGCAATGAAGTATTCTCACCCCCGGTCATCCTTGCCATCAACCCCGGAACCACACTTGAAGAGCTCACGAGGGAGAGCCCTAAGCTAACCTCAACTCCTTCCAATCCCTCCTTGCTTGGCCGGAGTACACACAAAGATTGGAGCCCCTTTCCTAAGGAGTTTCCCATGTTGAATGATGGAGGCAAGCATGATGGATCCATGATGGTTATGGAGCACCTTAATGAAGAATTCTTTCCAAGAACCGGCCTTCTTTGGATCATAGAGGATGAGGATGACAAGCATCTCACCGGTATGACCGCGGAGTACCAATTGTCTAAGTATGGGGTGGCACCTATGGTTGCAACTCCATACTATCATCAAAGGAGCGGTGATGAAGGAGTCTACTACTCACCGGTGAAGAGAGAACTTAAAGCTTATTTGGGCATCAAGTGGCCCTTGCTTGTCATCATGGATGCTAGAAAGCGATGGTTGCTTGGACTCCTCAAGCAAACCATGGTATTCGAGGTGGATTGACACATCCTCGGAGTTTGGTCAAGCTAATGACCTTAAAGAAGCGCTTAATGGGAGGCAACCCATTAAGCGCTTCTTTAATCCCATTAAAAAAAAAATTTTTAGTGCTTCTAAGGCTTGGATATGACCCTAATGATGAATCTTGTCTTGTGGATTGGCTATGGATGGCCTTATGTGTTAAATTGATGAATGCATATGTGGACTTGAAATACTTATCTTGAATTCCATGAATGACTTGTGATTATGAATGTTTGCCTTGATTTGAATTGAGGATTGAAAATCGAAATTGCATGCTAGTTCTTGCACATCAATTAGGAGTGATTAAGGCAATTCATCTTTCTCTACTTCTCATCTTGATCATGTTGTTTGAGCACCTCAATTGATGAAAAATTTGACCTCTTTTGACCCATCCGGGAATAGGAGCATGATAGTGTGTTGATGTGTGTGAAAAGCAAGTGTGGGGTGAAGTTGTTGATGAAAGATTGATGTGAATAAAATGCTGAAATTGTTGTGAAAGTGTAGACAAAAATATAGGTTTGGGGACGTTGGTTTAAATGACAAGTAACTCGGTACACTTCACATAATCGGGTGTTGGTGCCTTGTCAAAGTCAAATAAACCGATAGTCCTAACGAGCTTTGGTATGTGTGCTCGGTGTGGATGCATCTCGAAAAATAGAAAAAGCCCGAGAATGGCTAATCACCAAGGTTTCGGCTTTTGTACACCAATGTCATTGTCTCAAAAATAAAAGAAAGAAAAGAAAATGAAGAAAAATGTACACTTGAGGGAAGTTGATAAGAAATGTGAAGTTGTGGTTGTTTAGTTCCTTTCCCGGATTAGCATCACATATCCTAGAAAATTCCCACCTAATCACAACGTTTCTTGGCCTTCTATTTCACAAGTCCTTATGACCTACTTGCATGTGTGTAAGACTAAGTGATTTAGATTGGATATGCTCATGATCATCTTGACTTCTTCATCTTTACACTTCATTCATGCTTTCTAGTTAAGTGTAATTGTCTTTCCATGCCTTCATTCATTTTATGCATATTGCTTGTCCATTGCAATGAAACATGACTATGAAGGTGATCCAATATTAGAAGCACCAACCCAAAAATATTTTGCCATTTTTCTGCATACATAAATCATGTCATCTCTTAGTCTATAGTTGGGAATTTGCTCGGGGACGAGCAAACCTTAAGTATGGGGTATTTTTGATAACAAGATTTATGACTTAGGATTAGGTAATCAATTAGATAGATTTCTCACTCATTCATGCACGTTTTGGCATTGGTTCGTGACGTCTTCGCTCAATTCATGCACATTTCTAGAAAAGACGTCTACACTACCTTTTATCGGTTTTATAGGTAATTCGGGGATCTATTGGACGTTAATCGATACATATGAGGGCCAAGCCTCATGATGGTACACATCCAAAGCCTTGGAGGAGCATAATTGGAGCAACAAAGGACACAAAGACCACTATTGGTGCAAGCAATGGAGCAACTCATGGCTAGACGATCATAGCATGCTTCTGTTGAAGAAAATCGACCTACACCCAGGAAAATCGGCCGATTTTTTCCTCTGGGTCGATTTTTGGGCCTTCGACAGCTTAAGCCACGTGTCCCACGATCTCTTGTCCGGCCTTGCTCTTGGTGGAGAATATAAGTGGTCCTTCAAAGCTGTTGTTGGCTCTCTCCCATTCTCCTCTCTCCAACATCCTCTAGCATCTTTCCAAAGAATCTTCCAATTGGGAGCTCTCTTCAAGGCACCCTTGTGGGTGTTCTTGAGAGAGATTAGTGTAGATTTCAATTTCATAGTGAGATTTGAGAGATTATTGTGAAGAATCTTGTTGAAGCTTGTAAGATCCGACTTGGAGCTACATTTGGTGTGTTGAAAGACTTGTTTTGAGCTCAAATCCAGCTAAGTTTCATTGCTTTCATTTTCCTTACTTCATCTTCTTGCTATGGATTCCATGTATGCTTGTATGATGATTTTAGATCTTGAAATGCATGTTGTTGGCTAGTTTATTGTGATTCTGGAGTGATGGATTGATGGTTATGGCTTGGGTGATGATAGGATGGACTTATATGTTAGTTTAGGATGATTTTTGTGCCCGAAACCTAAACCAGAGGAGAAAAATCGACCTGTTCTTCAGTAAATCGGCCGATTTATCTGTAGAACAGCCCGATTTATTCTCCTGTTGCTCTTTAAATGATGAATCTGTATGATTGGGGTGTTAGGTTGTTAAATCCTAGTGTTTGTTGAGCTTAATTTAGCTTAGGATCACCTAATGCTATCAACCTAAATGAGGGAAGAGATCTACCCGATGATTTCCGATCTTAGATACCTAAGATGATGAATTCTAGGTAGTAGTGAGCCTCACAAGCCGCTATTGGATTGAGTGTGCTAGGATTATTGCTTGAGACTTACCTTTTCCGAGACTTACCCGGTAAGGAGAGGTTTGCCCCTTTAGTAGTGTCCGGTTTGTGTAGAATTCCCAACTTTACCTCCTTGAGACTTACCCGGTAATAGGAGTTTGGTGCGGGATTAGTGAAGCGAGAGACTTACCCGGTAATTGCTTCCATTAGTGAAACACCCTTTCCCAACACCGCAGCTTTGTCCTTAGAATCTTTAGAAGCTTGAGTCCAATGCCATAACCGGAAATCTTGACCTCTAGAATCCATTTTTCTCTCTTTGATCACACATCTTGTGTTTGTGTTGCTTGTTTGTTTTGGTAGATTGAGTTGTTAGTTTGTTTTATTACCTTGCTTGATTTGTGATCCTTGCTTGATCACCCATAAAAACCAACAAAAACATTGTGTTTTCTATTTCTTTATTCCTCATCTTATCTTAGTCTAGATTCACACTATCTTTGATCATTGAATGACTTGATTTCGCCTCAGTCCTTGTGTTCGACCTCGGAATACTTTCCTTTCTACAAAACGACCCGTACACTGCGGGTTCGCTAGGTAGTTTAGGAGATTAGATTCGAGTTTATAAATGTAAAGCTTTTTGTGCTATTTCCTAGCGTAACAAGTTTTTGGCGCCGTTGCCGGGGACTAGGTCTAGATTAAGTCATTTGATTTTGATTGCTTTTAGTGTTTATCTTTCTTGTTACTTTTGATCTTGTGTTGTTTTTGTCTTTGCCTTTTCATGTTTGCCATGGACGGATTGTACCTCCAAGACGACCTTGACGACATGGAGTATGAGGAGTGGATGGAAAGCCAAGATCTAGGACCTCTCCATGATGAGTTTGAGTATTGGGAGGAGTTTAATGCCCATCATGAGTCCCATGATCAAGCTCACATGACTACATTGCCTTATGTGGAACCTCACCATCAACTTCATGAAGATCGATTGGAATCAATGCTAGAGGAAATGTTGAGGAAGATGGATGATCTAGAAAGCAACCTTGCTTCTATTTCTAGTTCCCACATGGAGCTTGAAGCGGAAGTATGTCATCAAGAGGAGGTTCACTATGAGGAGATCCAAGAATTGCCCGATTCAACCATAACCAATAGAAACCTTGAGGAAGAGTTGAATGAAGCTCGAGAGCAATTGTGGCTAAGGGATTTGGCCCTGAAGGAAGAAAGGAGATTGAATACCGAGAGAGAAGAACAAATGAGGAGGGAGATTGAGGAGATTAGGAATGCTCTTATGCTAGGAGATCCTACCATCCTTCAAGGCTTACCTCCACCTCCTTCACCTTTGGAGGAGTGCAATGAAGTATTCTCACCCCCGGTCATCCTTGCCATCAACCCCGGAACCACACTTGAAGAGCTCACGAGGGAGAGCCCTAAGCTAACCTCAACTCCTTCCAATCCCTCCTTGCTTGGCCGGAGTACACACGAAGATTGGAGCCCCTTTCCTAAGGAGTTTCCCATGTTGAATGATGGAGGCAAGCATGATGGATCCATGATGGTTATGGAGCACCTCAATGAAGAATTCTTTCCAAGAACCGGCCTTCTTTGGATCATAGAGGATGAGGATGACAAGCATCTCACCGGTATGACCGCGGAGTACCAATTGTCTAAGTATGGGGTGGCACCTATGGTTGCAACTCCATACTATCATCAAAGGAGCGGTGATGAAGGAGTCTACTACTCACCGGTGAAGAGAGAACTTAAAGCTTATTTGGGCATCAAGTGGCCCTTGCTTGTCATCATGGATGCCGGAAAGCGATGGTTGCTTGGACTCCTCAAGCAAACCATGGTATTCGAGGTGGATTGACACATCCTTGGAGTTTGGTCAAGCTAATGACCTTAAAGAAGCGCTTAATGGGAGGCAACCCATTAAGCGCTTCTTTAATCCCATTAAAAAAAAACTTTTTAGTGCTTCTAAAGCTTGGGAATGACCCTTATGATAAAAATTGTCTTGTGAATTGGCTATGGATGGCCTTATGTGTCAAATTGATGATAGCATATGTGGACTTGAAGTACTTATCTTGAATCCCATGAATGATTTGTGATCATGAATGTTTGCCTTGATTTGAATTGAGGATTGAAAGTCGAAATTGCATGCTAGTTCTTGCACATCAATTAGGAGTGATTGAGGCAATTCATCTTTCTCTACTTCTCATCTTGATCATGTTGTTTGAGCACCTCAATTGATGAAAAATTTGACCTCTTTTGACCCATCCGGGAATAGGAGCATGATAGTGTTGATGTGTGTGAAAAGCAAGTGTGGGGTGAAGTTGTTGATGAAAGAATGATGTGAATGAAATGCTGAAATTGTTGTGAAAGTGTAGACAAAAACATAGGTTTGGGGACGTTAGTTTAAATGACAAGTAACTCGGTACACTTCACATAATCGGGTGTTGGTGCCTTGCCAAAGTCAAATAAACCGATAGTCCTAACGAGCTTTGGTATGTGTGCCCGGTGTGGATGCATCTCGAAAAATAGAAAAAGCCCGAGAATGGCTAATCACCAAGGTTTCGGCTTTTGTACACCAATGCCATTGTCTCAAAAATAAAAGAAAGAAAAGAAAATGAAGAAAAATATACACTTGAGGGAAGTTGATAAGAAAATTTGAAGTTGTGGTTGTTTAGTTCCTTTCCCGGATTAGCATCACATATCCTAGAAAATTCCCACCTAATCACAACGTTTCTTAGCCTTTTCTTTCCTAAGTCCTTGTGACCTAAATGCATGTGTGTAAGACTTAGTGATCTAGATTGGACATACTCATGATCATCTTGACTTCTTCATTTTCACCTCTCATGCATGCTTTCTAGTTAAGTATAATTGTCTTTCCATGCCTTCATTCATTTTATGCATAATTGCTTGTCCATTGCCATGAAACATGACTATGAAGGTGATCCAATATTAGAAGCACAAACCCAAAAAGATTTTGCCATTTTTCTGCATACATAAATCATGTCATCTCTTAGTCTATAGTTAAGAATTTGCTCGGGGACGAGCAAACCTTAAGTATGGGGTATTTTTGATAACAAGATTTATGACTTAGGATTAGGTAATCAATTAGATAGATTTCTCACTCATTCATGCACGTTTTGGCATTGGTTCATGACGTCTTCGCTCAATTTATGCACATTTCTAGAAAAGACGTCTACACTACCTTTTATCGGTTTTGTAGGTAATTCGGGGATCTATTGGACGTTAATCGATACATTTGAGGGCCAAGCCTCATGATGGTACACATCCAAAGCCTTGGAGGAGCATAATTGGAGCAACAAAGGACACAAAGACCACTATTGGTGCAAGCAATGGAGCAACTCATGGCTAGACGATCATAGCATGCTTCTGTTGAAGAAAATCGACCTACACCCAGGAAAATCGGCCGATTTTTTCCTCTGGGTCGATTTTTGGGCCTTCGACAGCTTAAGCCACGTGTCCCACGATCTCTTGTCCGGCCTTGCTCTTGGTGGAGAATATAAGTGGTCCTTCAAAGCTGTTGTTGGCTCTCTCCCATTCTCCTCTCTCCAACATCCTCTAGCATCTTTCCAAAGAATCTTCCAATTGGGAGCTCTCTTCAAGGCACCCTTGTGGGTGTTCTTGAGAGAGATTAGTGTAGATTTCAATTTCATAGTGAGATTTGAGAGATTATTGTGAAGAATCTTGTTGAAGCTTGTAAGATCCGACTTGGAGCTACATTTGGTGTGTTGAAAGACTTGTTTTGAGCTCAAATCCAGCTAAGTTTCATTGCTTTCATTTTCCTTACTTCATCTTCTTGCTATGGATTCCATGTATGCTTGTATGATGATTTTAGATCTTGAAATGCATGTTGTTGGCTAGTTTATTGTGATTCTGGAGTGATGGATTGATGGTTATGGCTTGGGTGATGATAGGATGGACTTATATGTTAGTTTAGGATGATTTTTGTGCCCGAAACCTAAACCAGAGGAGAAAAATCGACCTGTTCTTCAGTAAATCGGCCGATTTATCTGTAGAACAGCCCGATTTATTCTCCTGTTGCTCTTTAAATGATGAATCTGTATGATTGGGGTGTTAGGTTGTTAAATCCTAGTGTTTGTTGAGCTTAATTTAGCTTAGGATCACCTAATGCTATCAACCTAAATGAGGGAAGAGATCTACCCGATGATTTCCGATCTTAGATACCTAAGATGATGAATTCTAGGTAGTAGTGAGCCTCACAAGCCGCTATTGGATTGAGTGTGCTAGGATTATTGCTTGAGACTTACCTTTTCCGAGACTTACCCGGTAAGGAGAGGTTTGCCCCTTAAGTAGTGTCCGGTTTGTGTAGAATTCCCAACTTACCTCCTTGAGACTTACCCGGTAATAGGAGTTTGGTGCGGGATTAGTGAAGTGAGAGACCTACCCGGTAATTGCTTCCATTAGTGAAACACCCTTTCCCAACACCGCATCTTTATCCTTAGAATCTTTAGAAGCTTGAGTCAAATGCCATAACCGGAAATCTTGACCTCTAGAATCCTCTTTTTCTATTTTTGATCTCCTATCTTGTGTTTGTGTCACTTGTTTGTTTTGCTTGCTTGAGTTGTTAGTTTGTTTTATTACCTTGCTTGATTTGTGATCCTTGCTTGATCACCACAAAAACTCAACCAAAAATATCATCATTTTCATTTCTTTACTTCTTTCTCTTTTCTTAGATTAGATTTGCACTATCTTCGATCATTGAATGACTTGATTTCGCCTAAGTCCTTGTGTTCGACCTCGGAATACATTCCTTTCTACAAAACGACCCGTACACTGCGGGTTTCGCTAGGTAGTTTAGGATTATAGTTCGAGTTATAAATGTAAAGCTTTTTGTGCTATTTCCTAGCGTAACAAGTTTTTGGCGCCGTTGCCGGGGACTAGGTCTAGATTGAGTCATTTGATTTTGATTGCTTTTAGTGTTTATCTTTCTTGTTACTTTTGATCTTGTGTTGTTTTTGTCTTTGCCTTTTCATGTTTGCCATGGACGGATTGTACCTCCAAGACGACCTTGACGACATGGAGTATGAGGAGTGGATGGAAAGCCAAGATCTAGGACCTCTCCATGATGAGTTTGAGTATTGGGAGGAGTTTAATGCCCATCATGAGTCCCATGATCAAGCTCACATGACTACATTGCCTTATGTGGAACCTCACCATCAACCTCACAATGATCGATTGGAGTCAATGCTAGAAGAAATGTTGAGGAAGATGGATGATCTAGAAAGCAACCTTGCTTCCATTTCTAGTTCCCACATGGAGCTTGAAGCGGAAGTATGTCATCAAGAGGAGGTTCACTATGAGGAGATCCAAGAATTGCCCGATTCAACCATAACCAATAGAAACCTTGAGGAAGAGTTGAATGAAGCTCGAGAGCAATTGTGGCTAAGGGATTTGGCCCTGAAGGAAGAAAGGAGATTGAATACCGAGAGAGAAGAACAAATGAGGAGGGAGATTGAGGAGATTAGGAATGCTCTTATGCTAGGAGATCCTACCATCCTTCAAGGCTTACCTCCACCTCCTTCACCTTTGGAGGAGTGCAATGAAGTATTCTCACCCCCGGTCATCCTTGCCATCAACCCCGGAACCACACTTGAAGAGCTCACGAGGGAGAGCCCTAAGCTAACCTCAACTCCTTCCAATCCCTCCTTGCTTGGCCGGAGTACACACAAAGATTGGAGCCCCTTTCCTAAGGAGTTTCCCATGTTGAATGATGGAGGCAAGCATGATGGATCCATGATGGTTATGGAGCACCTTAATGAAGAATTCTTTCCAAGAACCGGCCTTCTTTGGATCATAGAGGATGAGGATGACAAGCATCTCACCGGTATGACCGCGGAGTACCAATTGTCTAAGTATGGGGTGGCACCTATGGTTGCAACTCCATACTATCATCAAAGGAGCGGTGATGAAGGAGTCTACTACTCACCGGTGAAGAGAGAACTTAAAGCTTATTTGGGCATCAAGTGGCCCTTGCTTGTCATCATGGATGCTAGAAAGCGATGGTTGCTTGGACTCCTCAAGCAAACCATGGTATTCGAGGTGGATTGACACATCCTCGGAGTTTGGTCAAGCTAATGACCTTAAAGAAGCGCTTAATGGGAGGCAACCCATTGGTACATGTCTTTCCCTTTTATTTTTCTTGTTTTTTGATTTTGCTTTTGGTGTGCTTTGTTTTTCTTTTGTGTTTTTGGGTGCTAGATCTTGTTGATTGTCGTGTGTGACGAGATGCTGGAGGTCATGTGAAAACCTCATGAAATTGTTGAGAAGAAGGTGCAAGATCCGAGCACATGGGCAAGGAAGAAAGCACCAGAAAAATCGGGCTGTTCATCATGAAGATCGGCCAATTTTCCTGGGTTATGGTCCGATTTTTCCTCTGTAAAGGAAAGTGATGATCTCCAATCAAGCATGGGTGGAGCGGACGAGGAACTTGGACGGCTTGCGGTGCCAAGCGCGGGTTCCGACACCTTAATGAACTTCAAGAGCTCTCTACCATCCTTGATCAATCATCCACCATCATCATCCAAAGTGAACCGAAATACCAAAGCATCACCAACTTTACATTGTGAGAACTCTCTTTCACTTCTTTATTTAGTTTACACATTAGGGACAATGTGTTTCTAAGTATGGGGTGGGGTTTTCATGATCACTTGCATGATTAGCATCTAGGATAGTTTAATTTTGTCACACGTTTCATTATGTCTTGCATTGTACATACATATTTCGAAAAATCCAAAAAAATCAGAAAATTTTAAAAATTTTTAGTGCTTCTAAGGCTTGGATATGACCCTAATGATGAATCTTGTCTTGTGGATTGGCTATGGATGGCCTTATGTGTTAAATTGATGAATGCATATGTGGACTTGAAATACTTATCTTGAATTCCATGAATGACTTGTGATTATGAATGTTTGCCTTGATTTGAATTGAGGATTGAAAATCGAAATTGCATGCTAGTTCTTGCACATCAATTAGGAGTGATTAAGGCAATTCATCTTTCTCTACTTCTCATCTTGATCATGTTGTTTGAGCACCTCAATTGATGAAAAATTTGACCTCTTTTGACCCATCCGGGAATAGGAGCATGATAGTGTGTTGATGTGTGTGAAAAGCAAGTGTGGGGTGAAGTTGTTGATGAAAGATTGATGTGAATAAAATGCTGAAATTGTTGTGAAAGTGTAGACAAAAATATAGGTTTGGGGACGTTGGTTTAAATGACAAGTAACTCGGTACACTTCACATAATCGGGTGTTGGTGCCTTGTCAAAGTCAAATAAACCGATAGTCCTAACGAGCTTTGGTATGTGTGCCCGGTGTGGATGCATCTCGAAAAATAGAAAAAGCCCGAGAATGGCTAATCACCAAGGTTTCGGCTTTTGTACACCAATGTCATTGTCTCAAAAATAAAAGAAAGAAAAGAAAATGAAGAAAAATGTACACTTGAGGGAAGTTGATAAGAAATGTGAAGTTGTGGTTGTTTAGTTCCTTTCCCGGATTAGCATCACATATCCTAGAAAATTCCCACCTAATCACAACGTTTCTTGGCCTTCTATTTCACAAGTCCTTATGACCTACTTGCATGTGTGTAAGACTAAGTGATTTAGATTGGATATGCTCATGATCATCTTGACTTCTTCATCTTTACACTTCATTCATGCTTTCTAGTTAAGTGTAATTGTCTTTCCATGCCTTCATTCATTTTATGCATATTGCTTGTCCATTGCAATGAAACATGACTATGAAGGTGATCCAATATTAGAAGCACCAACCCAAAAATATTTTGCCATTTTTCTGCATACATAAATCATGTCATCTCTTAGTCTATAGTTGGGAATTTGCTCGGGGACGAGCAAACCTTAAGTATGGGGTATTTTTGATAACAAGATTTATGACTTAGGATTAGGTAATCAATTAGATAGATTTCTCACTCATTCATGCACGTTTTGGCATTGGTTCGTGACGTCTTCGCTCAATTCATGCACATTTCTAGAAAAGACGTCTACACTACCTTTTATCGGTTTTATAGGTAATTCGGGGATCTATTGGACGTTAATCGATACATATGAGGGCCAAGCCTCATGATGGTACACATCCAAAGCCTTGGAGGAGCATAATTGGAGCAACAAAGGACACAAAGACCACTATTGGTGCAAGCAATGGAGCAACTCATGGCTAGACGATCATAGCATGCTTCTGTTGAAGAAAATCGACCTACACCCAGGAAAATCGGCCGATTTTTTCCTCTGGGTCGATTTTTGGGCCTTCGACAGCTTAAGCCACGTGTCCCACGATCTCTTGTCCGGCCTTGCTCTTGGTGGAGAATATAAGTGGTCCTTCAAAGCTGTTGTTGGCTCTCTCCCATTCTCCTCTCTCCAACATCCTCTAGCATCTTTCCAAAGAATCTTCCAATTGGGAGCTCTCTTCAAGGCACCCTTGTGGGTGTTCTTGAGAGAGATTAGTGTAGATTTCAATTTCATAGTGAGATTTGAGAGATTATTGTGAAGAATCTTGTTGAAGCTTGTAAGATCCGACTTGGAGCTACATTTGGTGTGTTGAAAGACTTGTTTTGAGCTCAAATCCAGCTAAGTTTCATTGCTTTCATTTTCCTAACTTCATCTTCTTGCTATGGATTCCATGTATGCTTGTATGATGATTTTAGATCTTGAAATGCATGTTGTTGGCTAGTTTATTGTGATTCTGGAGTGATGGATTGATGGTTATGGCTTGGGTGATGATAGGATGGACTTATATGTTAGTTTAGGATGATTTTTGTGCCCGAAACCTAAACCAGAGGAGAAAAATCGACCTGTTCTTCAGTAAATCGGCCGATTTAGCTGAAGAACAGCCCGATTTATTCTCCTGTTGCTCTTTAAATGATGAATCTGTATGATTGGGGTGTTAGGTTGTTAAATCCTAGTGTTTGTTGAGCTTAATTTAGCTTAGGATCACCTAATGCTATCAACCTAAGTGAGGGAAGAGATCTACCCGATGATTTCCGATCTTAGATACCTAAGATGATGAATTCTAGGTAGTAGTGAGCCTCACAAGCCGCTATTGGATTGAGTGTGCTAGGATTATTGCTTGAGACTTACCTTTTCCGAGACTTACCCGGTAAGGAGAGGTTTGCCCCTTTAGTAGTGTCCGGTTTGTGTAGAATTCCCAACTTTACCTCCTTGAGACTTACCCGGTGATAGGAGTTTGGTGCGGGATTAGTGAAGCATGAGACTTACCCGGTAATTGCTTCCATTAGAGAAACACCCTTTCCCAACACCGCAGCCTTGTCCTAGAATCTTTAGAACCTTGAGTCCAATGCCATAACCGGAAATCTTGACCTCTAGAATCCATTTCTCTCTCTTTTATCACATAGTTTGTGCTTGCGTTACTTGTTTGTTTTTGTTGATTTGTTAGCATAGTTGATTGTTCATTTTGCATGAATTGTGATCCTTGATTGATCACCTAAAAACCCACCAAAAACATTTAGATTTTTATTTCTTTCTTTCTCTTTTCTTAGACTAGATTTGCACTATCTTTGATCATTGAATGACTTGATTTCGCCTCAGTCCTTGTGTTCGACCTCGGAATACTTTCCTTTCTACAAAACGACCCGTACACTGCGGGTTTCGCTAGGTAGTTTAGGATTTTAGTTCGAGTTTATAAATGTAAAGCTTTTTGTGCTATTTCCTAGCGTAACAAGTTTTTGGCGCCGTTGCCGGGGACTAGGTCTAGATTGAGTCATTTTTGTGATTGTTTTTAGTGTTTATCTTTCTTGTTACTTTTGATCTTGTGTTGTTTTTGTCTTTGCCTTTTCATGTTTGCCATGGACGGATTGTACTTCCAAGATGACCTTGACAACATGGAGTATGAGGAGTGGATGGAAAGCCAAGATCTAGGACCTCTCCATGATGAGTTTGAGTATTGGGAGGAGTTTAATGCCTATCATGAGTCCCATGATCAAACTCACATGACTACATTGCCTTATGTGGAACCTCACCATCAACCTCACAATGACCGAGTGGAATCAATGCTAGAATAAATGTTGAGGAAGATGGATGATCTAGAGAGCAATCTTGCTTCCATTTCGAGTTCCCATATGGTGCTTGAAGAGGAAGTATTTCAACAAGAGGAGGTTCACCATGAGGAGACCCAAGAATTACCCGGTTCAACCATAACCAATAGAGACCTTGAGGAAGAGTTGAATGAAGCTCGGGAGCAATTGTGGCTAAGGGATTTGGCCCTGGAGGATGCAAGAAGATTGAATGTTGAGAGAGAAGAACAAATGAGGAGGGAGATTGAGGAGATTAGGCATGCTCTTATGCTAGGAGATCCTACCATCCTTCAAGGCTTACCTCCACCTCCTTCACCTTTGGAGGAGTGCAATGAAGTATTCTCACCCCCGGACATCCTTGCCATCAACCCCGGAACCACACTTGAAGAGCTCACAAAGGAGAGCCCTAAGTTAACTTCAACTCCTTCCAATCCTTTCTTGCTTGCCTGGAGTACACACGAAGATTGGAGTCCCTTTCCTAAGGAGTCTCCAATGTTGAATGATGGAGGCAAGCATGATGGATCCATGATGGTTATGGAGCACCTCAATGAAAAATTATTTCCAAGAATCGGCTTTCTTCGGATTATGGAGGATGAGGGTGACAAGCATCTCACCGGTATGACCGCGGAGTACCAATTGTCTAAGTATGGGGTGGCACCTATGGTTGCAACTCCACACTATCATCAAGGGAGCGGTGATGAGGGAGTCTACTACTCACCGGTGAAGAGAGAACTTAAAGCTTATTTGGGCATCAAGTGGCCCTTGCTTGTCATTATGGATGCCAGAAAGCGATGGTTGCTTGGACTCCTCAAGCAAACCATGGTATTCGAGGTGGATTGACACATCCTCGGAGTTTGGTCAAGCTAATGACCTTAAAGAAGCGCTTAATGGGAGGCAACCCATTGGTACATGTCTTTCCCTTTTATTTTTCTTGTTTTTTGATTTTGCTTTTGGTGTGCTTTGTTTTTCTTTTGTGTTTTTGGGTGCTAGATCTTGTTGATTGTCGTGTGTGACGAGATGCTGGAGGTCATGTGAAAACCTCATGAAATTGTTGAGAAGAAGGTGCAAGATCCGAGCACATGGGCAAGGAAGAAAGCACCAGAAAAATCGGGTTGTTCATCATGAAGATCGGCCGATTTTCCTGGGTTATGGTCCGATTTTTCCTCTGTAAAGGAAAGTGATGATCTCCAATCAAGCATGGGTGGAGCGGACGAGGAACTTGGACGGCTTGCGGTGCCAAGCGCGGGTTCCGACACCTTAATGAACTTCAAGAGCTCTCTACCATCCTTGATCAATCATCCACCATCATCATCCAAAGTGAACCGAAATACCAAAGCATCACCAACTTTACATTGTGAGAACTCTCTTTCACTTCTTTATTTAGTTTACACATTAGGGACAATGTGTTTCTAAGTATGGGGTGGGGTTTTCATGATCACTTGCATGATTAGCATCTAGGATAGTTTAATTTTGTCACACGTTTCATTATGTCTTGCATTGTACATACATATTTCGAAAAATCCAAAAAAATCAGAAAATTTAAAAATTTTTAGTGCTTCTAAGGCTTGGATATGACCCTAATGATGAATCTTGTCTTGTGGATTGGCTATGGATGGCCTTATGTGTTAAATTGATGAATGCATATGTGGACTTGAAATACTTATCTTGAATTCCATGAATGACTTGTGATTATGAATGTTTGCCTTGATTTGAATTGAGGATTGAAAATCGAAATTGCATGCTAGTTCTTGCACATCAATTAGGAGTGATTAAGGCAATTCATCTTTCTCTACTTCTCATCTTGATCATGTTGTTTGAGCACCTCAATTGATGAAAAATTTGACCTCTTTTGACCCATCCGGGAATAGGAGCATGATAGTGTGTTGATGTGTGTGAAAAGCAAGTGTGGGGTGAAGTTGTTGATGAAAGATTGATGTGAATAAAATGCTGAAATTGTTGTGAAAGTGTAGACAAAAATATAGGTTTGGGGACGTTGGTTTAAATGACAAGTAACTCGGTACACTTCACATAATCGGGTGTTGGTGCCTTGTCAAAGTCAAATAAACCGATAGTCCTAACGAGCTTTGGTATGTGTGCCCGGTGTGGATGCATCTCGAAAAATAGAAAAAGCCCGAGAATGGCTAATCACCAAGGTTTCGGCTTTTGTACACCAATGTCATTGTCTCAAAAATAAAAGAAAGAAAAGAAAATGAAGAAAAATGTACACTTGAGGGAAGTTGATAAGAAATGTGAAGTTGTGGTTGTTTAGTTCCTTTCCCGGATTAGCATCACATATCCTAGAAAATTCCCACCTAATCACAACGTTTCTTGGCCTTCTATTTCACAAGTCCTTATGACCTACTTGCATGTGTGTAAGACTAAGTGATTTAGATTGGATATGCTCATGATCATCTTGACTTCTTCATCTTTACACTTCATTCATGCTTTCTAGTTAAGTGTAATTGTCTTTCCATGCCTTCATTCATTTTATGCATATTGCTTGTCCATTGCAATGAAACATGACTATGAAGGTGATCCAATATTAGAAGCACCAACCCAAAAATATTTTGCCATTTTTCTGCATACATAAATCATGTCATCTCTTAGTCTATAGTTGGGAATTTGCTCGGGGACGAGCAAACCTTAAGTATGGGGTATTTTTGATAACAAGATTTATGACTTAGGATTAGGTAATCAATTAGATAGATTTCTCACTCATTCATGCACGTTTTGGCATTGGTTCGTGACGTCTTCGCTCAATTCATGCACATTTCTAGAAAAGACGTCTACACTACCTTTTATCGGTTTTATAGGTAATTCGGGGATCTATTGGACGTTAATCGATACATATGAGGGCCAAGCCTCATGATGGTACACATCCAAAGCCTTGGAGGAGCATAATTGGAGCAACAAAGGACACAAAGACCACTATTGGTGCAAGCAATGGAGCAACTCATGGCTAGACGATCATAGCATGCTTCTGTTGAAGAAAATCGACCTACACCCAGGAAAATCGGCCGATTTTTTCCTCTGGGTCGATTTTTGGGCCTTCGACAGCTTAAGCCACGTGTCCCACGATCTCTTGTCCGGCCTTGCTCTTGGTGGAGAATATAAGTGGTCCTTCAAAGCTGTTGTTGGCTCTCTCCCATTCTCCTCTCTCCAACATCCTCTAGCATCTTTCCAAAGAATCTTCCAATTGGGAGCTCTCTTCAAGGCACCCTTGTGGGTGTTCTTGAGAGAGATTAGTGTAGATTTCAATTTCATAGTGAGATTTGAGAGATTATTGTGAAGAATCTTGTTGAAGCTTGTAAGATCCGACTTGGAGCTACATTTGGTGTGTTGAAAGACTTGTTTTGAGCTCAAATCCAGCTAAGTTTCATTGCTTTCATTTTCCTTACTTCATCTTCTTGCTATGGATTCCATGTATGCTTGTATGATGATTTTAGATCTTGAAATGCATGTTGTTGGCTAGTTTATTGTGATTCTGGAGTGATGGATTGATGGTTATGGCTTGGGTGATGATAGGATGGACTTATATGTTAGTTTAGGATGATTTTTGTGCCCGAAACCTAAACCAGAGGAGAAAAATCGACCTGTTCTTCAGTAAATCGGCCGATTTATCTGTAGAACAGCCCGATTTATTCTCCTGTTGCTCTTTAAATGATGAATCTGTATGATTGGGGTGTTAGGTTGTTAAATCCTAGTGTTTGTTGAGCTTAATTTAGCTTAGGATCACCTAATGCTATCAACCTAAATGAGGGAAGAGATCTACCCGATGATTTCCGATCTTAGATACCTAAGATGATGAATTCTAGGTAGTAGTGAGCCTCACAAGCCGCTATTGGATTGAGTGTGCTAGGATTATTGCTTGAGACTTACCTTTTCCGAGACTTACCCGGTAAGGAGAGGTTTGCCCCTTTAGTAGTGTCCGGTTTGTGTAGAATTCCCAACTTTACCTCCTTGAGACTTACCCGGTAATAGGAGTTTGGTGCGGGATTAGTGAAGCGAGAGACTTACCCGGTAATTGCTTCCATTAGTGAAACACCCTTTCCCAACACCGCAGCTTTGTCCTTAGAATCTTTAGAAGCTTGAGTCCAATGCCATAACCGGAAATCTTGACCTCTAGAATCCATTTTTCTCTCTTTGATCACACATCTTGTGTTTGTGTTGCTTGTTTGTTTTGGTAGATTGAGTTGATAGTTTGTTTTATCATCTTGCTTGATTTGTGATCCTTGTTTGATCACCCATAAAAACCAACAAAAACATTGTGTTTTCATTTTCTTTATTTCTTTCTCTTTTCTTAGACTAGATTCACACTATCTTTGATCATTGAATGACTTGATTTCGCCTAAGTCCTTGTGTTCGACCTCGGAATACTTTCCTTTCTACAAAACGACCCGTACACTGCGGGTTCGCTAGGTAGTTTAGGAGTTTAGATTCGAGTTTATAAATGTAAAGCTTTTTGTGCTATTTCCTAGCGTAACAAGTTTTTGGCGCCGTTGCCGGGGACTAGGTCTAGATTAAGTCATTTGATTTTGATTGCTTTTAGTGTTTATCTTTCTTGTTACTTTTGATCTTGTGTTGTTTTTGTCTTTGCCTTTTCATGTTTGCCATGGACGGATTGTACCTCCAAGACGACCTTGACGACATGGAGTATGAGGAGTGGATGGAAAGCCAAGATCTAGGACCTCTCCATGATGAGTTTGAGTATTGGGAGGAGTTTAATGTCCATCATGAGTCCCATGATCAAGCTCACATGACTACATTGCCTTATGTGGAACCTCACCATCAACTTCATGAAGATCGATTGGAATCAATGCTAGAGGAAATGTTGAGGAAGATGGATGATCTAGAAAGCAACCTTGCTTCTATTTCTAGTTCCCACATGGAGCTTGAAGCGGAAGTATGTCATCAAGAGGAGGTTCACTATGAGGAGATCCAAGAATTGCCCGATTCAACCATAACCAATAGAAACCTTGAGGAAGAGTTGAATGAAGCTCGAGAGCAATTGTGGCTAAGGGATTTGGCCCTGAAGGAAGAAAGGAGATTGAATACCGAGAGAGAAGAACAAATGAGGAGGGAGATTGAGGAGATTAGGAATGCTCTTATGCTAGGAGATCCTACCATCCTTCAAGGCTTACCTCCACCTCCTTCACCTTTGGAGGAGTGCAATGAAGTATTCTCACCCCCGGTCATCCTTGCCATCAACCCCGGAACCACACTTGAAGAGCTCACGAGGGAGAGCCCTAAGCTAACCTCAACTCCTTCCAATCCCTCCTTGCTTGGCCGGAGTACACACAAAGATTGGAGCCCCTTTCCTAAGGAGTTTCCCATGTTGAATGATGGAGGCAAGCATGATGGATCCATGATGGTTATGGAGCACCTTAATGAAGAATTCTTTCCAAGAACCGGCCTTCTTTGGATCATAGAGGATGAGGATGACAAGCATCTCACCGGTATGACCGCGGAGTACCAATTGTCTAAGTATGGGGTGGCACCTATGGTTGCAACTCCATACTATCATCAAAGGAGCGGTGATGAAGGAGTCTACTACTCACCGGTGAAGAGAGAACTTAAAGCTTATTTGGGCATCAAGTGGCCCTTGCTTGTCATCATGGATGCTAGAAAGCGATGGTTGCTTGGACTCCTCAAGCAAACCATGGTATTCGAGGTGGATTGACACATCCTCGGAGTTTGGTCAAGCTAATGACCTTAAAGAAGCGCTTAATGGGAGGCAACCCATTGGTACATGTCTTTCCCTTTTATTTTTCTTGTTTTTTGATTTTGCTTTTGGTGTGCTTTGTTTTTCTTTTGTGTTTTTGGGTGCTAGATCTTGTTGATTGTCGTGTGTGACGAGATGCTGGAGGTCATGTGAAAACCTCATGAAATTGTTGAGAAGAAGGTGCAAGATCCGAGCACATGGGCAAGGAAGAAAGCACCAGAAAAATCGGGTTGTTCATCATGAAGATCGGCCGATTTTCCTGGGTTATGGTCCGATTTTTCCTCTGTAAAGGAAAGTGATGATCTCCAATCAAGCATGGGTGGAGCGGACGAGGAACTTGGACGGCTTGCGGTGCCAAGCGCGGGTTCCGACACCTTAATGAACTTCAAGAGCTCTCTACCATCCTTGATCAATCATCCACCATCATCATCCAAAGTGAACCGAAATACCAAAGCATCACCAACTTTACATTGTGAGAACTCTCTTTCACTTCTTTATTTAGTTTACACATTAGGGACAATGTGTTTCTAAGTATGGGGTGGGGTTTTCATGATCACTTGCATGATTAGCATCTAGGATAGTTTAATTTTGTCACACGTTTCATTATGTCTTGCATTGTACATACATATTTCGAAAAATCCAAAAAAATCAGAAAATTTTAAAAATTTTTAGTGCTTCTAAGGCTTGGATATGACCCTAATGATGAATCTTGTCTTGTGGATTGGCTATGGATGGCCTTATGTGTTAAATTGATGAATGCATATGTGGACTTGAAATACTTATCTTGAATTCCATGAATGACTTGTGATTATGAATGTTTGCCTTGATTTGAATTGAGGATTGAAAATCGAAATTGCATGCTAGTTCTTGCACATCAATTAGGAGTGATTAAGGCAATTCATCTTTCTCTACTTCTCATCTTGATCATGTTGTTTGAGCACCTCAATTGATGAAAAATTTGACCTCTTTTGACCCATCCGGGAATAGGAGCATGATAGTGTGTTGATGTGTGTGAAAAGCAAGTGTGGGGTGAAGTTGTTGATGAAAGATTGATGTGAATAAAATGCTGAAATTGTTGTGAAAGTGTAGACAAAAATATAGGTTTGGGGACGTTGGTTTAAATGACAAGTAACTCGGTACACTTCACATAATCGGGTGTTGGTGCCTTGTCAAAGTCAAATAAACCGATAGTCCTAACGAGCTTTGGTATGTGTGCCCGGTGTGGATGCATCTCGAAAAATAGAAAAAGCCCGAGAATGGCTAATCACCAAGGTTTCGGCTTTTGTACACCAATGTCATTGTCTCAAAAATAAAAGAAAGAAAAGAAAATGAAGAAAAATGTACACTTGAGGGAAGTTGATAAGAAATGTGAAGTTGTGGTTGTTTAGTTCCTTTCCCGGATTAGCATCACATATCCTAGAAAATTCCCACCTAATCACAACGTTTCTTGGCCTTCTATTTCACAAGTCCTTATGACCTACTTGCATGTGTGTAAGACTAAGTGATTTAGATTGGATATGCTCATGATCATCTTGACTTCTTCATCTTTACACTTCATTCATGCTTTCTAGTTAAGTGTAATTGTCTTTCCATGCCTTCATTCATTTTATGCATATTGCTTGTCCATTGCAATGAAACATGACTATGAAGGTGATCCAATATTAGAAGCACCAACCCAAAAATATTTTGCCATTTTTCTGCATACATAAATCATGTCATCTCTTAGTCTATAGTTGGGAATTTGCTCGGGGACGAGCAAACCTTAAGTATGGGGTATTTTTGATAACAAGATTTATGACTTAGGATTAGGTAATCAATTAGATAGATTTCTCACTCATTCATGCACGTTTTGGCATTGGTTCGTGACGTCTTCGCTCAATTCATGCACATTTCTAGAAAAGACGTCTACACTACCTTTTATCGGTTTTATAGGTAATTCGGGGATCTATTGGACGTTAATCGATACATATGAGGGCCAAGCCTCATGATGGTACACATCCAAAGCCTTGGAGGAGCATAATTGGAGCAACAAAGGACACAAAGACCACTATTGGTGCAAGCAATGGAGCAACTCATGGCTAGACGATCATAGCATGCTTCTGTTGAAGAAAATCGACCTACACCCAGGAAAATCGGCCGATTTTTTCCTCTGGGTCGATTTTTGGGCCTTCGACAGCTTAAGCCACGTGTCCCACGATCTCTTGTCCGGCCTTGCTCTTGGTGGAGAATATAAGTGGTCCTTCAAAGCTGTTGTTGGCTCTCTCCCATTCTCCTCTCTCCAACATCCTCTAGCATCTTTCCAAAGAATCTTCCAATTGGGAGCTCTCTTCAAGGCACCCTTGTGGGTGTTCTTGAGAGAGATTAGTGTAGATTTCAATTTCATAGTGAGATTTGAGAGATTATTGTGAAGAATCTTGTTGAAGCTTGTAAGATCCGACTTGGAGCTACATTTGGTGTGTTGAAAGACTTGTTTTGAGCTCAAATCCAGCTAAGTTTCATTGCTTTCATTTTCCTTACTTCATCTTCTTGCTATGGATTCCATGTATGCTTGTATGATGATTTTAGATCTTGAAATGCATGTTGTTGGCTAGTTTATTGTGATTCTGGAGTGATGGATTGATGGTTATGGCTTGGGTGATGATAGGATGGACTTATATGTTAGTTTAGGATGATTTTTGTGCCCGAAACCTAAACCAGAGGAGAAAAATCGACCTGTTCTTCAGTAAATCGGCCGATTTATCTGTAGAACAGCCCGATTTATTCTCCTGTTGCTCTTTAAATGATGAATCTGTATGATTGGGGTGTTAGGTTGTTAAATCCTAGTGTTTGTTGAGCTTAATTTAGCTTAGGATCACCTAATGCTATCAACCTAAATGAGGGAAGAGATCTACCCGATGATTTCCGATCTTAGATACCTAAGATGATGAATTCTAGGTAGTAGTGAGCCTCACAAGCCGCTATTGGATTGAGTGTGCTAGGATTATTGCTTGAGACTTACCTTTTCCGAGACTTACCCGGTAAGGAGAGGTTTGCCCCTTTAGTAGTGTCCGGTTTGTGTAGAATTCCCAACTTTACCTCCTTGAGACTTACCCGGTAATAGGAGTTTGGTGCGGGATTAGTGAAGCGAGAGACTTACCCGGTAATTGCTTCCATTAGTGAAACACCCTTTCCCAACACCGCAGCTTTGTCCTTAGAATCTTTAGAAGCTTGAGTCCAATGCCATAACCGGAAATCTTGACCTCTAGAATCCATTTTTCTCTCTTTGATCACACATCTTGTGTTTGTGTTGCTTGTTTGTTTTGGTAGATTGAGTTGATAGTTTGTTTTATCATCTTGCTTGATTTGTGATCCTTGTTTGATCACCCATAAAAACCAACAAAAACATTGTGTTTTCTATTTTCTTTATTCCTCATCTTATCTTAGTCTAGATTCACACTATCTTTGATCATTGAATGACTTGATTTCGCCTCAGTCCTTGTGTTCGACCTCGGAATACTTTCCTTTCTACAAAACGACCCGTACACTGCGGGTTCGCTAGGTAGTTTAGGAGATTAGATTCGAGTTTATAAATGTAAAGCTTTTTGTGCTATTTCCTAGCGTAACAGTGTGAGCCACGGATACTCTTAGCTCGCCGGCATGATTTGCAACCGGTCATGGAAGGCAAGTTCCCATGCTTTTTACTTGTTCCGTTTTGTTTATCCACTTCTCATGACCCAAGTAATGTGCCACACGAGGTGTCTTTGTTGTTGTCCGAATTTTAGGATATTATGCCCAAAGATCTCCCACCCGGCTTGCCACCTATCCGAGGGATTGAACATCAAATTGATTTTGTGCCCGGTGCCTCTTTGCCAAACCGTGCCGCTTACCGAGCTAGTCCGGAAGAGACAAAGGAGCTACAACGTCAAGTGCAAGAGCTCCTAGACCGGGGACATGTGCGTGAATCCTTATCACCATGTGCCGTCCCGGTAATCTTAGTACCAAAGAAAGATGGATCATGGCGGATGTGTGTTGATTGTCGTGCCATCAACCAAATCACCGTCAAATATCGTCACCCGATCCCGCGCCTTGATGACATGTTGGATGAGCTTCATGGCGCCACCATCTTCTCCAAAATTGATCTCCGGAGCGGTTACCACCAAATCCGGATAGCCGAAGGTGACGAATGGAAGACGGCGTTCAAAACGAAGTATGGACTCTATGAATGGCTTGTCATGCCTTTTGGCCTCTCCAACGCCCCGTCCACCTTCATGCGCCTCATGAACCATGTCTTGCGCCGATTCTTGGGTACATTTGTTGTTGTTTATTTTGATGATATCTTGGTGTTTAGTACGTCTTTGGAGGATCACATCGGGCACCTTCGCCAACTGCTCGAGTGCCTTAGACAAGAGCAATTGTATGTCAACTTTGACAAATGCGTCTTTTGCTCGGACACCACTATCTTTCTTGGCTATGTCGTGTCTAAGGACGGACTACGAGTAGACGAATCTAAAGTTCGTGCTATTCGGGAGTGGCCTACTCCTACTACGGTCACCATGGTCCGAGCCTTTCTCGGCTTAGCGGGTTTCTACCGACGCTTTGTCAAGGACTTTAGCACGGTAGCGGCACCGCTCCAAGAGCTCACTACCAAGGGTGTCACGTTTGAGTGGCGTGATATCCATGCTCGAGCGTTTGATGCGCTCAAAGACCGCCTTTGTAATGCACCATTACTCCAACTCCCAAACTTTTCGAAAACTTTTGAGGTGGAGTGTGATGCATCAAATGTGGGCATTGAAGGAGTTCTCTTACAAGAGAATCGTCCAATTGCCTACTTCAGTGAAAAATTGTCCGGTCCTTCGCTCAACTACCCTACATATGACAAGGAACTATATGCTCTAGTTCGTTGTCTTAAGACATGGCAACATTACTTGTGGCCGAAGGAGTTCGTGATTCATTCGGATCATGCGGCTCTTTCGTATCTCAAGAGTCAAACAAATCTCAGTCGGCGCCATGCTAGTTGGGTAGAGTTTTTAGAGACCTTTCCTTATGTCATTCGACATAAGAAAGGTAAAGAGAATGTGGTAGCCGATGCTCTTTCTCGCCGCTATGCCCTCCTTGTGTATATGGATGCCAAGATACATGGCTTTGCTCTTATCAAAGAGTTATATGCCACGGATCTTGACTTCAAGGACATATGGGCACAATGCCTCGACCTCCGAGAGCACGAGTCTTTCTTTATTAACGATGGCTATCTTTTTCGAGCGGGAAAACTTTGTATTCCGCGCTCATCTATACGCCAATTGTTGGTCAAGGAAGCTCATGAGGGCCGTGGTTATTTGGGTGCTACCAAGACCCTTTCCGCTCTCCAAGAGCATTTCTTTTGGCCCCGGATGTGTATGCATGTGACACGGTTTTGCAAGGGTTGCATCACATGTCATCATGCCAAGTCGCGCCAAGGTCCGGATGGGATGTATTCTCCTTTGCCTATACCAATGGGACCTTGGGAGGATCTATCCATGGACTTTGTGGTCGGGTTGCCTATGTCAAAACGAGGCAAAGACTCCATTTTCTTGGTAGTCGATCGCTTCTCCAAAATGGCTCATTTCATCGCATGTAAAAGCATCCTAAATGCTAGTGAAGTTGCCACCTTGTTCTTTGACAATGTGGTGCGTTTACATGGGATACCACGTTCCATCGTTAGTGATCGGGACGTGAAATTCGTAAGTCATTTTTGGAGAACGTTGGGGGGAAAACTTGGAACCAACTTGTTGTTTTCAAGTAGTTATCACCCCCAAACCGATGGTCAAACGGAGGTGACCAATCGGACTCTTGGTGCTCTACTTAGAGCCACCACTAGGACCAACCCATGTAGGTGGGAGGACTTACTTTCTGTTGTAGAGTTTTCGTATAACAGGTCTAGGCACACGGCAACTAAATTGTCCCCATTTGAAGTTGTCTACCGCCTCAATCCACACACACCATTGGATTTCACCCCCCGCCCGCTCAAGGATGGAGAACACATCATCGCCGGAAACCGAGCCGCCCAAATCATTGAGCTTCATGAGCGGACTAGGACACAACTTGAACGTCGTGCCGCCCAACTTGCCGGACAACGCAACAAGGGCCGCCGCGACGTCTCTTTTGAGCCCGGTGATCTTGTTTGGCTCCACCTATGGAAGGAGCGTTTCCCTTTTCGCCGCATGAGCAAGCTCTCGGACCGTGGTGATGGCCCATTCCGCATCTTAGCCCGTCATGGTCCAAATGCATACAAGTTAGAGCTTCCGGATTCCTACGGAGTACACCCAACGTTCAACGTCAAGGACTTTGCCCCTTATATTGAGCCCCTCTTTGACGATGGTGAAACGGGGACGTTTCACAGCCAAGATGGGAGGACTGATGCGCCCTTGGATGCCCCTTTTACGTTGACCATAGACGAAGAGGACGAGGCTCTTAGAGTTCACTCAGATGGACCGATCACCCGATCCCGAGCTAAGGCCATTGCTCGAGCCACCGGCTCCATCATCACCCGCATTACTTCTTCACTTGGTCCCATTACCGGCATGCCTTGTCTCTACACCACCATGGCATAGGCTACCGGTTCCGTTAGCGGCATGTCCCGTCTTTCCGACTCCATGGCATGAAGCTAGCTTATTTTCGGACTATATTTTCATGTTTTCCTTTTTATGTAATAAAGGGATATTCCGTATAGGAATATTCCCTTTTTGACCTTATCCTTTTAGGGTTTGCTATTACCCTTTTATGTTTTCCCTTTTGGGCTTTTCTTCATGTATTTTGTTTGGCCCGTTGGCCCATAGGTAGGAAAGTCTCTCTATATAAGAGATATCTTGCCTCACTTATTTTCCATGTTCAATATTACTAAGTTTTGAGAAGAATTTCCTCCTACTTAGCTTGGGCATCAAAACCTCTCTTCTAACCCTCAAATTTCTTCCTTGGATCTCGTCTTTGATCCAAGAAATCCATATTCGAGGATTCTTTTTAAGAATCAACCTTCGATCCACACAAAAAGGTTTCTTCGATCTCTCTAGATCGAAGTAACCCTTGTTTCTTCATCGCTTCCGCCCCTTTGGATCCGAAACGATACAATGTTGCACAAAGAATCAAGGAGTAGTTGGAGTTTTGCTTGATCTAGATCCGGAGTTATCCTTGGTTACCTCCAAGGACGCATCAGCTAAGGTGTGGTGTACACCTGGGTGTCCAGCCCACTTGGAGTCATGATAATCCTTGATGACTTCGCGTCTCAATCCTCCAAAGTGGGGCATATATAGCCGCTGGCCCTTGGTAAAGATCAAGTCCCGTTCGACCCAGAACCATCTCGTCTTGCCCTCCTTGACGTACTCCCTGAAATTCTTTGTGGTTGGGTCATGATCAAGGCCTTCTTTGATGCGGTCTTCCAAAGTCCCCATTGGTCGACTGATGGCAGCTAACTCCTCTTTGCGACTAAGTGCGTTGGCGACTAGGTTGACTTTGCCCGGCGTGTATTCCAACTCGTAGTCAAACTCGGCAAGAAAGTCTTTCCGCCTGGCTTGCTTGGGCGTTAGCTTCTTCTTGCTTTGGAAGTAACTTGTGGCCATGTTGTCGGTCTTGACCACGAATTTGGACCCTAGGAGATAATGACGCCATGTTCTCAGATAGTGGACAATGGTCGTCATCTCCTTCTCTTGTACCGTGTAGGGCCGTTCGGTGTCATTGAGCTTCCGGCTTTCAAAAGATATCGGTGTCCCTCTTGCATCAAATCTCCCCTAATGGCATAGTTTGATGCGTCCGTGTGTATCTCGAACGACTCCCATAGTTAGGTAGGGCTAGCACGGGTTCCTCCGTCATCGCCCTCTTGAGTCGGTCAAACGCCTCTTGGTTCTCCTTACTCCACACCCAAGGTATTCCCTTCTTCAGCATGTTGGTTAGAAGCGTCGTGACGTGTGAATACCCGTGGATGAAGCGACGGTAGTAGTTGGATAGCCTAAGAAAAGAACGAAGCTCGGTTAACTTTGTTAGCAGCTCTTAATCGACGATTGCCTTGATCTTAGCGGCATCCATCCTTATCCGTCATTTGCAGACTATATGCCCCAGAAATGGCACCTCTTGTCGAGCAAACGAGCATTTTTCCCTTTTGACATAGAGCTCGTGTTCGCGTTGCACTTGGAAGACTTGCCGTAGATGTTCAACGTGCTCGTCCAATATGCGGCTATAGATAACAATGTCGTCCATGTAGACTACAATAAAGTGATCACGGAAGGGTTGGAGTACCTTGTTCATGAGGGTGCAAAACGTTGCCGGCGCGTTTGTCAAGCCAAATGGCATGACTAAGAACTCATATGACCCATATCTTGTAACGCACGCGGTCTTCTCTTCGTCTCCTTCCGTCATCTTGACTTGATAGTATCCCGATCTTAATTCAAGCTTGGTGAACAACCGGGCTTCTCCAAGTCTGTCAAATAGGTCGGCGATGAGGGGGATCGGGTACTTGTTTTTGATCGTCAACTTGTTGAGCGCCCGATAGTCAATGCATGCGTAGACTCCCGTCGTGTTTCCTTTGGAACAACACTGGCGCTCTATATGGTGCCTTAGATGGTCTGATGTAACCGGCCTCTAATAACTCCTTGAGTTGTCTTCTTAGCTCCTCTAACTCCGGTGGTGACATGCGGTAGGGTGCTCGTGCGGGTGGTCGAGCATCGGACATGAGCTCAATCTTATAATCCACCTCCCTCTTAGGTGGGAGCTTCTTCGGAAGCTCGGGTGGCATGATGTCTTTGAAGTCTTCCAAGACATGGCAGACTTCGGTTGGTGTTGGGTCTCCCTCAATTGGCGTGTCGTCTAACTTGAGAGTTGTCAAGAACGTTGGCTCCTCTCGTCTCAGTCCCTTAGAGAGTTGGATCACCGAGACGACCTTAGCGCTTGAACCCTTCTCTTGGTATACCGGCACGATGCGACTGTGATGGAGGTCCAAGATGCAAATACAATTGGCAAATGGCACAAGGAGAGCATTGATGCGATCGAGGAATGCTAAGCCAATGACTAAGTCATAGTCGTCTATGGGGATTACCTCGATTGTAGCCTTTCCCGATCAGTCTCACAATGATAGCTCCACTCCTTGTGCTACCCCGAGTGTTGGAACTTTCTTAGAGTTCACCGTATTAATCCAGCCGGTGCTCTTGGTGATCTCTAGCCCCAACTTCTCCAATGTTTCCTCGGACATGAAGATGACCGAAGCCCCAATGTCCACCAACGCGCTTACTTTTGTCCCGCCGACGATGGAATCTATGAACATAAGGCCCTTTTGGTTGGTGAACCGCTTAGTCTTGATGGAACTAAGCATCATGGCCCCGAGTCGCAACTTCTCAGTATCGGGTGGATCTTCCCGTGTTATGATGGCGCTTAACTTGTTCCTTGATGGGCATTCGTGCATCAAGTGTTTCTCCCCGCATAGGAAGCAACTCAAGGGTTGCCTCTCAGCTGGCCTCTTGCCCTTGTCGGACCTGGAGTACCTCTCCTTATCTTTTGGTTTGGACGAGTCCTTAGATGAGTCCTTGGAAGACTAGTCACTATCCCTTCTTGGTGGTTTGCCCCGTCCTTGGTCTCCCCTACTTTTGCCCTTGTCTCGGGAGGAGGTACCTCGGTATTGGATTCGGAACTCGATGAGGGAATCCGCCTCGGTCATGGCTTCGGTAAGGTTTGGAACTTTCTATCGGTGAAGCTCTTGTCCTACCCACGGCTTAAGTCTGTCCATGAATTGGAAGAAGGCTTCCTTCTTATTCATGTCCAAAATCTGCAACATTATCTCCGAGAACTCCTTTACGTATTCTCTAGCGGTCCCTCTTTGAGTGAGCCTGCGAAGCTTGGCCTGGGCTTCGTCGTCGGCATAGATGGGGTAGAATTGTTTCTTCAGCTCAGCCGAGAACTCGGCCCAATTCTTTATTGGGGTCCTTCCGGTCCTTTTGCAAGTCCTCCTTTGCCACCACAATAAAGCTATGTCACCAAGATATAGGGAAGCGGTACTTACCTTCCTTTCCTCGTCTGCGATCCCCATGAAGCGAAAGTATTTCTCCATGCCCCATAAGAAGTTTTCTACGTCTTTGGCGGAACGAATTCCCTTGAACGTCGTCGGTTTGGGTGCATCCACCTTCTCTAGTGGGGAAACCACAACTAGGCCATCCCCCATGGCTGCCCTGCATGCCTCCAACTCCCTTAAGACGGCCTCCATCTTATCGGCCAACGCCTCATATTGGGTCTTAAGAACTTCATGTACAGCGGCAAGGGTCTTGTAGGACGCATTCATAGCCCTTGGAACTCCCCCTTGAGTTCCTCGATTGAGGATTCTATCGAGGATTCGACGTCATCAACCCGCTTGTTGGCGTCTTCGATGGAGTCCCGCACCTTGCCCACGGCTAACTCGACTTTCTCCAGCCTAGCCTCCGTGCTTGACACCACGTCCCTTGATGGGTCTCTTGCCTTCTTGCCTTTCTTGGTTTGGTTGCCTGCGTCCAAGATTTCCAACACACCTCCTTGGCTTGCCATCAAGACCTCCTTTTGGAACGACGTTGCTCTTATACCACTTGTCACGGGCTGTGTTTTCCCTAACCCCAAACCGTGCGGCTTTTAGCTTGTCTCGATCCCTTGTCGTGCTAAGATCAGTCTGTCCCCAATGTTGCCAACGGAAGAACTTAAGATTGATGGCTAAGAGAACTTTGAAGGCTTTGTGTGTGGGGAAGAAAGCTTTGTATTACAAGAGAGCTTTACAATGCTTGGTTGAGAACTTGGAACTTGGATGATTCAAATGAGGGGGAAGCACTACCTATTTATAGCTCAAGGCCTCCCCTCCTAGGAAGATTCCGGATTTGGACAAGTCTTGGACAATCCGGATTCTTCTTGGCTAGAATTTATTACAAGTCTCTCTACTTTTCTAGAATATTCCGAAAGGCTCTAGCCAAGCCTAGATAGTCCCTTATCTTTCTTGAGCCTTCCGGCCTGTCCGGAGTCTTCTACTAGCGTCCCGAACGTTCCGGAGCGCGGCCCGTGTCACTAGTAGGTCAATGATCTACATGTTAGCATATCAATGACGCTAGGTCAATGACCCACATATTAGTAGGTCAATTACTCACATATTAGTAGGTCAACGATCCTAAGTCTATTACCTACATATTAGTAGATCAATGATATTAGTTCAACGACCCACATAGTAGTAGGTCAACGACTCATATTTCAGTAGGTCAATGATACTAGGTCAATCATCCACATATTAGTAGGTCAATGACCTGTATATAAGATATTAAACTAATAAAAACAAATATTATACACGATCTTATCGACAATGCCAAAATGGCAAAAACAATTATATGATTTATCTAGCATTCAACCCTTCTATTTATACAAACTCTGACACCGTCAACTTACTCGAAGTGATGTCGAATATAATACACGGAATCTTTCTTTTCTCCAGAAAAAAATCTTTCATATATTATGTTTTAATAAAAAAGATTTGATGGATTAATTAGGATTTAGTAAAAAAATATTGTGAGAAAAATTGTGAGAGTGTCACATCAACATTAGTGTCGTCTACTTTAATTAGAATTCATATAATATATATATATATATATATATATATATATATATATATATATATATATATATATATATATAATTTGGTGGTTGTAGGTTGAATTGTCCCAATCTGAAAACAATTTGCTCTCTCCATTTGTGCAACACATACGATTATTCCCCCAGTCCAAAATGTTCTTCACTTTCACTCTTGCCATCAACCTTATATTATTTTGTTAAAAAGGTACTTCCTCACATAATAAGTTACCTATTTTATTTTTCTATCACCCCGTAATGGCCCATGACTAAACTAAAGGGTGTTCAGCGTAGTTTTTGGATAACTTTCGGTGAAATTTTATATTGTAAGAAATCTATGTAACATTTGGTAAGAAATTTTTTTTCATTAGCATTCTTTTTCGGAAGTTTATTTAGAAGATTTTTAGAAACTTTTGTAAAGCTTTTAATCCATAGTTTTCTATAGATTTTCCACCCAAAAATCTTCTTTTACCAAACACTTAATTTGTGTTTTCATTAAATTTTTTTGTTGTATAACACTCTATTAAAAAAAATACCCAAACAACTATCGATAAGCAAAATTTACCCAAAAGATTTAACAAAATCTTGTTTGTCGAACACGCTCTAAGGGCTTGTTTAGTAAGGGATTGGTTTACTTTCAGGTTTATAAACTAAATGAGTTTCTATATGTTCATAGTTTATTTTCGGGTTTATTTCTCATTAAGTTTATGTAAATAAAAAAGATAAGGGTGTTTACTTGGGGTTTATTTTTGGGGTTTATTTTACTTCAAAATACGTTTATGTCCCTAAAAATCGAAGAATAACGTTGAATACCAACGATGAACAGAGAATATTGGGATGGAAAAGCACAAGCTCAAAATTTAAATGCCCCTAAATTAAGGCGTGTTTTATATAAATATTTTTCCGTATTTTTATTAATATTTTAATATCAGAAATATTTTTTGAGAGTATTTTACATCGAAAATTTAAATTTTTACGAGTATATTTATATATATTTGATATAAATATTCCATATATTATTTTACGGAAAAGTTCAGCAAATTTGCTGGATCCAAAAATCTCGTTCCGGGTATTTTTCTATCGAGGTATCTTATTTTTCTTTTTCCCTATTTTTCTTTTTTTTCCTTCTCTCCCTTTCATATTTCCTCCATGTCTTTTTTTCTCCCGGCCATGCTTGGCCCTCTCTTTCTTTTACCTTTCTTTTTTTGGTGGAAAAATCAAAGGGGGACCTCCTCCGATAAGCAATCACAATAGAAAAACAAATTATAAACGAGTCAAACACGGGAACTCTCGTCCCGGCCATCATCTAACAAAAGGTTCCTAGAGCACGAGGGCGGGTGACCAAAAAATAAAAACCAAGCAAAAGTGAGAAAGTAAAATTGGCAAGCGAATCCGCCACACTATCCCCTTCTCGAAAAGTGTGACCAAATCTAACGATCTAATATCTAGCGATGAAGCTTTGGCACCGAAGAACCAGGCTGAAGAGAGGGTGCATGGAATCCACGCCCTCTTGAAGAAAGCGAAGAACAGAAAGAGAGTCAACTTCGACCATAAGCTGGCGGAACCCCTGCTCCAAGGCAAGTTCCAACCCATGAATGACGCCTCATAACTCAGCAACAGGTGCAGAAGCGATACCAATATTCGCACCGAAACCACAAACCCAATCCCCTTTGTGGTCCTGAACCATCCCACCCGCAGCCGCTAGCTCGGGATTGCCCCCTTGAGGCACCATCAGTGTTGAGTTTCAACCAACCCTACGACGGATTAATCCAACGCACAAGAACTTCCTTCTTCCTTGGGAGCAAACCGGTCACACAATTGGCCTCAAAAGCACGCATATTTTCACATTAGCGGAGCAAAATGAAGCCATGCTTGTCAACAACCTCCGTAGTATCACAAAAAATGCGGTAATTTCTTGATAGCATGAATTATAGTCTATATTTTGGGGTTTGTTTGAACGTTTTATCTTTCATAATCTGCATGTTTGTATGTATATTATGTGATTATATTACCATTTCATCTACCTTTGCGAGAATCGAGGTCTACACCTAGTTTTGTTGTGATTGTAGGTAAAATGGCACGTTTTTGCATCAAAAAAGAGCAAAAGGAGCTATGGAGTCATCGGAGCTACATTGAGGAACATAGGGAACCATCCAGGAAGCATAGCCATGGATTAAAGATTCACTTTGGACCAGTTTTGAGAGATTTCACATTCAGTTGTGACTCACCTCGGTTGACCAGAGATTCACCTCGACCGAGGTGATCCAGAGACGCCGACTCGACCGAGGCGAATACCTAGGACGCGGCGAGAATATTTTATTCTTGGCTGAGATCTTTTATCTTTGGAAAGTGATCTTATATTTTTGGGCTTGGCTCCTGGAAGGAAGAAGATCTTATATTTTACCTATTTTTATGGGAAGAGATCTTTCTAAGATATCTTATCTTTGGAGGGTTATTTTCCTATAAAAAGGGTTGGATTTCCACAAATCCAACATCCGGCATCCAGCTCGCATACATCCCGCTTACACATAGCAGCCATACTCCAGTTGGGAGTTTTGAAGAACCTTTTTGAAGGTTGAAGGAAGATTGAAGATCATAGCTTTTATAGCTTTTGGAGGGTTTTGTAAGATTGTCTTTAATTCCCTTCCTTGTTGTCTTCTCTTGTTGGATTGCTATCCAAGGAACGCTTTTGTTGTGATATTTGATTCAGTTATTGAAGTCTTTGCATTGAATTCTTCTTGTTCAAATATTCACCTTCTTCCCATATATTTGATTAATACTTTCATAATGATGATGAGTGGCTAATTTCCATGTGTGATTCTAGAGTGATTGGCTGAAGGTTGTGGGAAAAACAATGATAGAATAATCTTAGATTCCAGTAGGACCCTGAAAGTTCGAGTCTTTAACCTTAACCCTAAGCATCTCGCTCAGTCGATGAACATCTCGGCCGGGGTAGAATTTGGCTGACCGAGGTGACTTATCTGATCCTAAACTGAGAGTTAAGTGTTAGAGTTTGCCAAATCCTATTCTTATTACACATTTCCTGGTTCAATGCAAGCTTAGGATGAGACTTACCCGGTAATTCCTTAGTTTGTGTACCAACGATCATAAGTGTAGGTAATAAAGGTTTATCCTTTATTGGGGTTTGAGTGTGCTTCCATCCCATCTTTGTGAGTTAGCCTGAGACTTACCCGGTAAAGGTTGATTCTATTCCCTTATATGGTGTGTTAGTTTGAGGTTATAGTTCTTTATCTTAATTCCTTGAGACTTACCCGGTAATAAGAGTTACGGTTTTGGATTAGTGTGTAGTGAGACTTACCCGGTGATCTACTCCACTTTAGTAACACCTTCCCCATGCAAAAACCTCAGCTTTGTCCGCCTATCTTTAGATCTTGAGTTGGAACCACAACTAGACGCTTTAATCCCTAAAATTGCATGTTTGCTTTATTGACTTCTTATCCATCTTTGATTGTGTTAATTGCTCTTTGTGGTTAGTATTTACGAAGCATACCGTACTGGACTTTGTTTCACTAAGACCCTGTGATCGACCCCTGGAATTCCTTGCTTTTACTATGATTGACCCGTACACTGCGGGTTCGCATCCTTGTTTTAAGCTTAAGTCTAGGGTTATAAATTTAAAGCTTGCACACACCGTTTGGAGCGAACAAGTTTTTGGCGCCGTTGCCGGGGACTTGGTCTAGACCGAGCCGGTACGGTTTGCTCTTGAGGCACTTGCCCCCGTGTCTTCTAACCACTCTACTTGAGTGACTTTTACAGGTTCTTTCACAGGTTTATGCGAAGAACCCGTGCTGGGAAGGAAATCGTTCCTTACGATCCCGAACCAGAAAAGACATACAAGCGACGCTTAAGAGAAGCGAAGATGGCCCAACAAGACAACCGCGATCTTGAGTACGAATTGAAAGAGGCGTTAGAGCTGCTACGCCTCAGCAAGGAAGAACTAAGGCGAGAGAAGGAAGAAACTCGCACCAAGACTGAAGCAATCGAAGCAGAAATGGCCGTCATACGAGACCAGATTCTACTTCGACCGAGGGACGACCCAGTTCCCGATGCTGGACCGAGGCAGGTTCCAGTTGCTGACCCACGACCGAGGCAGGTCCCAGTACCTGACGCCCCGGCCGAGATACTTCCACCTCGGATGCCAGTCCGAGATGTTCTTCTTGCAGGAATCCCACAAACCCTAGGTCAAAGGATGGACCCTAATCAACAACTGAGGCGTCCAGGAGTGAACCTAGGAGATCCAGCGGATCATGACTATGAACTTCGACCGCAAGTTCTATCCATGATCCGCCAATGCCAATTCGGAGGGCTAGAGAAGGAATCACCACATCAACATCTTCAAAACTACGACATCTTGATGGAAACCTTGCGACCTTCCAGAATTGAAAATAATAATTACAAGCTAAGACCTTTTTACTTTTCTTTAAAAGATAGAGCTCTTACTTGGTATCAATCTCTTCCTCCAGGTAAAATTAGCACATGGGAGGAGATGACTACGGAATTCTTGACCAAATTCTTTCCACCCTCAAAGACAGCTGAAATGAGAGGGAAGATCAATGCTTTCATTATGAAGGACAAGGAGAGCTTGTCCAAATCTTGGGAGCGGTTCAAGGATATCCTTTTGGATTGCCCACACCATGGGATTCCAAAAATCGAGTTGTTGGAGATCTACTTCAAAGGACTGGACGGAAGCACCCAGTTCAATCTCCAACTACTCTCCGCCGGTACCTTCATGGACATGACGATTGACGAGGCTTGGGACTTCATTGAGAAGCAAGCCTTGCACATGGAGAAATATACCCACCAAGGAGCTGAAGGTGGAGTTAAAAGAGTCAACTTTCAAGAGACTCAATCCAACAACAATCAACTCACGTCTTTGAAGAATGACGTGAAGCAATTGAAGGAACTCTTGGTTGTACAAAACAAGAAGGAAGAGCAAGGGCAAAGGAACAACAACAACGGGTACCGCAACAACAACAACGGTTCCCGGAACAACAATTACAACAACAACAATAGAGGATTAAATAGCAACAATTGGAGGGCGAACAACCAAAATCACGGTAACAATCATCCAAACTCCAACTCTAACGATTCCTCTAACCCTTTCCTCTCTTCCCCTTCTTCTTCTTCTACTCCATTAAAGAGCCAGGGGCAAGGATCAAGTTCGTCTCAGCCAGAAAAGAAATACGCAGTTTTGGAGGCTATCTTGATCAAGCTTAGTGCTATGGAGACTTCTATGACTTCATTTTCGAGGGCCCAAAAGTCCTTCGAACAACAACTTGCAAGTAGGGCGAATGAAGCGCCAAGAGATCCAGGGAAGCTTCCAGCAAAGACGGAAAGCAACCCTAAGGGCCAGATCATGGCCATAACGACGAGGAGTGGACTCAAAACTGCAGATCCAGTACCTCGGTCGACGCAGACCACCTCGGTCTAGATCCAGTCGAAGAACACCTCGACCGAGATGCCAACCGAGGTGGAGCCACAGAAAGCGGAGGGGAAAACTGAAGTTTATGTTCCACCTCCTGCATACAAACCACCACTTACATTCCCCCAGTCAAGGGCCAGAGCACATCTAGACAAGCACTTTGGTAAGTTCCTTGACTTGATGAATAAGCTACATATTAACATTCCTTTCCTTGATGCCATTCTAGGAATGCCCGCCTATGGGAAGTTCTTAAAGGAGATCCTTTCAAGGAAAAGGAAACTGGAAGACTTTGGTGAAGTTAGGATGACATCTAAATCCTCGGAGCTTATTCAAATCATGAAGGAGAAGATGCCACCTAAATTAAGAGATCCCGGCTCATTTTGCATTCCCATTCAAGTTGGGGATGTCACTTGTGAAGCCCTTTGTGATCTAGGAGCCAGCGTGGGCATCATCCCGCTGGAGCTATGTATGAAGATCGGACTTGGAGAGCCCAAGCCGGTCAAGATTTGACTTTATATGGCGGATCGCTTCATCACCCATCCCGTGGGCATCTTGGAGGACGTTCTGGTCAAGTTAGGTAACTTCTATCTACCTATAGATTTTGTTGTACTTGACATTCCCGCAGATTATCCTGTCCCTATCATTCTCGGGAGGCCATTTCTAGCAACTTCGGGTTGCAACGTTGATTGTAAGAACGCCAAGTTGAAATTCAACATTGGTGGTGACCAAGTGGAGTTTGCATTGCTTGCCGTAATGAAGGGAGAGCAACTCAGCGATGATATCTTCTACATCTATGATGAAGAAGAATCACGGGAATTGGTGAGCTCTATCCTTATTAATGATCCACTCGAAAGAGTTATAAGTTTTAGTTTAATAGAGGAAGGTATAGATGCTTCTTGTGATGCAGATATACGGAGCTTGAAGGCCCTGGAAGAAGATCCAGGAGCTAAAACTGATACTCTACTTCAGGAGACGAAGATCTCCAGTTTCGGTTCCAGTTGCAGCACCTCGACCGAGGCACTTTCTGGACTGAGCGAGGCGACTGAAGAACATCTCGGTCAACGCCTCTGCGCCTCGACCGAGGTCGATGGCGAGATGATGTCAACTGAGACTACTGAGAATAATAAACTTCTTACTCCCTTCTCTGACATTCATCCTTAGTTGGTGGAACATTCCATCCACCAACTTTCTGATAAAAATGGACCTTGGTATGCTGATATTGTGAATTATCTTGTTTACCAGGAAACGCCGCCCGGATTGACGTACTCTCAAAAGAAGAGATTCTTCAAAGAGGTACGACACTATTACTGGGACGAGCCGCTGCTATTCAAGCGCGGACCGGATGGGATGCTTCGAAGATGCATTCCGGAAGATGAAGTTAATAGCGTTATACGGCATTGCCACTCACTTCCTTGTGGAGGACATGCTAGCACCGATAAAACATGCGCTAAGGTATTACGTTCCGGTTTCTTTTGGCCTACATTATTTAAGGATGTACAAGCTTTTGTTGTCTCTTGTGATGCATGCCAAAGAACAGGAAATTTATCAAGGAGGAACGAGATGCCACTTAATAACATCCAAGAGGTGGAAATCTTCGATGTATGGGGGATTGACTTCATGGGACCTTTCCCATCCTCCGGAGGAAACCTCTATATCCTTCTTGCGGTTGATTACGTCTCTAGATGGGTTGAAGCCATTGCCTCTCCCACTAATGACGCCAAGGTGGTTGTGAAGTTCCTAAACAGGACTATCTTTCCACGGTTTGGAACTCCACGCATCATCATCAGCGATGGAGGAACGCATTTCATCAACCGGAAGTTCAAGGCACTTCTATCGAAGTATGGGGTAACCCACAAGGTATCAACTGCTTATCACCCTCAAACTAGTGGACAGGTCGAGATCTCGAATAGAGAAATCAAAGCAATTTTGGAGAAGACCGTCTCTAGAACGAGTAAGGATTGGCCCATAAAATTGGACGATGCTCTTTGGGCGTACAGGACCGCATTTAAGACTCCTATAGGTACCACCCCTTATAATTTGGTATATGGGAAGTCTTGCCATTTGCCCATCGAATTGGAACACAAAGCGTATTGGGTGATCAAATGGTTGAACTTCGACATTAAGGAGGCCGGCGAGAAGCGACTTTTGGAGATCAACAAGCTGGAGGAGCTGCGTTTGAACGCTTATGAGAATGCCAAGATCTATAAGGAAAGGACGAAGAGATGGCATGACAAGCGTATCATCCCAAAGGAGCTTAACGAAGGAGACTTAGTTCTACTCTTCAACTCCCGCCTCCGCCTTTTTCTAGGTAAGTTAAAATCTAGATGGACCGGACCTTATGTTGTGAAACATGTTTTTCCTCATGGTGCAGTTGAGATATGGGGCGAAACTAGCGGAAGCTTCAAGGTCAACGGTCATAGACTTAAGAAGTACCAACCGGAAACTCCGGTTGAGGAGGTTGCACCGATATACCTCGTTTGAGACGCATTATGGTCCAGCTAGCGACCTTAAACCAAGCGCTTCTTGGGAGGCAACCCAAGGTAATGCTTTCTTTTCCCGTTTTCTAGTCTAGATTAGATAGTTTTTGCTTTTGCTTTGCTTTGTTTTGTTTTTGGCGTTCTAGACAGATAACAGGTTACAGCTAAGGAAGGAGAACCAATCAGGAGCATAACTGGAAGAACAGAAGTTCGAGAATTCGAGAAGACGAAGTTTGACTGAGACACCTCGGTCCAGTCGAGGCCACCTCGACCGAGTTGATTCTTGAGCAACCGAGGCGACTAGGGTTTCTGCAGAACCACCTCGGTCCGTACCACCTCGGTCCAGTCGAGACCATCTCGACCGAGGTGACAGCATTTCCAGAAACAGTATAAAAGGGGGAAAATTTTCTTTTTTCACTTTTTTTACCCATTTCGACTCGACCGCGGCGCTCTCTCACCTCGCTTCATCGAATCTTGCTCGTTTTCGAAGATTTCCGCTTCCAAACTGCGATTAAGGCACAGAGGATCCCATTGCAAGTACAGATCTGTGAAGAAATCGAACGAATCGGCCGAAACGAGGTAAAACCAGTCGAAACCCTAACTCGTTCATTCGCTTCGATTTGGGCTTTGGTTGCCCTTGCATCTGCTGAGAAAAGGCTTAAGTACCCCATAGGAAGCAATTGTAGTGATATTGGGGGAAAAGAACTGGATTTCTGAGAGTTGAATCGCGAACTGCTTCCGCCTCGGTCCAGTCGAGCTGCGCCTCGGCCGAGGTGATTCTTGAGAGTTGTCAATGACCGAGGTGATCTGACAGTAGCTGAGTAAAAATGAGTTCTGAACGTCGCCTTGCCCTCAGAGATAGATCATCTCCTTCCCCTTCTTCTTCTTCTTCCCGACCTTACCGCCCGGTGATCCATGAGAGACATCAGGTGGATTATGAGCGTATAGCTAGCCGTCCAGTGATCGCACCACGATTCCTGGACATTTCAGCTTTTGATTGCCTAGGGGTAGATGGAGACCTTAGGAGGATGATTACTACAGTTGGGCTGGATCAGTTTACTGAGATCCGAGCCCCAGCCTACTTGGAGCCGACCCTAGAGTTCATTAGCTCCTTCACCTACCTTCCCACAGAGCAGTCTGTGAAGTACCGGTTGATGAACCGGAACTTCTTAGTGCCGCTCGAGATTTGGAGAGATATCTTCGGCTTTCCTGAGCCCACCACCATTGACTTCCCCTCCCGATCAGTAGCTAGGGAGTTCTGGGGGCAGATTGCCCATGTTGTTGAGCATGCAGACAGATGGCGCCCTGGAGATTCCATGGAGAAGGTCATCTTCCACCTAGCCTTTAGGTTAGCCCATAGGATATTCAGCGAGACACTTCTGGCGCGTACTGAGACGCCCCAGAAGATCCGACAGGGCGAGCTTTTCAGTCTGTACTGTATGGTTACTGGGGGTTTCCCAGACTTTGGCTTGATCTTGGCAGAGGATCTGCACAAGATCAAGGCCAAAGCGAAGGGAGACATCTGTTGCGGAGGGCTTGTCACCCACATAGCTGCTTATCATGACATGGACCTCAGTGCTTGTACGATGGTGGCGGCTCCGAAGCCGCTTGGATTGCAGGAGATGATCACTCGGAGGATTCTCGTTCCCCGAGGTCTGACCACTCCATATGTGGCTATGCCGTGGGAGCTGACTGCGCCACAGGGGATTAGGTGGTCTGCCCAGTTCACTGTTTACGATCCACACTATTGGCAGACCGCCTGGGCTCCACTGATGGAGGATTTTAGGGAGGCAGCAGCTGCCCCGGTTGAGGATGAGGAGGAGGACGATGAGGAGACAGTCGATGAGAGAGAGGGTGGAGTCCCGATGGATACAGGGACAGATACTGCAGGGACGAGCGCACCGCCGATTATAGATTTGGATGATGATATTGAGACGAGCCTGCACCAGCTGATGCACCTGCTACTTCTCCGGTTAGGCCTGCTAGACGCAGGAGGCGCAGAGTGAGGGATCCAGATGCTCACAGACGGATCGATGACCTGACGGATCAGGTTATTGATTCGTATGCTGCTTTGTCGCTAGATATCCGCGAGATGCAGGAGCGGCAGCATTATCAGCATATTATGGCCCAGCTTCAGTTCGAGCATATCATGGGTCATCCATTCGACCCGACTCAGTATCCATACGTGCCACCACCACCACCGGATCGCGACTACTGATGAGCTGCAGGATTTTCTTTATTATATTTTTATGCAGTTCAGCTATTTATCCGGTGAGTACTCTTATCCTTAGACTTATTTTGACCCACTGGGACAGTGTGTCCCAAGTATGGGGTATTTGATGTATTTATTTGATGACGATTTGATGTACTTATTTGATAACTTTGATGTATGATTCACTCTTGATCGGATATTTTATATTTATGCTTCACTTCTGCATTTATATGTTTATCTGAGATTGCATGCATATTTACAGGTTATTTGATTGAGAAAAACGTCGAAACTGAAAAAAAAATGGTTTTAAAAAAAAATAAAATAAAATAAAAAATTGACCTCGACCGAGTCAGTCTTGGCCAAACGAGGCGTTTCACCTCGGTTGACCCAAGAACACCTCGACCGAGGTGGTTTAACTGAGAGTTTTCGAAAACGATTTTTGTGTTACTTATCTGGATATGATCTCAGTGAAGATCTTGTTTACTGACTGGTTTTAAATTCTTTATGTGTTTGAAAGGTTTTATAATATGTTTAAGTTGCTAAATGCTTTGTTTGAAGTTATTGGCATGTTTAATACTTTGTTTTTATCTAAATTATGTTGAATTTGAAGGTTGACACCACATCATGAGTTCTCTCACTTTCTTCCTGGAAAGACCAAGGCAATTCATTCTTTTCTCTTCTTCTTCTTATTCATGCTTAACCCCTCATATACATTTTGCCTCCCTTTACCTATCCGGGAATTTGGAAGCAAGCGAAGCGGTGAAAGCAAGTGAAGTTAAAGTTGAGAAGTTGGCTGGAAGTGAAAGTGTTAGAAAGTAATTTTAGGTTTGGGGAAGTCAATCATGATGATGAGTAACTCGGCACCATTCACATAGCCGGGTGTTTGTGTCTTGCCAAAGTCGGATTGAGCGATATTCCTAACGGGTCATGGTATGTGCATCAAGGGTTTGATGCATCTCAAGAAATTGATCATTGCGGATCTCCTAGGCTTCGGTTATTGTGCACCTCTGTCCATGCATTCCAAAAAGTAAAGTAAAAAAGAAAAAGTGTGAGATAAGCGAAGCTTATTGGTGGAAGATGTTGCAAGTCAAAGTGAAAGTGAAGTTCATCCTTTTCCCGGATTCTAGCACCACATTACCTTACATACATCCCTACCCTACACGTTTCTTGACCTTTTCTTTTGGGAAGCCCTTGAGACCTTGAGCTTGTTGATTGACTTAGTGGTTTAAACTGCATTATACATGATTAATTTTGGTAATTATGACTTATTATGCATTCTATGGTTTTATGCAAAGATGAACAACTTTTCTATGTTTATAAAATGTTTTGATCATATTTTGATTTTAAATTCCATGAAGTATTCTCTTAGAGTGATCTATGATTGTTGCACACCATAAAGATGTTTTTGAAAGACTTTTCATTGATTTTCATGACCTATAATCCATTCTATCTTGTCTTCTATATGCGGAACTTGCTTGGGGACAAGCAAGGGCTAAGTATGGGGTATTTTAATAGCATGAATTATAGTCTATATTTTGGGGTTTGTTTGGACGTTTTATCTTTCATAATCTGCATGTTTGTATGTATATTATGTGATTATATTACCATTTCATCTACCTTTGCGAGAATCGAGGTCTACACCTAGTTTTGTTGTGATTGTAGGTAAAATGGCACGTTTTTGCATCAAAAAAGAGCAAAAGGAGCTATGGAGTCATCGGAGCTACATTGAGGAACATAGGGAACCATCCAGGAAGCATAGCCATGGATTAAAGATTCACTTTGGACCAGTTTTGAGAGATTTCACATTCAGTTGTGACTCACCTCGGTTGACCAGAGATTCACCTCGACCGAGGTGATCCAGAGACGCCGACTCGACCGAGGCGAATACCTAGGACGCGGCGAGAATATTTTATTCTTGGCTGAGATCTTTTATCTTTGGAAAGTGATCTTATATATTTGGGCTTGCCTCCTGGAAGGAAGAAGATCTTATATTTTACCTATTTTTATGGGAAGAGATCTTTCTAAGATATCTTATCTTTGGAGGGTTATTTTCCTATAAAAAGGGTTGGATTTCCACAAATCCAACATCCCGCATACAGCTCGCATACATCCCGCTTACACATAGCAGCCATACTCCAGTTGGGAGTTTTAAAGAACCTTTTTGAAGGTTGAAGGAAGATTGAAGATCATAGCTTTTATAGCTTTTGGAGGGTTTTGTAAGATTGTCTTTAATTCCCTTCCTTGTTGTCTTCTCTTGTTGGATTGCTATCCAAGGAACGCTTTTGTTGTGATATTTGATTCAGTTATTGAAGTCTTTTCATTGAATTCTTCTTGTTCAAATATTCACCTTCTTCCCATATATTTGATTAATACTTTCATAATGATGATGAGTGGCTAATTTCCTTGTGTGATTCTAGGGTGATTGGCTAAAGGTTGTGGGAAAAACAATGATAGAATAATCTTAGATTCCAGTAGGACCCTGAAAGTTCGAGTCTTTAACCTTAACCCTAAGCATCTCGCTCAGTCGATGAACATCTCGGCCGGGGTGGAATTTGGCTGACCGAGGTGACTTATCTGATCCTAAACTGAGAGTTAAGTGTTAGAGTTTGCCAAATCCTATTCTTATTACATCTTTCCTGGTTCAATGCAAGCTTAGGATGAGACTTACCCGGTAATTCCTTAGTCTGTGTACCAACGATCATAAGTGTAGGTAATAAAGGTTTATCCTTTATTGGGGTTTGAGTGTGCTTCCATCCCATCTTTGTGAGTTAGCCTGAGACTTACCCGGTAAAGGTTGATTCTATTCCCTTAGATGGTGTGTTAGTTTGAGGTTATAGTTCTTTATCTTAATTCCTTGAGACTTACCCGGTAATAGGAGTTACGGTTTTGGATTAGTGTGTAGTGAGACTTACCCGGTGATCTACTCCACTTTAGTAACACCTTCCCCATGCAAAAACCTCAGCTTTGTCCGCTTATCTTTAGATCTTGAGTTGGAACCACAACTAGACGCTTTAATCCCTAGAATTGCATGTTTGCTTTATTGACTTCTTATCCATCTTTAATTGTGTTAATTGCTCTTTGTGGTTAGTATTTACGAAGCATACCGTACTGGACTTTGTTTCACTAAGTCCTTGTGATCGACCCCTGGAATTCCTTGCTTTTACTACGATTGACCCGTACATTGCGGGTTCGCATCCTTGTTTTAAGCTTAAGTCTAGGGTTATAAATTTAAAGCTTGCACATACCGTTTGGAGCGAACATTTCTCCATCTCCACAACCACTAGTAATCAAGAAAATTTCATTCCAAACATAGGACAACCCTCTATTGTGCCCTAAATGAATATTCTCGAACAACCAACAGTCCCACCCCAAGGAAAAGAAAGTCACTTGGTGAGCCGCAGGAACAAGAAGTTTTCATAAGTTGGTAGCATGGACGCAGTCTCTAAACAGGTGGAGCAAGGACTCCGACGAACCCGGGCAACACGGACAATAAGGATCCACCACAAGATGTCTCCTGACGCGTTCCATATTGGTAAGAATGCGTCCCCAAACTAACCTCCCACGCGAAGAACCGGATACGTTCTTGGACCTCAATCTTCCATAGACTCTGAAACAAGCCGGAATGGACATTAACATTCCCATGCGATCTCTGAATAAACGAGAAGGCGGACGCAGTAGAGAACTTCCCCGACTCAGTCCCTATCCACCGGATGCAATCGGCCCGATCCCCATCTTTCTTTTACCTTTCTCTTTTCTTATATCTCGACCCTTGGCTTGTACACTCTTCTAACCTCAGCATCTACCCAGTTAAGCCTCGCAGTCTCCTTGCCGCCCTAGCTACCCTCTACACCCTACTCTTTACCTTCCCACTCCCAAACTCTCCTCTTTGCTTTTTCTTTTCCTCTCCCACAAGCAAACCACCTTGGAAACTCTCCATAATTGCCTCTCTTCCTTCTACAAGCCTCTTCACATAACTCCCAACTGCAACTCATCTCACTCTCTTTTGCTTCATCTATTTCTTCACCCTCTGCTAAGCGTCAAGCTTCAACACCTCCCTTCGACCTTTGCTTTCCTTCATCTCCACAAGGAACAACAACACACCATCTCCCTCTCCTTTTTTCGGGTCGCCGGAAGCCGGTGTGTACATTTTCGTGGCTTGTGCGACAAGAAGCAACCACCAGAGGAGCCACTAGATCTCTATCGCCTCCACCTCAAGCCATCGTCAGGAATGTGTGCAACCTCCTTCATCCTTCTCAACCTCGTCATCTCTCCCGGCAAAGCAACCTCTCCATCTCCTCTTTTTTGTCGCACTAGAGACCGTCTTGTTGCCGCCCATGTCGAAGCCGGAGGAAGCACATCGGAGCCACGCTAGACCACTACTGTTTTCGGGAGCTTGCAATCCCCACGCTCACCTTCTATGTTCTCCACCATCGAGCCCCGCCGGGGAAGCTAGAGTCGTCGTCGTAAGGAAGAGCTTCATTGTTGCCTTGTTGTTGCCTCCTGTCGTCATTAGAAGAGCAGCCACCTTGCTAGGAGCCGTCACCGACCATGGGAACCTTTCCCCGTGATTACTATCGGGCATCCCAAGCTTTAGGTGTAATTACAAAGAACCTCACATAGTTTGTTTTTGCGTTTATGGCCCTAGCTTTGGAATTTTTCATTTCTGGCCTTACATGTATAGTTACTGAAAATGGCCCAAAATTAATAATAGGATATAACCCAAGTTTCTGAAATTCCAGAACTTTCCCAACAAAATATCATTACGGATTTTTCACCAAAGTTTTAATTACGAGTATTATCCTGTATTTATTTATTTTACATAATATGTCCGAGTTTAGCTTATAGAGCTATATTTGTTTAGTTTTGGTGTTAGGTTCGGAAAGGCCTTCGGGAAAGGTCGAACGAGTCGAAGTTCGACAACCGTCGATCAACTTTCTTCTTTTGACGCTAAGAAAGTATTCTTGAAACCCATAGAGTATAAGTTGGATTTTAGAGCATAGCATGCCTAATTGGTCATTCTAGTTACGTTCTCGATTTGGATAACTAGTTTTGGACGAACCCTAAGATCAAGAAGAAAAACCCAAACTCGAATTGGGAATACGTAAGTCACTCCTACCCCTTTTAGACGGTGTTGTGATATATAGTATATAGTTTGTGAATTGATTATGTGTTTTACTTGTTTAGGCTATTTGACATCATAATTGATGTGGTTGATTTGGCTTTAAAGCCGTTACGTAAGACTTTCATTTTGAGGCAAGAACTTGTGAGCGAATTCATATGAGCATGACTAAGTTTAAGTCGTTATGTTATTGCATGCATGTTTTAACGTTTTTGAAATATGTTGACTTGATACTTATGATATATACATGTGTGTGTACATGTCACGGGCCGCTCTTTTGTGACGATGCCAAGACCGGCAAGACAAGATGACTTGCCGGAAGACGTCATCAAGACGCCATTTGGCAAGGCCAAGCGACAATGGCATGGGAAGACGGCCAAGCGGGAGGCTAGACAAAAACCTTGTCAAGATGGAATGTCAGGAAGACAAGGAGTATTCAGGAAATATCCGGGACGATCAAGGAGGATCCGGAATGCTCAAGAAGAATCCGGAACACGGCGGAACATTCCGGAAGGTGATGAAATATTCCGGAAGGCGGAGGAATATTCCGGAAGATGGAGGAGGCATCCGGAAGGATCCGGAAGGATCAAGAAGAGACCCAGAAGGTACCGGAAGGATCAAGATAAGTCTAGAAATCGGCGGATGTCTCTAGACTTGTGTAGATGTTCTCGGGAAGATCCAAATGGAGGCGGATCTCCCTGGAAGACGCTGGAGACTTCTAGAACTCAAAGGAAGCTTGAAGACTTGGCTAGAGTCTTAAGGAAAGTTCTAGAGTCATTTAGATAAGAACAATGTAGGAAGGATCCGGAATATCCTAGGAGAGTTAGGATCCGGAACCTTCCCGGAGAGGAGGTGGCCAAGGCTATAAATAGGGGAGGTCACCCCTCATTTCCATCATCCCACAAAATCCACCAAACTCCAAGCATTCTAGCTCTATTGTAAAAAGCTCTCATATGTAAAACTCTCTTGAGTAATATAAGGGAAAGGTTTGCCGACAACTCTCCGAGTTTGCCTAGCCATCCAGACAAAGCGCTCATAGTCAATGAGCTTCGAGGAGTAAGGCTGATCTTAGCTTGTCGGGGGCGACAATATAGCTAAGAGCCGCACGGTCTGAGTTGGGGAACAACTCGGCCCGTGACAAGTGGTATCAGAGCCAAGGTTCGGACGATCGTTCTATTTGGGCGCCAAGCGCTTACAACCAAGGGAGGCAAATAGGCAGGGGTACGGATCGAGAGGAGCTCTCCGTAGATCGCCAAGCATTTGCGAGGAAGGTTGGTAAGTAGGCAGGGACATAGTGCACGTTAAGGTCCGAGGCAAGAAGACCCCGAGGGAACCGTCAAGGGACATGGTAACAAATATGGAGGCCCGCTTAGAGAAGGCAGAGCGTAAGATTGGCGAGATGGTAGACGCCGTTGAGGGCGTCAATGGTCGAGTGGACGGCCTTCGAGAAGATGTAGACGGCCTCAAGGACAACTTTCATGGAGCCTTGAACGAGTCAAATGGGATCCTATCTAAGCGGGATGATGCCTTAGAAGCCATGGTGACGGCAATGCGTGCGGAGATAGTGTTGCTAAGGAAGGAGTTGGAGACATGTAAGGCCGCCGCTGGGGCGGGCATGTTTGCAATGGCGCCCACGCACAAGATGGAAGCACCGAAGCCGAAGGAGTTCAACGGAGAACGGTCGGCTAAGGAGGTGGAGAACTTGCTATGGGGCATGGAGCAATACTTCCGTGTTGTGGGAATCACTGAAGACGGACGCAAGGTAAGCACCGCATCCCTATATCTTACTGATGTTGCCTTGCTATGGTGGAGGCGTAGGACTTGTGATAAGACCGGGGGTACCCCTATCACAACTTGGAGGGAGTTTGTGGAGGAACTGAAGAAGCAGTTCTACCCGACCTACGCCAATGACGAAGCACGGACTAAGCTTCGTCGGCTCACGCAGCGTAGGACCGTGCGTGATTATGTGATGGAATTCTCGGAGATCATGCTTCAGATCTCCAACATGGGAAAAGAAGAGGCCCTATTTGCCTTCCTAGACGGCCTCAAGAGATGGGCAAAGAAAGAGTTGCAATGTCGGAACGTCCAAACCCTCATCGAAGCCATGACTGTAGCGGACTCCTTGTTCGAGTTCAAGAACGTGGAACGAAGTAATCCTTGGAGGAGCAAGGGTAAAAGTGGGGGAGCGGATCAAGATGACGAGTCATCAGGGAGCGATGATGAGCGGCTCGTGGACAAAAGAAGTAGGTCTTGCACGGACGAGAGTTCTCTTGAAAGGAGGAAGTTCCAACGAGACGACGAGGGTCCGTCGGAACGAAGGGGCATGTTCAAAAAGGACAAGGCCGAGACAAAGGAAAACGCCGCTTGAATTGCTTCTTGTGCGGAAAGGAGCACCTCGTAAGGAACTGCCCAACAAAGAACAACCTTGCCGCGATAGTCTCGGCAGAGAAAGAAGAGCTGAGGAGGGAGCCACTTAGGCTCGGGGATATGTGAAGAGTACCCCCAGAGTGAGGAAGTTCAAATGCCTCATGTGTGACAGTGATAATCTAAACCGGTACTGCCTACAAAGAGCGAAGAAGGAAGAGTCGCCACCCGAGGAGGAGTAGGGTAAACGGGTACTAAGGCTTGGGGCCGTGAGGACATGCAATGTTGCTAGACCAGAGGAGAAGGAGTCTAGTGCATCCGGGGCATGTGAGGACGGCAAGCCGCCTGGGGGCACCGAAGAAGACAAGGCTAGCCCGTTACGGGAGGAGATGAAATGGGAGCCTTCAAAGAAGAAGTAGGCATGTTGCGGGAGGAGACGCAACAAGATCCTTCGGGAGATGAAACGGGCATATTACGGGAGGAGACGTAACGCTTGCCTTCGGAAGACAAAACCTCTTTGGAGAAAGGGGTTGACAAGGTCAAGGAGGACCTTAGGAACGGACTCGCAACGGGGACGTTGCGAAAACAAGTGGGGGAGTATGTCACGGGCCGCTCTTCTGTGACGATGCCAAGACCGGCAAGACAAGACGACTTGCTGGAAGACGCCATTTGGCAAGGACAAGCGACAATGGCATGGGAAGACGGCCAAGCGGGAGGCTAGACAAAAACCTTGTCAAGATGGAATGTCAGGAAGACAAGGAGTATTAAGGAAATATCCGGGACGATCAAGAAGGATCCGGAATGCTCAAGAAGAATCCGGAACACGGCGGAATATTCCAGAAGGTGATGGAATATTCCAAAAGGCGGAGGAATATTCCGGAAGATGGCGGAGGCATCCGGAAGGATCCGAAACGATCAAGAAGAGACCCGGAAGGCACCGGAAGGATCAAGATAAGTCTAGAAACCGGCGGATGTCTCTAAACTTGTGTAGATGTTGTCGGGAAGATCCAAATGGAGGCGGATCTCCCCGGAAGACGCTGGAGACTTCTAGAACTCTAAGGAACCTTGAAGACTTGGCTAGAGTCTTAGGGAAAGTTTTAGAGTCATTTAGATGAGAACAATATAGGAAGGATCCGGAATATCCTAGGAGAGTTAGGATCCGGAACCTTCCCGGAGAGGAGGTGGCCAAGACTATAAATAGGGGAGGCCACCCCTCATTTCCATCTATTAGCATGAAATATTGTGATATTTTAGGCACGTTTTCTTGATGTATTTCATCCATTATAGTGTTCATTGATAAAGCATTGAAGCAATTGTGAACTAGTTTGTCTATATTGTCGATATAGAGGTCTACATAAGCTTTGTGTTGTTTGTAGGCGGATAAGAGCTAAAGCCGAACAAATTAAGATAGGATGAAGATGAATTGAGCATATCCAAGGATTGAGGACACCACAAAGAAGCCAAGGAAGATGCTAGGCTGAAGAATGACACAAAACAAAGGGAATTACGAGCAACCTATGCTTCCACGCTCTAAAATACGGCCGTAATGAAGTCCACGCTCTAAACCACGGCCGTGGAACTTGGCAACATGAGCGTGGAGCATTCCAGAGAGTTACACGGTATGAAGTACGGTCGTGGAAGTTGTGAAGAACCGTAATCCAATTCCACACTCTAAACCACGGGCGTGGAATTCCATATAACCGTAATTTAGGCAATCTTTTGACGAATAAAATATAGACACATTGTCTACGCACATGGGCCGGACACTTATTCTATCTTTCCCTATAAAAGGACTGAAGGAGGGAGATTTCGGTACCTTCGCTTACGCTTGCTTGCACGTGCCTAGGGTTTCATTGGACGTGCGGAGGATTGCCATTTCGCAACGGAGATTTGCGAAGGCTTGAAGATTTGGAAGTTGCGCTTTGTCCTTAGGTTTGATTAGAAGACGGATTGACATCCCGTTCTTCGTTCTTATCGAGGATTGTGATTGGTTTGTGTTATTCCAATTCTGATATACATTATATCTTTGTTTGTGGATTTGAGATTGATTTGAAGTATATTGAAGGTTTTCGAAGGTTTTCATCTTTCATTCTTCTTGATCTTGAATTTGATATCATAATGACTGTTGTTGGCTAAAACCCTTTAGCAATTCTAAGGTGAAGGGTTGGTAGTTGTGGCTTAGATGATGATAGATCGATCGTAAACAGATTGGACCCTGAGAGTTAGAGAGATTCGCCAACGAGCCAGAATCACGGCCTGTTCTTGAGGTTCCACGGCCGTGGAACTCAAGATCCACCCGTAATTTACCCTAGTTTACGAATCTTGCTTTTACTTTAATCCAAAGTTAAAGATTTGCTTTATCTTAGTCTTGGCTTGCCTTTTCTAGGTAGTAGTGAAGCCTCAACAACCTCTACTTCGATTTCGAGTGTCACAACCTTAATCGGTTTAGCTAGTCTTGATCCTTGGGTTATAAGTTTGGGTATTTGAGATTAATTCTTGTCTTTAGATCCTTTCTATACTGAAGCCTCAGCAACCTTTATAGAGAGTATTTCTAGATAAGTCATATAAAGCCTTGGAACTTCACCGTACATTGCTTTATCTTAGCATACCTTTGCAACTCTTAACTCTGTCCTTAGTTCTTTAGTATATCTTGAATCGATTGCCACAATTAGATACCTGGATCTTTAGGGTTGCTGTTTTCCCAATATTTGCAAAGCTCATACATTTACTTGCTTGACGATCTATAACTGGATTTAACCCCCCAAATCCCTGTGTTCGATACTATGGAATTCTTGCTTAACTACGTCGATCCGTACACTGCGGGTTCGCTTGCTTGATTCTAGTTTTATAAATTTAAAGCTTATTTGCACGCACGCTAAGTGGCAAACACCATCATCCAACAAAATCCACCAAACTCCAAGCATTCTAGCTCTCTTGTAAAAAGCTCTCATTTGTAAAGCTCTCTTGAGTAATATAAGGGAAAGGTTTGCCGACAACTCTCCGAGTTTGCCTAGCCATCTAGACAAAGCGCTCATAGTCAAGGAGCGTCGAGGAGTAAGGCTGTTCTTAGCTTATCGGGGGAGACAATATAGCTAAGAGCCGCACGGTCTGAGTTGGGGAACAACTCGGCCCGTGACATACACACACACACACACACACATATATATATATATATATATATATATATATATATATATATATATTAGGATATTTTAAGTTAATTATTATTAAATTTTATGGAGTTTGTGTTTGTATTACCCTTGGTTTGAGACTATGACATGAGTTGATAATATAATTTTGAAAGCCTTATGATTACGTGTTTTGAGATGATTTGCGAATATTGGCATTGTGATGTTTATTTGGTTTATGAATATTCTTCAAAGTGATTGTTGTATTATTTTTGAAAAAGAACTGGAATCCGATCTTGAATTATTGTGTGATGACTTGGTATATGACCATGGCGGGCAATTACTCTATTGTATTGTGAGATGATCTGGTTTGGTCTATGACCACAGTGGGTAAATTGTCCTATTGTTATTATAAGATGATTCGGTCTATGACCACGTATTTTGTTTTTGTGATTTTAAGCTACTCGGTTGGGGGAGCCATGCTAACCAAATGTTGGGATTCGTGGTTTTTACGGGCCGAGGATGCATTTGACTTTAGTGGATGACGAGGATTCACTTGATCGGTGATTCTTTTGTTCATCCCATGGTTAAGGATTAGGAGGTACATTCGTGTCCAACGTTGACGGTGAACAGTTTTTAAAATAAAATACAATTCCGAGTTTTGTTATGCGAATTCTAAAATAAAAATGATCGATCATGTTTTGTATTGTGATTGAATGATTTTGTGATGGATTTGAAAAGTTGGATATGGTATACCTTGTTATCCTATTTCGGTTAATTGACCATTGGATACGTTATGTACCGGTTGAATTTTTTATGAGTATTTGAATTTGATTATGACTATTTGGATTTGATTATGAAGTATTTGGATTTGATTACGAGTATTGGTTTTGGTTTATGATTTGTTGAACTTGGATTATGAGTTATTATTTATGATTATGAGTTTTTGAGATATTATCGGTTTGATACCTTTCGATTTGATTTGAGATTTCAAGATATGTGATTTTGATTTTTTGAGACTTATGAAGATTTAGATGCATATTAATTATTTTATTCCTTTGAGCACGAGTATTTTTCTAAAGATCGTGTAATGGCATATATGCTTATACGTCTAGTTCATATATTTTACCCTGCTTATGTATTGGCTTAGTCTATGTGGAAGAGTAACTCCATCACAGTGGGGTTGATTATGTTTTTAACATAATCAGGTACATGATCAGTTCAAGGGTATGAAGGTCATGGACTCTAGTGAGAGTCTTGTCAGTTGGGTTTGGCGTGGTCTTGTTCGTTAGGGCTCAGTCCTATCTTTGAGTTATGTCTTTTGGGACGATTTACTTCCTAGTCCGGATTTTCGTTGGTTATTATGTTTTGTTTCGTATTGTGGTTTTCTACTCTTGTGTGGTGGGCGTTATGGAACGTCTTTCGGATTTCTTACCTATCATTATTGGCAAGTCAAGGCCGCTTATGTTGTAATTTTATATGTCATCTACTTACAATAAACAAAAATACAAAAAAAAATTATAAAAACATTACGCTTAAAAGGCGCGGTCATGGACCGCGCCTATATATTTCAAAAAAAAAGTTGTCCTATAGGCGCGGTCTATAACCGCGCCTCTTTAGTTTTTTTTTTTTTTCAAAAATGTTACACTATAGCCGCGGTCTAGGACCACACCTCTATTTGGGCTTTTGTTATCTTTATTGCAGATATTAAAACGTTGTCCTCGACAACCCTTTTTACAAATAAGAGTGTGGTCTAAGACCGCGCTTCTAATCCAAACAACATATCTCGTGCATTTTGGTGAATTATTTTACTCCGAGTCTAAAACGGAAAATACTTATGAAGTTTCGTTCACTTCGACGAAAGATCAAAAAAAAAACATTTAAATATAACACAAGAATAGTGATAAATAAAATAAATAAATCGTAGAAAAAAATTTTATAAACGAGAGAAGCCACAACCCTTTTTAAAACGATTTTTTCGCAAAAAAAAAAAAAAAAAATTTTTTTTGGAGGGGGGGCGGCCGCCCCACCTTGCCGCCCCCAAGGGCCGCCCCTGGTTGTAACGTCTAGCCCCCTTTTGGGCGTTACGAAAGTCAGGTTTTAGAAAAAAATAAACTCATACACACCCCATAAGTTTGGATTGATTAGCTTATTTTTTTTAGTGGTTTTTAGACCAAAAAAAACCCGTCAAGAAATAAAAAAAAAAAAAAACCTCTAATAAACACTCTTATCAAGTTTATTGATATAGCCTACCGAAAAATAAACCCGAAAATAACCTACAAAACTGATTTGGTTTATAAAAGCTAAAAAAAATCTACAACTAAATAGACAATAAACCGAGAGTTTATAAACACAAACACAAATAAATCGCAAGTATATGCAAATATTCAAGGTATATTGATCTTATCAAAATACAAGATAGTTGTGCAACCACACAAATAAAATAAACCCCCCCTAAGATTTTCATAACCTGTAAATGACCTAAATAGGATTAGGAGAGATACTTATGCAGAACTTCCTCTATTCCATCACAATTCTCGCCGACGCCAAACTCACCGCCACCACTGTCACAAGGACGACAACGACAACCCTCCACCACCACCTCCACCACTGACAACTCCGACGCCACCTCCAAAACATCCACCATCACCAATAATCTCCCCCTCCTAAGCCACACCTTCCCACCTTTCCAACTACTCTTCACCTCATACCCTAACTTCCCACCCAACTCTACCACCTTCTCCGCCACCGTCATCACCGCCTCCTTCACCGGAAACTGGATCCTTTTCCTCCTTACCACGTTATCATCAAACAATCCGGATAAATCCAACCCGTAGCTCAACCCGATTACATCAAACGCATTCGGCTTGCTAGAATTATCGGCCCTCTCCAATTCACTCTTTGTAACCAATTCATCCAGAGGCACAGTTTCAGATCCGAATCCACTGGTTTTGAACCATGTCTCACTAACTATTTAATCAATGCTCAGCCGGGTGTTCGGATTCGGATCCAGCAACCGGCAAATCAGAGTTTTAACGGGTGGGGTTAAATAACTCGGAACCCGAAATTGACGTCCGACCATCTTCCTGTACATCACGTTCAAGACATCATAGGAGTTGAACGGTAAAGCACCGACGAGCATTTCATAGAGGATGATCCCGCACGACCACGCATCGGCCTTGGCCCCATCGTATCTCCGGCGATCCATCACCTCCGGCGCCATGAACACCGGGGTCCCGCAGGAAGACTGCAGCAGGAGGTCATGCGAGGCCACAGAGCCCTCTCCGGCAATGAAGGTGAAGAGATTTGTGAATCGGAAAGGCTTCTTTATTTCATTGATCAAACAATATTTATATAGGAAAATATAAAGAGATAAAATAATAAACTAATAGAAAGGATAAGCCCGATAACAAAAGATAAGTCCAAGCCCAATACTCTAACACTCCCCCTCAAGCTGGAGGTGTTATCCAACACTTCAAGCTTGAACAGTAGTAGTCGGTTTTTGTATTGACGCCGGTGGGTTGGACCTGACGCAGAATGATTAAGTTTTGGGCCCTAGGACGCAGGTAAATTAGCGCCCTAAGGTAAGTTTTGGGCCGTAGGACGCAGGTTGATTAGCGTCCTAGGGTCCTAGGACGCAGGTAAATTAGCGCCCTACGGTAAGTTTTGGATCCTAGGACTAGGATGCAGGTTGATTAGCGTCCTAGGGTCCTAGGACGCAGGTAAATTAGCGCCCTACGGTAAGTTTAGGATCCTAGGACGCAGGTTGATTAGCGTCCTAGGGTCCTAGGACGCAGGTAAATTAGCGCCCTACGGTAAGTTTTGGATCCTAGGATGCAGGTTGATTAGCGTCCTAGGGTCCTAGGACACAGGTAAATTAGCGCCCTACGGTAAGTTTTGGATCCTAGGACGCAGGTTGATTAGCGTCCTAGGTCCTAGGACGCAGGTAAATTAGCGCCCTACGGTAAGTTTTGGATCCTAGGACGCAGCGTCCTAGGGTCCTAGGACGCAGGTAAATTAGCGCCCTACGGTAAGGTTTGGATCCTAGGACGCAGGTTGATTAGCGTCCTAGGGTCCTAGGACGCAGGTAAATTAGCGCCCTACGGTAAGTTTTGGATCCTAGGACGCAGGTTGATTAGCGTCGTAGGGTCCTAGGACGCAGGTAGATTAGCGCCCTAAGGTAAGTTTTGTGTTTAGGTAGGTTTTGTGTTTAGGATGAAAATAGAGGGCAAAGTATTTTCTGATACCGCGGACAAAGTATACTCTGATACCGCGGACAAAGTCTTCCGTGATACCGCCGCCATCGCCGCCGCCCGGCGGCGATGACGGCGCAACTAGGGTTTTGTTTTGTGCGGAAGCGTAGGTTAAGGAAAGTGCTCTGATACCATGAAGAGATTTGTGAATCGGAAAGGCTTGTTTATTTCATTGATCAAACAATGTTTATATAGGAAAATACAAAGAGATAAAATAATAAACTAATAGAAAGGATAAGCCCGATAACAAAAGATAAGCCCAAGCCCAATACTCTAACAAAAGGAAAGACCGAAGTCGGAGAGCTTGACGTTGTTGTGATCGTCGAGTAGGACGTTTTCAGGCTTGAGATCCCGGTGGGCGACGCCATGGAGGTGGCAGAAGTGGATGGCGGATACGAGCTGGTAGAAGATTCCGAGGGCGGCTGAAGAAGGAAGCCGGTGGCCAGGGCGTCTGGTCAGTAGGGCTTGAAGGTCTCCGCCTTGGGCTAGCTCCATGACAAGGTAGATCTTGGTTTTCGAAGCGAGAAGCTCGTGGATGTGGAGGATATTCGGGTGGTCCATGAGGCGTCGCATCACGGATACCTCCCGGAGAACGAGAGGGGTGACGGTTTTGCTGGTGGTTAGTTTGTCGATGACCTTGATTGCGACCGAGGCTTTAGTCTCTACAGAGCGGGCATGGTAGACTTTGGCAAAGGCTCCCTTGCCGAGGAGGCGATCCATAGTGTACTTGCCGAGAATAGTGGTGACGGTGGCGTCGCCGGTGAGATCCATGCTTTAAGAGAATAATTGACGGGTACCCGCCAAGAAGATCGATATGTAAATGAGTTTTTGTCCATTTTAAATAGGCCGATGTACTGTTGTTTGGATAATCATACATACTTGTCAATCATCTATTACTTGCAGACTTATTCCTTGTAGTTTGCGTAAAAATTACCCATATTCATACCAATTCCTTAAAGGCATTTTCTTGGAATTGACAACTTCTCAAAATTTAATGATATGATAACCATAAATATACAACACGTTGGATAGATGTGTTTCATTGAGAATTCAGAAGAGTTCTAATTTCGCTTTCACTCCTAAAATTCTTTTTATTTTTGGATAAGTTGATTTCATTATTTTAATTAATTAATTTGCTCATAGAATATCTTTGCTGAATTCATTTGCATTTTCTGTCAAGAAACTGAACAATCCTTGTACACGATAGAAGACTGAGTTCCACCATTTTCGTCTACCACAACACGACTTCATTAACCGACGCCTTCACCTCTTTCAATACAGCATATGTCTACAACTTCAAATCTGTACATGCTAAGTTGATTTCATGTGCTCCAGCACATATTTCAATAATATAGTTTTTTCTATCAATATATTTAATTACAAGCATAAAGGCTTCATATATTTCTTAATGACATCATCACTTATCTTACGACCCTACATAATTAACCTATGTATGTATGTGTATATATATATATATATATATATATATATATATATATATATATATATATATATATATATATATATATATATATATATATATATATATATATATATATATATATATATATATATATTTACTGAGTTTACATTGATTCTGATCTGAACTGAACTTAATACAAAATTTGGTTATCAACTTGATTGAAAGATAATGCACCCTAATATTCATATATTATTCACAGCTCACTCCATGTAATTTTGCAATATTGGTACAGCTTCTACAACTCTCAAATTGTTAAAAAAATAGAGGTTTAATTGCAAGCATAATAGCTTCACATGTTTCTTAATAACATCATCACTTATCATACGACTCTACATAATTAACCTATGTAGGTATATATATACTTACTAAATTTTATTGATTCTAATAGGATCTGAACTTATTACAAAATTTGGTTATCAACTTGATTGAAAAATAATGCAACCTAATATTATTCACAACTTCCTCCATGTAATTTTGCATAGTTTGGCACAGCTTCTACAAAACTCAAATTGTTAAAAAATAGATATTTGAATCATCCAATATCAAGTGCCCTTTGCGCTCGAGCTCTGATGTCAGTATACTCCCAAACTAAATTAACAAAAACCATAATCCTTAACCATTGATTTGAATCAAGAAAATTTATATGAGTGTCATACTCATCTGCAATCTTTATATAGCTACAGCTTATACTGGCTGCCCTATGAGATTGATCTAGGTTTATACTTGCAGGAGTTGTAAGCGCAATTTTAGTCTATTTCAGACAAGCTTTAAATTTTCCTTGGGGAGAATGGTGAGCAATGAGCATAACCTGGCGTTGATGAGAGCATTTAGATCAGTAAATCTAGCAGATACCTGTCATAAATTCTTGATGAACTCACCAATAATAACACAATGAACATCACAATCTCATATCCAAGAAAACCATAATGAAAATGAAAACTTTGCGAAACATAAAATAACAAACAGAAGAAAGAAGCAAACACTCTACAAAAGCAAAAGCCCTAATCCTCCTATGGTGTTGTATGATTAATTTCCTACCGTTGTTTGTGGGCATGACGGCGAAGGGTTTGTCCAAGTAACTGTGCAAATAGATATGATCCATGGAGTCGGATTTTCCCTCTAACTTCAAGGACCAGCAAAGTGCCAAGAAGAAACAAGATCTCCCAGTTCAGTCTTAATCTCCCCCCAATGGGACTTTCCACCACCTTGAACCACCTTGAGCTCCACCAGCAACTCCGGCCCCATCTGCAAAACCTCCGCAACAAGCACCAGTTTCTCCTTCCCAAGCAATATCTTCCCACCTTTTCCCATCTCCACTTCATAACCTAATTTCTCTCCAATTTCCAGCACCCTCTCCCTCACATCCTCAGCAGGAGATTTCGATGTAAATCGCCTTAGTTTTTCCCCAATTCCATCATCAAACATGCCTGAAAGATTCACACCAGAATTCATCCCGATTATATCAAATGCATTCAAGCTGGTAACCCTCTCCGAATAATCATTCTCATCCAGGGAAACCATATCGCCTAAAGACAAACTCCTGGGCCCAAATTGACCCGCGTTGAACCACGGATCCTTGCCAATCTCTGCCATGCTGAGCCGTGTATTCGGATTCGGATCCAGCAGTTGGTAAATCAAAACCCTAGCGGGTCGGGTCACATTAGAAGGGAACCCGAATTCCCGCTTGTAAGTCTTCCTGAACATCACCGCTAGGTTTTCGTCGTTGAAAGGGAGCTGTCCGACGAGCATTGCGTAGAGGAGTATGCCGCAAGACCACGCGTCGGCCTTTGATCCGTCGTAAGGTCTTCCCTTCCCGCCAAGCACCTCCGGAGCAGCGAACGCCGGAGTTCCGCAAGCAGTCTTGAGGAGGAGGCCGGAACTGGATCCGGAAGCATCGCGAGAGAGGCCAAAATCGGAGACCTTAACGTTGCCGTTTACGTCTAAGAGGACGTTCTGAGGTTTGATGTCTCTGTGAGCGATCCCGTTCATATGACAGAACCGGACGGCAGAGACGATCTGGTGGAAGTACCTGCGAGCCATTCGCTCAGGTAATAGGCGATCGGGACGGCGCTTCATCTTTTCGTAAAGGTCGCCGCCGGCTGCGAGTTCCATAACCAAGTAGATCTTGGTCTTCGTAGCGAGGACTTCATGGATTCGGATGACGTTAGGGTGTCTGAGCCGTCGCATCACGGATATCTCGCTGATTATCAGAGGAGCCATGGCTGGATCTGTTTTAGACTTGTCGATGACCTTGATCGCGACATAGGAGCCGTCTTTGAGAGAGCGGGAATGATAGACTTTGGCGAAGCTTCCATGGCCAAGTACGCGACCCAGTTCGTACTTACTGAGAACGACGGCGGATGCAGATGGGGCGGAGGCGGATGGAGCGGAGGAGGATGAAGCGGAGGCGGTGTCGGCATCTGCCGACGTAGAAGATGGAACTGGAGCAGGAGGATCCATACTTCTCTTCAGAAACCCCCAACAAGGGCCGCCGCAACAAAAAGCTTTGCAAATAAATAAACAAAAAAAAATTAGGGAAAGTCGTGACTTTATATAGTTTGCAAAAGATAAATAGAATATGGTGTTAATGTATGTGATCATATCTGGGCTTCTTATCACTTTTAAGATATTTTTTTTCGAAGATCTGATACGGTTAAGATATTTGAAAAAAAAAAAAAATTAGCGATAAAAAAATTAATTTAGAATATCCGGAGCATCGAGATTGGAATATTATATTCCCAAAGGATTATATCTCTAATAAATATATTAAACAAATAATATGGTGAATTAACAAAGATTAAAGAGGATAAAAAATTATAATAATCGGAATATATTTGCATAAGCATATCAGATCTTCGAAATGCCGGCGCTCGTGTAACTTTGTCATATTCAAGGTAAATACCAATTAGCTATGGGCTATAATCAAGAATGAATCGGAGGATAGAAGGAGCCCCATGTAGGATGTAACCCAATAAGTGCATAACAAACGTTAGAATCGAATAAAAAGTTGTTTGAGAATTATCCTCAAAATAAAGAAAGACCTGAAGTAAAGATAGACAAAACCAATAATCAACTTCGGAACAAGAAGAAGGATTTGAAATAGAAGAAGAATACTTGCAAAACTCGAATAAACTTGTAATATTAAGGTTGTAAAGGAATAGGAAGTTTGATAATAAATAAGTTTTTACGAGAACTTTTCTTATGCTAAAAATGAAAGTCTCTATAACTCTTTGTATCAAAACACATCAAGTCTGACCTAGAAAACCCTAGGAGTGTTACGACTCGCATGGCGTAACCCTAGGAGCGTTATGCTAAGAATGAAAGTCTCTATAAATGTTTGTTCATGGGCATATGACAAGGCATTGGTTGCACTAATGGAGCCAGATCCGAAGCAACCTTCAAAGGTGGAGTTCAAAAAATTTTGTTTAGGGTTCGTGTGCACGATTTGCCAATCGGTTTAGCCAACAACCAATTGGTGGAAGCTATCGGAAAGGCCTTGGGAGGACTAATTGAAATGGACAATGATAATGGAAGGGTTATCGGCAACTTTTTTCGTACGAGGGTCATGAATCATGATATCCGGGTTAATAAAATTTTGAATCTCGTTGTTAATTTTGTTAAGATTACATTTTTTGAAATGTGTTTCTTCTCTATGGGGTGGACACATTCCATATATGGAAGTTAACCATGGTGTTCAATAAATCAATTGTTCACGTGCTTTCTATCATAGATTGGTAATATGTCAGGGTTCAAATCTTTTGTATTTTTTTCTCATTTTTTTTTTACTTTTTTTGGAACGTAGTACGGTTCCGCCCGGAAAACGCAACCCTGGTGCGAAAAAATGTTGAATTTGTACCGAAATATAAATGGCATAATTATTTGGGTAAATAGCAATGCCGTTTTGTGAATCATAAATATGGAGTGAACCACTTTTTTGGACTTGTTCAATACAGTCTTTGGTATTATTAGGACAAGTAATTAAAACCACAGCCAAATTGGCTTCTGTAGTTACATATTCAAATCTGACATAGGTTTCTTTCCCTCTCCCAATTCCAATTTCATCACTATCATCCGCGGCCTTAACGAAAGGAGCTAAAAATCAGCGGCGAAGGAGGTAAGTTCAGCACAAGGTCGCGGTAGCTTCTGTATAGGCATCATTGGAGGAGCCAAGGGACGGGGGAGGGAAATGTCTTCTTGAATGGCGGAGATTCTCCTCGTCGGTTGTAGAGTGCTGATGGTGGAGATCTACCCGATTTGACGTCGAAAGAGGAGGTGATGGACATATACGAGAGTGAGACTCAAACGGGTCCTCGTAGAAGGGTTAATTATCCAAAAGGAAAACAAAAAGATAATGGTTAAGATGTAGAAATAAATTAGCAAAACCCGAACATTTTATTTTCCTTTTTAACAATTACCTTTCCGTTTCCGTTTCCTTTTCCAAATTTGCAACGATGACTACTAACCAAAACAGTCCCTATATGTAATCACCTATGAAATGCTTAACAGGCGAAATTGCAAGTTTGCAACCCTGGAATCCAAATTTGCAAATGCCACACCAGTAAATTGGTTTCTACTTTGAGCCAAAATTACAACAGAAAGAAAAATGAAATGAACAATCTTCTTAACACATGTATAAGTTGACTTATCTTGACCTGGAAGTTGATAAGATCAAATAGACCATTACTTTGAGCATTGTATCTGAAAAGCCCTTTCCGGATTCTTGTAATCGATCTGCGAATTGTGAGGAAAATCAAACGGCATAACTGAAGATGATAACCCTGCTTGGCTCAAGACTCTCACCACTTCCTCGTACACGACTGTGTTGCCTTCTGCTGTCAGATGCAAGCCATCACTACACATAACAACACAGAGTCTATGTTGTTAGATCATAGTGTGTATAATCTTTGGATTTTAGGTATCAATATACAAACTAAACTAATAAGGTTACTTAATAAATATCTCCTATATTTTTATCCATCTTCGTTTCTAATGCTCTTTACAAGATTTTATAGTAACTCATAGTGCCAAACTATGTCCAATGTTTTGTTACTTCCTGATGTCCTCCTGCATCTGTGTCCAAAGGACCTTGTGTGAAAACTTTTTTCATATGTTATGGAAATTCTAAACTAAAAGTGCAACTCAAAGCTAGAGCTCTAAAGATAGCCCCATACACAGCCTTGGCGTTCAACAAGAAGAAAATCTTGAAAGAGTATATCCAACATTCTAACCTCAAGAATTTCTTTCGCCAGCCTTCAGTTTCCTGCATCTTGGACCAGAGATTAATGGAGGGAAGATTCAGTTCATTGGCCAACTCAATACAACTTCTCGCATAAATTCCAGCCACTTCATTTGTTCTTTCAGGTTCCTCCATTGCCTTTTCTCCATACATAGACCTAGAGAAGGGCATCAAAAGAGCAACGGGGATGAATAAATATCACTACAACTGGATGAATTTGTATACAAATCTTAGCAAATTGCTCATAGCAATTGTACAACTAGACATCTCAAGAGGAAATATACCCCAGCAACAGCAGAATCATGAATGTTATCTGAATTTTTTTGCTCTCTTAGCACATTATTGATTAAATCCAAATATACAGATTTTCAAGATCTGACGATCACAACAGAGCCTCGGATGCAATAATGGATTGCCTACAACAGCAATTCCAGGTTACATAATGGAGTTGCCTATTTACCCTCTCACTTTGTTTGGTGCCACGTACTTATTTAAAATGAATAGCAAGGTTGTGCCAAACAAGCCCTAAGTTGCAAGCTATCGACTACTTACCACTATCTAAACCTTGAAATGTCAAACCATAAACGATGAACAGAAAGCCATTTCACTTTTTAATGGGTTCAACTCTAGCAATCTCAGCATCGAGTTTAATATAATTATATAAAAGACGAATATGATACAGTTATGGACTGATAAAGTGGAGAAGAATAAGACAATCAAACTCCTTGACCTTTAGAGTCAGTATACCATGGAAATGAAACCCTATCATGCAATTCTTAGTTCACCCTTAGTTTTCACGTGTCACCTTTCAAATGTCAACCCCTTCAGTTTTCTGTCCACATCTTCATCCCAACTCATAATATATTCTCACCGAAAACTTAAGCCTTGCTAACCTTTCTCTACACTAGACTGATATTACTTCGTTCAGCGACACTAGAATACTACAACATTATCCTTTCAAAAATATACTACAACATTAAGTTCAGCATACCTTGCATAAGTCATGCGTCCATCCTCGTCAATGGGTGGTGGAGTTATAAGTACCACTACTATTTTAGGTGAACATTCCTGGAGCAAAGGCCCTAGAAAGATCAGTATGAAAAAGGTGCCCACATTGGGAAACTCTAATGTCTTAATATTCTAGTTAAGATGTATCATGAGTGCATGACATAAATTATAAGCTATAACATTCCATAAGGGCCTCATTTGTTTAGCTGCAATCATTTAATAGGAGTGGGAAACAGAAAATGTAGAAATTGAAAGAAAAGCTAAATAACTATAGCATTGTATCAGAAGTTCACATCCTCTCTTTTTTCCAAATTGAGCATGTCATACATATAATGCCGCATTTGCATATTGTGTAAGAATGTAGAGCTTCACTATTTTTTGTTAATACGACTTGCACTCTTGCCTTCAACAATGTGCAGAAAAACAAGAACAATAATATTCTACGCAAGAAGTTTTATATCATGTTAACGCATACCACCAAATGGCCATGGGACATTAGTATGGTATGGAGTTACGAGTCTACAAAAGTAACCTTCAGCAACTTCCATGGTGGTGGAATTCTGATACTCAAGCAGTTAAGCCATTAGGCCCAAGGAAAATACTGTCCCATTCAGTAAGTCAAATTATGGAACCGTCTTCATATACACATCAGAGAATGCATAACTGTACATATCTGCTTTATTTATGTTCAAAGACAGTGATGGATAACAATGTACCTTCATTTAGAAGCTCGAGCTAGGTAGGGAAAAGGAAGAAAATGGATATTTTGAACATATACGATAAAATTCTGTTTTATCAAAACATAACTCTAAAAGAAAAATGATAACCTTCAAATGATGAATCATTTTTCGAAGGTTTTCTTTGTATTCCTCAACAGGGACATGCTGCTGGCTAGAAGTTTTCCCCAATAAAGCTGCATCATTTGCTCCAAAGAAAATTGTGACAGCGACAGGAGGTTTCTCCAAGGCCTATTACAATGGTGTTCCATAAGAACATGCAATATTCATATATACAAAGAAAAGTGTGATACATAGAATATAATTGTGCATTATATATGTAAGCCCATATTATAATATTTATAAATAAATATTACAATCTCTCTCTCGGGCTACATATGAAACATACAATTATATTAACCAAATTCTTTATGTGCACGTATTGGCTAATTTTATAGACTTCTTTATTTCAATCTAGTCCATCTCATATATCAATATGAGATCACGGCGGCATTCATCACTGAAGAACCAAATAGGGGATAGAATAAAGATACTCTAGAAGGGGTGGAGTCAGAGTGTTTTCAAAATGCAATAACATTGTGTGTTTCTTTATTTGTGCCATTGTTAGTGCTGATGGATGTAACAACAAAGGCATCAATATCACAAATTTGCATCTTCACAGCTACATCCTCAAAACTACGTGATCATACAAACCTTAAGAAGATTTTTCATTTCAATACTCCTCTTAGGAATCTACGTATCCAAAAAGAGTAGATATGCCCACCAGATAGGTGGATCAAGTTCAGGTTCCTTAAAAGTGAGCTATTTACAGGCAATGTCCAAAAAGTGTTCAACCTTGACTAAATTCACGGTAGTTTGCAAGTTCAAATTAGGGACACTACAAGCATGGCATTAATTGGTTGGAAAGTGTTAGACCATAACCCTGGAATTCATGTATGAATGGGATCACATTTGAGAGGCAGTGCGGCACACAAGATCAAATAACATTCTATCGTTTACATCCCTACCAGTGAAATAGTATAGCATCAGTGAACAAAAGTATGTTCCTCAACAGGGCAAATGCAGATATCGTGTTCTAAGTTTGCCTGTCTTCACCATGTTTTTTGCTGTTAATCAATGTTCAATTTCATCCTTACATCACTAGAAACAATTACAATGAATTAGTACAAGTGAAACACATTATTAGCAACCATGGATATTAAAACCCAAATTTGTCATACCAGAGGGAAAATCTGGTGCAATAGAAACAAAGCCCATCTAGTGTTGTATCCACCATACCCTCGATTTAGCACATCAGCCTAAATGCCCATCAACAAAAACAACAACAACAACAACAAAACCTTTATCAGCTAGATTAGGCAAGGAAATTTTCAGATCTTGGAATCAGATCAAATCAAGGATAAGTGAAGAGTTTATAACCTTGCGAACGAAATTGTTAGCAAGAGAAGCTCCCCATCCACCGGTTGAATAGGATTGCTGAGTAATGGAGTCTCCGAAGAGTACGATCTGAGGCCGCATTTCGTCTCTCTCTTCTACTAACTAGTAACTACTGCCTCGTTCAGTTTACTTATTCGCCACCTAACGTGCAAGGAGAATACATTCTCTTTTTTATTTTTTATTTTTAATATATTCTTATTTAATTATATAGATTTTCTTAAATCTACCCAAAATAGTCGTCGAGTGTTTCTATTTTATTTTTTTTTACAAAATTTACTATGCATATTAGTCGATACTTCAAAATTTACAAAGAGCTAGAAGGAAGACGGGCAACAAGTTGTGCCGCCAATCCTTTCTGGATAGCGAATCCGATCCTCCTAAAAACAACATCAGAAGACCTAGGAGACGTAACGTTGCCATGCAAAACCCGTTGCACCCTCCTCAGAATTTCAATAGCATCGGGCGCAAGGAAACCAAAGGTGTCGAAAGCGAACGGGAGAAACACATGTTGATTTTCAATACAAGCTTTCTCATGTTTGGCCACCTTAGCAGAAGCCGCATTAAGCGCCGCCTTACCCACCGCAAAAGGCCCACTACCCAAACAAACAAGTGGGGAAACTCCAGTCAAATCGATGCAAGCATGTTTTCCACCCGCCCATCCAAACACCAAGATATCCGTCGGCCTCAAGGTGGACCTCCCCTCACGTGGGTCAGTTAAGAAGGACACAGGCGCCTCCTTCTTAACCGATACCCCCGCCCTCCTAAACACGTTATGCTATTGATTTATATTTGTGTACTATTATTAAGTTATACTGTTTGCATTATTTTATTTGAACATGTTTGTTATTATATTTGTAAACTTGTATTATTTAGACAATTAGTTCAATTTTTTATGAACCATCGTTTTTTAAATGGAAAGGAGTTCGACATATCCAACAACTTTGGTGGCTCGAAAGGCCGACAAACCGGCATAAAATTTACCGTCAGTACAAACTAATAACCAAAAAAAAGAAAATCAGGATTAAGATCGAAGGTAAAAGGCCAAAGCACAAACATGAAAGTCTTCCCGAAGTTGGTGGGATGGGTCAAACGCTATCGGAATAGCACCGTCAAAAAACATGTATAATAGTATTCTAACTCTTAGGTAAGTGAAAGATGAGACTCCAAGGAAGCGTATCTCATCAAATAAAGTTGTCAAGAGCACACAACCTTGACTAGACATGATCAAACCATTCACCAAAGTCAAAGAATCATGCATGTAACACCTCAAATCTCGGACTCGGGGCGCTACGGGCTAGGACCTCACAATGGGTCTCGACCCTAGCTCGACAACAATATTACTAGATTTTACAACAAGACACAGATGATAAAAACATAGAAATCCAAAGTCAAAGTATGTTATGCCATATAAGGTACCGACACTCAACCAAGGTACATAGGTAAAACCGAAACCATACCCAATCTATGAGAGTCTACTACAAAAGACAAACAAAACCCAACCCGTCTTATCAACGTACATGATGTAAGAGCCTTGGTCCTTGGAGCCTAGGAGTCCTTGCTGAGCTTTGCCTTGACCCTGTCAGCCGCCCCAGTGGACCTGGACGGCCGCCCCTGCGGCTAGTCGCCGCGCCCCTGCGCCTTGGGTGAGCCGCCCCTGCGGCTCTGTGTAGGTGCAGCCGCTTTCGTTGACTCTTTGACCCGTGCTTTGCGGCTGGCTTCCTTCATAAGCCTCCGATTCCTTCATATGAGGGGTTTCCTTACCTAATTCCAGCTTCTTCATCTCCCTTACGCTCTTCTTCTTCTTCCTCTTCTCTTCTTGGATCTCTTTGATCTTGCGAGTGATTTCTTGAGAGTTTGTTTGTGGTTTTGGTCTTCGATGATCATGAGGATGATGCTGTGTGTTGTTGTTAATATGCTAAGGATGTGAGAGGTGTTGATGCTCCTGGTTGCTGCTTAGGGTTGTTGTGGTAAGGCTCCATCTTCCATCTTCTTTCTTTCTTCATTTTTGCTTCCTTCTTTCTTCTTAGCTTAGAATCACAAGTTAGACTTGTGTTGGATCCTTTCCTGGATGTTTTGATGATCATATATATATGTGTATGTATATATATGTTTAGCTGTGGTGGGGTGAAGAAGTAAAGAGAGTCGAGAAAGAGATCGAAGAGGAGTCGGGACCAACTCTCTGCACAGTTGGCCGCCCCTGCGCCTGAACCAAGCTGCCCTTGCGCTTGGTGTGTGAGCCGCCCCTGCGCCTTGAGTGAGCCGCCCCTGCACCTCACTAGGTCAGCTTGGAGTTTTTTGCTTCTGTTGGTGCATACCTTGTTGGTATGTCTTCCTTCCTTCCTTTCCATTGGCCTTGGCTTAGATGTTGGCTAGGCTAGCTTGGTTAGGATGAGTTGTATGTTAGAGATGTGCCTTAGGCACTCGTGTTGATGTTGAGGTTATGTTGTAAGCATGTGTGAGCTTGTCTTGGTCTTGAGGGTAAGATTGAGGTTGTAGGTTGGTTTTGGTTATGGAGACGAGTCTCCTAACCCTTGCAGTTTGTGATGTTGTGTGCCTTGCTATTGCAGGCGTTGATTTCTTCCCCAAGGGGAAGCTGTGACGTGGTATTGGATACGAGTATATGAGGTAAGTCCATAGGACTTACTTAGCGTTCAATTGTGAGTTTGTGTGATTGTGATGGTTGTGTGTGTGCATATGATTGTGCATTTATAACCTAAACCGAACTAGGATGACCTTTATTACTTTAAATGGCCCAAGTGTATTATAACGGGTCGTGACCACTTGCCTCCGTCTGTGGGTAGGAGGAGGTGTCCTGAAGATGATCTCACAGGAGGGGACGAGTGATGATCACCCCCATGCAGAACTCCTATGTTACGTTGGATGGGACGGGGTTCTTGAGGCTCCTCGTGTTACAAAAGAAGTTGAATTAGTAATGGAATAACGTAATGAAAGATAATAAATGAATGTGTGTGGCATTGCATGTATGAGATGTTGATGTGTGCTTGTGCTATTACTTTCATACTTATTCATTGTTGTAGCTAACGGTGTATACCGTGTTATAGATGATCTGCAGGTTAGGAAGACTGCAGAGTGAGCCATATGGTGTGACCAGCCGAGGACTTTTGTACATTAGGATGCGTGGGATATAGGATCTTTTGTATCAGATGTTTATGTTTGATGTTTTGTACTCGGCTTTGTGTTTGTAAACTCTTTTGACGTATCATATACAACTTTTATGTATTTGGTTTTAATCTACATGTGCCTTGTTGTAAGATCCAGTGAACTTGTTGTCAGGCTAGGGTCAAGATCCATTGTGGATCCTAGCCCAATGTAACACTCCGAGTCCCGTGGATTTGGGGTGTTACAAAGTTGGTATCAGAGCCTTAGGTTGACAACAATGACACTTGCTATCTGCAATAAAGGTAGAGTGGATAAATAAACAGAACCCACATGGGGTCTGACTTTACAAAAGGTTTTGGTTTTAAAGCGAGTACAGATGTTTTGAGATAGTACGTACAAAAGCCGTCACCCATCTGAGGATCTCCAATATATATATATATATATATATATATATATATAGATCTTTTATGTGCTGATGTGTATGCATGTACTATTAAGTATTATATATATCTATACATATGGCCTATATAGAGCCTTATACGTTAGGTGTGCATACCCCGCAGATGGCTCGGACTAGAGCTATTGTTGTTGTAGGCAGAGGTAGAGGTAGACCACCTCTTCCTCTAGGAGGGATAGGACAGGGACCAGCTCCCGCTACAGATCCACCAGTGGTGGAGGAGGCTCCTGAGGAGGTTGTTGAGAGTGTAGTTCCAACTACGAGGAGTGGTGGGTCTAGGAGACAGCAAACCCATCCAACCCAGTCTGATGGCTCAGACCGTGTCTCCATGGGTGGACCAGAGTTCAAAGAGTATCTCAGACACTTTGAGGAGGCCATTAGAGCAAGCAGACGAGCCCCAGATTTACCAGGGCATGAGGGATCATCTGAGAGATCCCATGGAGCTACTCAGGTGCCAGCTATGCCGACACGTGCTGCTGAGGTTGCTCGAGCTGTAGAGGAGACCAGAGGGCCTCGACTAGATGCTTGGTTGAAGGTATTTCATCAACAAGGAGTACCACACTTCTCAGGGGAGATAGGCTTAGAGACTAAGGTGTGGATTGGGCATGTAGACTCAGCTCTAGAGTCTATTCGATGCCCTGAGGACAGACGGATAGAGCTAGTATAGTCTCTATTCCGTGGCCTAGCACACTAGTGTTGGAGGACAGTGAGAGCACGAGTTACCAACTATCAGCAGATGAGGACTTTGTTGAGGGAGCAATTCTGCCCTGCCTCATTGAGGAGGGAGAAGCTGCAGGATTTCGTGGAGGCAGGCTTTGAGGACGTACCCAATACAGATGCTATTCGCCGCTTCTAGACTGAGTTGGCACTGCTGGGTCCAGCTGCACCATCTGAGGACCAGCATGTATACCTATTCGCCCGTCGTTTGAGGGAGAGCACACACTCATACATGGCGAGATTTCACTGTGACTCGTTGGCAGACTACCAGGATCGGGCCTCTACCTATAAGAGAGAGAGAGAGAGCTAGCCAAAGGAGGACTTCTTAGACAGGACGGTCTGAGAAGAGATAGCGCAGCACCGACTGGTGTAGGAGCATCTAGATACAGACGAGGTCAAACTCAGGGCCGCTTGAGTGTTCCAGTGTCTGCACAGACTACTGATAGAGGCCGGCAATGTTACAGCTGCGGGGCCTATGGGCATATGAGGGCTGATTGCCCGAGGGCACCACTGACTTGCTTCTCATGCGGGAAGCCAAGATACAGAGCTACGTTTTGCCACTAGGGAAAGGTGTCATCACAGCAGGGTTCTTCCCCTACAGGTGCAGTAGGAGGTGGGCAGAGACCGCCTCAACATTAAACACAGAGACAGTGTTCGCCTCAAAGTGTGCGTGCAAATAAGTTTTAAATTATAAAACTGAAATCAAAGCAAGCGAACCCGCAATGTACGGATCGGCATAGTAAAGCAAGAATTCCAAAGTATCGAGCAAGTAAAGTATAAGCTTTGCAAATATATTGGAAAAACAGCAATCCTAAAGATCCATGTATTCAATTATGGCAATTGATTCAAGATATTCTATAGATATAAGGACAGAGTCGAGATTGCAAAGGTATAACTAATGTAAGGTTGAGTACTGTGAAGTTCCAAAACCCTATATAACTCACCTAAAGATACTCTCTATAAAGGTTGTTGAGGCTGCAGTATAGAAAGGATCTAAGGACAAGAATTACTCTCAAATACCCATGCCCAAACCCAAGGAATCAAAGATAAACTAAAACGGTTAAGGTTGTGACACTCGAAACCGAAATAGAGGATGTTGAGTCTCACTACTACCTAGGAAAGGCAAGCCAAGGCTAGATTAAAGCAAATCTTTAACTTTGGATTAAAGCAAAAGCAAAGGTCGTAAAACAGAGGAAATCACGGCTAGATCTTGAAGAACCACGGCCGTGGAACTCAAGAACAAGTCGTGGTTTAGGCTGTCGACGAGGTTTCTCACACTCTCAGGGTCCAATCTGTTTACGATCGATCTATCATTATCTAAGCCACAACTATCAACCCTTCACCTTAGAATTGCTAAAAGGTTTTAGCCAATAGTCATAGTCATTGAATCAAATATCAAATTAAGAAGAGAAAAAGTGTAAACCCTCGAAAACTCTATAAAAACCAAACAATCAATCTCAAATCCGAACAACAAGGTATTGTGTTTAATGAATGCAGAATATAGAACAAGAATCCTCACAGCAATCTTACGGAACAACGAAGAACGGAGTGTCAATTTGTCTCCAAAGCAAACCCTAAGAAAATCTCGAAGTACACAATCTTCAATCTTGCGTCTTTCTTAAGCCACGATCCGGAATCTCCAATCCTTCTTCTCATTCCTCAGCGCGGAAATGCAGGTGAAGGTAAAATGAAACCCTAAGCGACCGTCCTCGAAACTCACTTCTCAAGCCTTCTTATAGAGCTTAATAGGGTTACGAGAAAAGCCCAATAACCGTCGCTGACGTGGCAAATATGACACGTCACTTCGTCATGGAATTCACGGTCTAGTACAAGTTTCCACGCCGTGGTTTAGGGCGTGGAACTTTCTGTTGTGCTCCAAAATCACTCTCCACGATCTCACTGCATAACCACGGTCGTGGAACTCCCTAGCCTTCGTTTTGCCTTTGTTTCGTGATGTTCTTCACTCATGCTCCTTCCTTAGCTTCTCCAAAGCATCTCCTTGCCATTTAGCATGATCAAATACTCCTATCCTTCCATATTATGCTCCAATTCAAGCCTTTATTCACCTATAAACAAAACAAGGCTTGTGTAGATCTCTATATCGACAAAATAGGTAAAAGTGCTCATAAATGCTTCAAACTCATATCCATGTACCCATCTAAGAAGGAAAAACAATCAAAACAAGTGCCTAAAATATAGTATATTTCATGCTAATAAAATACCCCATACTTGTCGCTTGCTTGTCCCCAAGCAAGGTTTTCAAAAGCTTAGAACATAAGGTAGAATGAAATATGAATGCAAAACAAAACAAAACAAAACAAAACAAAACAAAACAAAACAAACAAAACAATCTTTTTGGTAATGTGCTTCTAATCAATAGATCATCCTCAAATCTTGCTTCATTCATCCTTGAAAATGTTCATACACACAAACTAAAATATGCAAAGCAAAGGAACATCATAAATTGCATAAACTTCAAGACAAACATCATAACCTTCAAGCATTGTCAAAATCAAACATGTGAAACTTCAATTTAGATCACCAAGTCAAATAACATTCTTATGATCTCAAGGACTTTCAAGTGAGGTCAAGAATACGGAAAGGGGTGGGAAACTTGTAAGGGGATGTGGTGTTTGAATCCGGGAAGAAGGAACGACAAAAACTCTTTTTCTTTTTGCAATATGAACTATCACCTTTTTGAGAGCTTTGCTCCTCATTTTAGCACAAAATTACTTTTCGACTTTACTTTTGGAAATATGGACAGCGGTGCACAAAAACCGAAGTCTAGGAGACCGGCGTTTCTCAATTTCGAGATGTCTCAAACCCTTGATGCACATACCATAATCCGTTAGGAATATCGCTCAATCCGACTTTGGCAAGACACAAACATCCGGCTATGTGAATGGTGCCGAGTTACTCATCATCATGATTGACTTCCCCAAACCTATTTTCCTACACTTTGAATTCAAACAATTGCTTTCATGGCCCTTCCACATCAAACATGCCAAAATCAACTCTTTCTAAATCCTGGATAGGTAAAGGAGGCAAATATTTTCATTGAGGGGCTAAATGATCAAAGAAAAAAGTAAGAAAATCGAGGTGCCTTAATCATCTCATAAAGAAGTATAAGAACTTACATTGTGATTTCAACCTTCATTTCTCAATATGATTTGGATAAAACTTTCACATTATGAAACTTGCAAGAAAGGATAAACAACATACTCAATCTCTTCACAATTCATAATACAATTCAAGCATACAATTGTCATCAAAAACTCATTCCACAAGTAGATTCATCATAGAAATCATCTCTAATCTTAGAAGCACAAAAATTTTCAAAATTTTCAAATTTTTATGGGTTTTTCAAAGCTTTTCAATGCAATGTAATAATGAAACGTGTGACAAATAAAAGAAACATGCAAGTGTTCATAGACATAAGCAAACCAAAGTGAATCGAGTTATTACAAACGAGAGTCACACCCCACCCCATACTTGACATACACATTGTCCTCAATGTTCAAGAGAAATAAAGAAAAGAAAAGAAACAAAGAAACAAAGAAACTCACTAATGGTGGTGAAGTGGCTCAAAGCATCCATGGAGATCACTATGAAGGTGGTGGTGGGTATGGAAAGAAGTTGGAGCTGAAGGGATGCCCAAACTGCTGTCGGTACACATCTCGTAGTATCTTGGCGTTCTCCTGCCGATCCACTTCATGAGCCTTCTGCTGGACCTCCAAGTCTCCTACTCTCCTCGAAAGGTCATCCACCCAATCTGGTAGCTGCGAATACCAAGCTAGCGGCTGCCCATACCATGAAGGCGCATCTTGAGGAAGTGTCTCTACAGCGGGTGGATGATCATACCATGGAAGAGGAGCTCCCATCCATGACGGCTGCGAATACCAAGCTGGCGAAGTCTCCATCTACGTCGGCCTCTCATTCTCATTAGCCCGGTGTGAGGAAGAAGAAGCGGAAGGTCTAGATTGGCGGGGAGATCTCCTGGGCGGCTTTGGGAAGTCGGCCGGCTGATCCGGGAATGTGCCAAAGTCATGCTCAACGCCTCTTGCATCCTGATCATCTTCTCCTCCCATCTCCTCATCATTATCTTCAGCTGGAACCTCATCAGGCACGTATGGAGGAGCTACTAGTCTATTGGCATGCATCAGTACGAAAGTCTCCTTCCAGTTGTGACGGCCTAGCATGATAGAGTACTTTGGAAGCCATGGAATGCCCCTACCACCTCTCTCCTCCCAAGGCATGGTTGCGGTAGGTGAAGCACGGTGGTGGGGAAAGATGATCCCTCTAGTCATAAGTCCATTGAGACCCAAAGGTCTCGTCGCTATCCTAATGCAAGCGGAGTAGTCAATGCCTAGCTGGTTGGCGATGTGAGTCACCATACCTCCATAACCTATATTCCCGGCCTTTTTGTTCTTCAACTTACTAATGGTAGAGGCAAGTAGGGTGGCACAATATGCGGGAGTACTGGTGAGCATGCAATAGAGGAGGAAAAGTTCATCGGTCTTAATCTTTTGTGGTGTTTCGGTCCTAGGGAAAAGGCATTCTGAAAGGACTCTATGGGCTATCTTCAAGACTAAGTGGTATATGAGTTTAGCCTTAGTGTCGGCCGGTTACCAATGATCCTCACTAGCATAGATCATAGCAATATCTTCCCAAAAGTCTTTAGCATACACTCCCCCGGGAAACCTTCCATTAAAACTCTCATGAAATCCAAAGAAGGTTCCAAACTGAACTATGGAGAACTCATAGTTTTGCTCCATCAACCTAAAAGACACTGTTCGGTTAATGGCGCTATGCTCAAAGGAAGTTACAAACTCCCTTGTTATCTCCTCATAAGCATCTTCCCTAATGGTGAAGAAGATGATCAATCCGGATCTATCCAAAAGCCAAGTCAAGTCATTCACTACATTGAGCTCTTCAAGCTCCTCTAGGACAAGGTACCTAGGTCCTATTATCGGTCTCTTTAAAATCCTTTCCATGGCTCCTTCATAACCTTCATGGATTCTAGGGATTCTAGGAGGTGGTGGTGATGGTGGTTCACTAGGAAGGGGTTGGGAAGAAGAGGAACTATCGCCTTTCTGCTTCTTGTTTCTACTAGACTTTCTCCTTAATATTTTCACTCAAAACAGAAAAATCCACGGTCTGTTCTTGAAATTCCACGGCCGTGGAAATGTACGGACCCGTGGAATTGGTCTGTCTCTCTCAAACTTCAGCAAATTCACACCAAATTCAACAATCACAGCCCTAGACTACTTTTAATTCCAATTTCGTACAGTTCTCCTATAATCTTGCAAGAAAATTGAACCAAATTGACCAAGAAGAGAATAGAGAATAAAACCTAGATTTGGATTTGAAAAATCCAAATTCCTTCCCCATTGTGGATTGTTCACTCATTTTGTTGCTTGGATCTTGTAGAGGATTGAAAATGCTCCAGTTTTGGTTGAAGAATCGCTTGAATCGGACTCCGGATGAAGAATTACGGGAGAGGGGAAGTGGTCGGCGATTTGGGCGTGGTTCTGGGCGTGGTTGGTGAAGGTGAGTGTGTTTTTGAGAAGGAAAGAAGGTTATATAATGCCCGTAAATTTTTGGAAAACCACGGTCACTCGAGGTGTTCCACGGCCGTGGTTTTGTACGGACACCGTGGAATTTTCTGATTTGTGTCAAAATTTGGAAAATTACAGTCATATGTTACTTCCACGGCCGTGGTGTTGGGCGTGGAAGTCTCTGTTGTGTGCCAAAATTCCAAGTTTCGTCAATTCTTTCCTACTTTTTCTTCCTTCCTTTGCTCATTCCTTATTCCTGACATCCAAAAACACAACATACCGGAAGGTATCGAGGGGAAAACGAACAAACCACACCTAACCTAAACTAATCTAATCTAAGAAATAAAAACAACAAAAAATGATAATGCAATACCTTGGGTTGCCTCCCAAGAAGCGCTTTGTTTTGGGTCCGTAGCTAGACCGTTCCTATGTTCAATTGAGGACAATCGGAGTGATTTCCTCAGCTAGGAGCTCCGGTGAGTACTTCTTAAGTCGTTGACCATTCACCTTGAAACTTCCGCACTTCTCACCCCATACTTCAACTGCGCCATGGGGAAAAACACGTTTAATCAAATATGGTCCAGTCCAACGAGATTTAAGCTTACCTGGGAAGAGTCGAAGTCGAGAATTGAAGAGGAGAACTTGATCTCCTTCTTTAAGGTCTTTTGGAATGATATGCTTATCATGCCAACGCTTCGCCCTTTCTTTGTAAATCTTGGCGTTTAGACATGCGTTCAAGCGGAGATCTTCTAGCTCGTTAAGGTCTAAGAGGCACTTCTCGCCCACTTCCTTCATGCTGAAGTTCAACCACTTTATAGCCCAATACGCCTTGTGTTCCAACTCTACCGGGAGATGATAAGACTTCCCATACACAAGGTTGTATGGTGTTGTACCTATGGGAGTCTTGTAAGCTGTCTTATACGCCCATAATGCGTCATCTAACTTCAAAGACCAATCCTTCCTTGTCTTTGATACCGTCTTCTCAAGGATGCCCTTGATCTCTCTATTCGAAATCTCTACTTGACCACTTGCTTGTGGATGGTAGGGAGTGGCGATCTTGTGAGTCACCCCATACTTAGCTAGTAGAGCTTCGAATCGTCGGGCAATGAAGTGTGAACCTCCGTCACTAATGATGGTCCGTGGTGTCCCAAACCTTGGGAAGATAGTTCTGTTAAAGAACTTGACAACAACCATAGCATCATTAGTTGGAGAGGCAATAACTTCAACCCATCTCGAAACATAATCTACAGCTAGAAGTATGTATTGGTTTCTGCAAGATGATGTGAATGGTCCCATGATATCAACTCCCCAAACGTCAAAGATTTCCACCTCTTAAATTTTGTTAAGAGGCACCTCGTTTCTCCTAGAGATATTTCATGTTCTTTGACAAGCATCGCAACAAGAAACAAAGGTTTGCACATCCTTAAATAAAGTAGGCCAAAAGAATCCGGATTGCAATACCTTAGCGCTAGTTTTATTGGAACTAGCGTGTCCTCCACAAGGAAGTGAATGACAATGACGAATGACACTTTGCATTTCGTCTTCCGGCACACATCTCCTAATGATGCCGTCGGGACCTCTCTTGAAGAGTAGAGGTTCATTCCAAAAGTATTGCCGGACATCCCTAATGAACTTCTTTCTTTGTACATAGGATAGTCCGGGAGGTATTTCCTGGCAAACCAAATAATTTACAATATCAGCAAACCAAGGTTCGTTACCTCTAGAAATCTTGTCGATGCACTCTTCCATGATGTGTAAGTGCTCATCCGGGAAGGAGTCATCAATGGGTAGGTCGTCGCCGTCGGTGTGTGTTAGACGACTTAGATGATCCGCTACAGAATTTTCGGAACCTTTATTGTCCCGAATCTCTAGATCGAATTCTTGAAGAAGAAGAATTCATCTAATCAGCCTTGGTTTTGCATCCTTCTTGGCGAGTAAATACCGTATTGCTGAGTGGTCCGTGTATACAATCACCTTCGCTCCTACAAGATAAGAACGAAACTTTTTAAAAGCATATACAATGGCTAATAATTCCTTTTCAGTTGTGGCGTAGTTGAGCTACGCTTCGTCTAGCGTCTTGCTAGCATAGTAGATGGCATGAGTGTGGCCTTCCTTCTTTTGTCTCAGAACCGCTCCAACAACTACGTCACTTGCATCACACATAACCTCGAAAGGAAGACTCCAATCCGGAGGTTGGATTATTGGGGCTGAGATGAGAGCTTCTCTAATCTTATAGAAAGCATCTAAACATTCCTGCGAAAAGTAAAAAACTGCATCCTTCATCAATAGATTAGTTAGTGGTTTCGAAATCTTAGAAAAGTCTTTGATGAATCTTCTATAAAATCCAGCATGTCCTTGGAAAATTCTTATCCTGTTTACCGAAGATGGAGGAGGAAGTTTCTCTATAGTCTCTATCTTAGCCTTATCAACTTCGATCCCTCTATTAGAGATCAAGTGTCCTAGAACAATGCTTCCTTAACCATGAATTGACACTTCTCCCAATTAAGAACTAGGTTAGTGTCTTCACACCTTTGCAACACAAGGGAAAGGTTAGCAAGACAATGATCAAATGAGGAACCATAAACTGAAAAGTCATCCATAAAAACCTCCATGATTTCCTCAATATAATCCGAGAAGATGGCCATCATACACCTTTGAAAGGTGGCTGGAGCGTTGCAAAGTCCGAATGGCATCCTCCTATAAGCAAACGTACCCCATGGGCACGTAAATGTGGTCTTCTCTTGATCGTCCGGGTGAATCGGAATCTGAAAGAAACCACTATAACCGTCAAGGTAACAAAAATAGGAGTGTTGTGCTAACCTTTCAAGCATTTGATCTATGAATGGTAGGGGGAAGTGATCCTTCCTAGTTGCATTGATCACCTTGCGGTAGTCAATGCACATCATCCAGCCCGTCACGGTTCTTGTTGGAATGAGCTCGTTGTTCTTGTTGGTCACAAAGGTCATTCCTCCCTTCTTTGGAACGACTTGAACGGGGCTCACCCACTTGCTATCGGAGATAGGATAGATGATACATGCGTCAAGTAACTTAAGGATTTCCTTCTTCACGACTTCCTTCATTACCGGGTTTAACCGTCTTTGAGGTTTTCGTGAAGGCTTGTAATCCTCCTCCATTAGAATCTTGTGCATACATAAAGATGGTTTAATTCCTACAAGATCCTCTACGGTATAGCCTAAAGCTTTCCTATGTTTCCTCAACACATTCATAAGTTTCTCATGTTCATCTTCCTTTAAATCGGAACTAACAATAATGGGATAAGTAGAATTAGTTCCAAGAAAAGCATTCCGAAGATGTGTGGGAAGTGGCTTCAATTTCAAAGCAATTGGTGCCTTTGATGTGTCTTGAGGCGTGCTTGATGCTTCCTTAGGAGTCTCTAAGGATGTGGGAGGCGTGGAAAAAGACTCAAGAGTGTTTATGGAAAAGACGGAATTGTTCTCTGAATTTCCCAAAATTACGGCACACCTGTTACTTTCATGGCCGTGATTTTGGGCGTGGAACTCTCTGTTGTCCTCAAAATAACACTCTACGGGCTGTTTTGGTGAAACCACGGCCGTGGAATAGCACGACTGGCCGTGGTTTCTTCTGTTTTCCGAGCCATCATAGAATTTCTCGAACTCTTCATCATGTACTTCTTTTAGCTCATCCAAAGCTTCAATCTCAGCATTGCAATCCTCTTCTTCTCCCTTTTCCATGATGCTCATGGTTATAACCTTTTGCAATGGATCCTTGAATAGGATCGAACTTACTTCTTCTCTAGATGGCTCTTCATCATAGATGTTGAACATATCCTCTCCAAGTGCAGGCTCTTGCACCAAAGTTGAGAGAACAATTCAACCTTCTCTTCTCCTACGCCGAAGGCTAGTCTAGCGTTCTTGTAATCCACCATACAACCCGAGGTTGCAAGAAACGGTCTCCCGAGTATGATTGGGACCGGACAATCTGCAGGAATGTCAAGTACAACAAAATCTACGGGAATGTAGAACTTACCGAGCTTGACTGGGACGTCTTCAATGATGCCGACGGGCCGGGTTATGGATCGATCCGCCATGTACAACGTCATCTTCACCGGTTTAGGTTCACCTATACCGATCTTCCTACACAAAACAAGTGGGATGATGCTTACGCTTGCTCCCAAGTCACAAAGAGCATCATATGTGACTTCTCCAACTCCTATTGGAATGCAAAATGACCCCAGATCTCTCAGCTTTGGGGGCATCTTCTCCGTCATCGTTTTGATGAGCTCCGAAGATTCCGAACTCATCTTGACTTCTCCAAAGTCTTCTAGCTTCCTCTTGTTAGAGAGGAGCTCTTTTAAGAACTTCCCGTAAGCGGGCATACCTACAATTTCATCAATGAAAGGTATGTTAATATGCAGTTTGCTCATGAGTTCAATGAACTTACCGAATTGCTTATCTAGACGTGCTCTTGCTCTAGATTGCGGGAATGGTAGAGGAGGTTTGTAAGCTGGAGGAGGAACATAGACATCTTCCTTCTCCTTCTCCTTATTCTTTCCTTTCTCAGCTGGGACTTCTACAAACTTGGGTTGCGGATCGGTAGTTGTTACACCACTCCTAGTAGTGATTTCCATCACCCTTCCTTTCGGGTTGTCCTCCGTCTTCCCGGGAAGCTTTCCTTGATATCTAGGAACTTCTCCGGCCTTGCTAAACACTTGGTTTTCTAAGGCTTTTTGTGCCTTATTAAACGAAGTGATGTGATTCTCCAATCCTTGGAGCTTTCCTAGGATTGTCTCCATCATAGCATTGTGTTTGTCCTTCTCCGGCTTGCTCGAGCCATTCGATGTTTGACCCTGACTTTTCAAAGGAGTAGAAGAAGATGGAGGTGTTAAAGCATTTTCAGCATGTGAAGAGGGATTACCTGGATTTTGTTCGTTGGATCTTCAATTATTATTGTTGGAGTTCCTATTTTTATTGTTCTAGTTGTTCCGGTTGTTGTTCCGGTAATCATTCCTATTGCCTTGGTGGTTGTCTCTCCCTAGGTAGTTGGCCTCTTGCTCCTTCGCCTTTTGAAGGCTAGTTTTTATGACTTCCTTCAACTCTTTGATCTCATTGTTGAAGGAGAATATTTGAGTTTGTGCAGCTTGATTCAACTTAGCTCCCGGATCCCCTTGATTCCGGTTATTAGGATCCACCTTCCGGTGGGAATACTTCTCAATCACTTGGGCTTGCTTCTCAATGAAGTCCCAAGCGTCATCTTCTCTCATGTCCATAAATGAACCACAAGAAAGAGATTGGAGCTTGAATTGTGTTTCCACATCCATCCCTTTGTAGTAGATCTCCAATAATTCCAGCTTTAAAATGCCATATTGAGATCCTGAAACCTTTCCCATGATTGAAACAAACTTTCGTTATCTTTCATAGAAAATGCATTAATCTTACCTCTCAACTCCGCCATCTTGGATGGCGGAAAGAATTTGGTAAGGAACTCCGAAGATAGATCCTCCCAAGTGTTAAGTCTTCCAGCTGGCAGATCTTGATACGAAGACAAAGCCTTGTCCTTCAAAGAGAAGAAGAACGGCTTGATCTTGTAGTGGTTGTTCACAACCCTCTTCGGCTTCAATGTCTCCCTGAGAATCTTGAAATTCTGCAAATGTTGGTGTGGAGATTCAGCACTCGTTCCACCAAACTGACTTTGGCGAACCATGGTAATTACTTGCGGGCTAAACCCGAAATCCTGGACGTCTTCACCTCCGAAATTCACACCTAGACGGCGTGGTTGTTGAATTGGATCCATCCTTTGTCCAAGGGTTCGTGGTTCATCCCCTCCATCAGAAACTCTCACATCTCCAACGGGAGCGGGAGGGTTAACGTGTGGTCTAGGATTATCACGAACTTGACCGACTAGTGGTGTAATATCCTCTAGGTCCGGCATCTCATCATCGTCGGATGATTCAGCTCTAATGGACTTAGGTTTCTTGACCTTCTTGTTCTTAGCAGCATTCATCTCCAACTTCATGTCTAGCATCATAGCCTTGAGCTCATCTATCTGGAATTGATGACGTTGCAATTCTTCCATACGTGCCTTCTAACTCAACTTGAGTTGAAGTTGAGCTTCATCCAAATTCGCTTGGATATTTCTCTCATTGTTTTCAGCCATCTTTTTCTCTTTCAACTTTCTTCTTAAAGTTTTCTCAAGTTGTGGATCAAAAGGAACTAGATCTTTGGTAGATCTAGTCTTTCGCATATACCTAAAGAATATGCAAAAATCCCTCAAAAAGACTAATCAAATCATAAGAGCAAAAGCTCCCAAGCTCGACAACCAAAAACCGAAATTGGTCTAGACCAAATCCCCGGCAACAGCGCCAAAAACTTGTTCGCCTCAAAGTGTGCATGCAAATATGTTTTAAATTATAAAACTGAAATCAAAGCAAGCGAACCCGTAGTGTACGGATCGGCGTAGTAAAGCAAGAGTTCTAGAGTATCGAAATCAGGGATTTGGGGGATCAAATTCAGTTCACTAATTATCGAGCAAGTAAAGTATAAGCTTTGCAAATATATTGGGAAAACAACAATCCTAAAGATCCAGGTATTCAATTGTGGCAATCGATTCAAGATATTCTATAGATATAAGGACAGAGTCGAGATTGCAACTATATAACTAATGTATGGTTGAGTACGGTGAAGTTCCAAAACCCTATATAACTAACGTAAAGATACTCTCTATAAAGGTTGTTGAGGCTGCAGTATAGAAAGGATCTAAGGACAAGAATTACTCTCAAATACCCATGCCCAAACCCAAGGAATCAAAGATAAATTAAAACGGTGAAGGTTGTGACACTCGAAACCGAAATAGAGGATGTTGAGTCTCACTACTACCTAGGAAAGGCAAGCCAAGGCTAGGTTAAAGCAAATCTTTAACTTTGGATTAAAGGAAAAGCAAAGGTCGTAAAACAGAGGAAACCACGGCTAGATCTTGAAGAACCACGACCGTGGAACTCAAGAACAGGCCGTGGTTTAGGCTGTCGACGAGGTTTCTCACACTCTCAAGGTCCAATCTGTTTACGATCGATCTATCATTATCTAAGCCACAACTATCAACCCTTCACCTTAGAATTGCTAAAAGGTTTTAGCCAATAATCATAGTCATTGAATCAAATATCAAATTAAGAAGAGAATAAGTGTAAACCCTTGAAAACTCTATAAAAACCAAACAATCAATCTCAAATCCGAACAAAAAGGTATTGTGTTTAATTAATGTGGAATATAGAACAAGAATCCTCACACCAATCTTAAGGAACAACGAAGAACGGAGTGTCAATCCGTCTCCAAAGCAAACCCTAAGAAAATCTCAAAGTACACAATCTTCAATCTTGCGTCTTTCTTAAGCCACGATCCGGAATCTCCAATCCTTTGTCTCAATCCTCAGCGCGGAATTGTAAGTGAAGGTAAAATGAAACCCTAAGCCACCGTCCTCGAAACTCCCTTCTCAAGCCTAGCTTCTTATAGAGCGAAATAGGGTTACGAGAAAAACCCAATAACCGTCGCTGACGTGGCAATAATGACACGTCACTTCGTCATGGAAATCACGGTCTAGTACAAGTTTCCACGGCCGTGGTTTAGGGCGTGGAACTTTCTGTTGTGCTCCAAAATCATTCTCCACGATCTCACTACATAACCACGGTCGTGGTTTAGGTCGTGGAACTCCCTAGCCTTCGTTTTGCCTTTGTTTCGTGATGTTCTTCACTCATGCTCCTTCCTTAGCTTCTCCAAAGCATCTCTTTGCCATTTAGCATGATCAAATACTCCTATCATTCCACATTATGCTCCAATTCAAGCCTTTATTCATCTATAAACAAAACAAGGCTTGTGTAGATCTCTATATCGACAAAGTAGGAGAAAGTGCTCATAAATACTTCAAACTCATATCCATGTACACATCTAAGAAGGAAAAACAATCAAAACAAGTGCCTTAAATATAGTCATATTTCATGCTAACAGAGAGCAGAGAGTCCTAGACACACCTTCTACTCAAGGGTCAGCTCCAGGACCGAGTAGAGGTAGAGGTAGAGAGGCTGGTACTAGCGATGCCCGAGGAGCTCGAGGCAGAGTTTTTGAGATGAGTAGTGCTGAGGAGCCGCCAGCACCAGCTGCTACAGATACCATTCTGTTACATGGTTTACCTGTTAGAGTTTTATTTGATACGGGTACTACGCATTCATTTATTTCTACTACTTGTGTTGAGCGTTTGAGTTTGTCTACCATAGAGGGGGCACCCTTTACTATAGGGTTACCTGATGGTAGTAGGGTTAGAGGTACCCAAAAGATACATAGTTGTCCCCCTAAGCTTAGGAACTCGTGTGTTACTTGTTGACTTCTTAGTCATGCCTCTGATGCATGAAGAAGTCATATTAGGTATGGATTGGATGCGTAGACACCGTGCGGTGTTAGATGTGGGTAAGAGAACTATTACAGTCTCTACCGACATAGGTCCGATAGAGGTCTTCCGGGGTTGGGACCTTTGGAAGACAGGTTCTGTCATCAGTGTAGTACGAGCATCTAGACCGATTGCACAGGAATGCGATGCCTTCTGGTGCTACGCCATGAAGGATGGAGAGAGTTCGGCTTTGGAGGACATACCAATGGTCTGTGAGTTTACAGACGTATTTGCAGAGCCGTCTAGCTTGCCACCTCAAAGGAGCGTATATTTTGGCATTGACTTGGAGCCTGGTACGAGACCCATCTCGAAGGCCCCATACCGTATGTCACTTGTCGAGATGTTGGAGCTGAAGAAACAACTCGAGGAGTTGGCTGAGAAGGGCTTCATACGCCCTAGCGTTTCACCATGGGGTGCACCTGTCCTCTTCGTGTAGAAGAAGGACGGATCATTGAGACTGTGTATAGATTACAAAGAGCTGAACAAGGTGACCATCAAGAACAAGTATCCACTACCTCGTATTGATGATCTACTTGACCAGCTTCAGGGAACAACAGTCTTCTCCCAGATTGACTTGCGTTGAGGATATCACCAGCTGAGGGTGAGAGAGCAAGACGTGCACAGGACGGCATTTCGTACCTGTTATGGACACTACGAGTTTGTAGTGATGCCATTTGGGCTGACGAATGCCCCAGCAGTCTTTATGGAGTTGATGAACAACATCTTCATCGACTTCCTAAATCAGTTTGTGGTAGTCTTTATTGATGACATTTTGGTATACTCTCGTAGCAGAGAGGAGCATGCCGGTCATCCGAGGACAATTTTACAGATTTTGAGGGATAGAGAGTTGTACGCCAAGCTCTCTAAGTGTGAGTTCTGGATATATGAGGTTGCTTTCCTTGGACACATCGTCTCCGCCGACGGGATTATGGTAGATCCGACGAAGATTGAGTCTGTTGCTGCATGGACGACACCGACGAACGTCAAGGAAGTGCGTAGCTTTCTTGGCCTAGCCGGTTAATATAGACGCTTTGTGGAGGTATTTTTTGTGATTGCCCGTCCACTGACGAGTCTTCTGAGGAAGACTACCAGAATCGTATGGACCGACCAGTGCGCTCAGAGTTTTGAGGAGTTGAAGAGGCGTTTGACTTCTGCTCTTGTCTTGGCACAACCAGAGGGTTCTGATGATTTTGTGGTCTACAATGATGCATCCAAGTTGGGCTTGGGATGTGTACTGATGCAGAGAGGCAGGGTGATTGCATATGCGTCTCGACAGCTAAAGACGTATGAGGAGAACTACCCGTCTCATGATCTAGAGTTGACAGCGGTAGTTCATGCTTTGAAGATCTGGAGATATTACCTGTATGGTGCCACGTGTCAGATCTTCACATACCATAAGAGTCTGAAGTACATTTTCACGCAGCGGGAATTGAATAACCGCCAACGTAGGTGGCTTGAGTTGATCAAGGATTTTGACCTTGAGATTTTGTATCATCCTGGCAAGGCGAATGTGGTAGCTAACGCCTTGAGCAGGAAGACGCCTCGAGAGAAAGCGATTGCCAGACTTATTGTACAGCCTCAGCTTCAAAGGGATCTAGCATGGCTAGAGATGGACATCCAGTTTCTTGACGAGGTTGCCTAGTTGTTTGCTTTAGAGGTTCTACCTGGTCTGTTGGATGAGATCCAACAAAAGCAGGGGACCTGCCCAACCCTGACGAGGATTAGTGAGAGGATGTCTCGTGGAGAGGCAGTGATGGCATGATTTATGACGTTAGTTTAGGCATTCATTTAGGTAGTTTTTCCCATTATTCATGCATGGTTTGGCATTAGTTCGTGACGTTTACACTTAATTCATCCTAATTGTCGAAATAGACGTCTACACGAGCTTTTGTTGGTATTGTAGGTATTTTGGGGAGCTTTAGGACTTAATCGACACATTCGAGGATCATTCCTCATAATGGCACACTTCCGGACTTTTTATGGAGCAAGAAAGGAGCAAAGAAGAACACAAAGACCTTGTTGGTACATGCCTTGCACCAATTCATGACTTGGTGATCCAAAGAGGGTGTTTGGAGCAAAACCACGACCCATAGGCAATTTCCACACCCATGGTTTTGGCCGTGGTTTCTGTCTGCACAGCCTTGACACTTGCCACACGATTTCTTTGCCCGACCTTTGCTTTTCTTGGTTGAGTGTGGACTTGGGAAAGCCTGCAGGCTGGCTAGAGGACTGACTCTCACCATCCATTGTTGGAGGACTAGGAAGAACACAAAAACACTCTCATTTTGAGAGAAGAAGAACATCATCAAACACTAGATCTAGAATGAGATTTTAAGTGATTTTTAGTGACTTTTGTTGGGGAGCTTTTGGAAGCATTGTAACGAACGTTTTGGAGCTGTGTTTGAAGGGTTGTAACTCTTGTCTAAACTCATATTCAGCTAAGATTATTTGTACTTTTTCATTCCTATTTCACTTTCTTGCTATGGAAACCATGTATGCTTGCATGATGAACTTGAATCTTAAAATGCATGTTATTGGCTAAGTAGTTGTGATTTTAGGGTGATGGAATGATAGTTATGGCTTGGACTATGATAGAATAGACTTGAATGTACCCTTGGATGACTTGCATGCTCGAATCCTAACCCCCGACCAAAACCACGGCTTGTTCTTCTTAAATCTCGGCCGTGGTTTCTCATGATCAGCCCATGGTTTTACTCTGTTGTGCTTATATTGATGAATCTGAATGTTAGGATGTTAGATTATTGAAATCCTAGTGTTTGTTAAGCCTTATCTAGCCTAGGGTGACCTAATGCTAGAAAACTAAGTGAGGGAAGAGACTTACCCGGTAATTCCCGATCTTAGATACCAAAGATGATGAACTCTAGGTAGTAGTGAGCCTCACAAGCCACTATTGGACTGAGTGTGCTAGGATTTTTTCTTAGGACTAGCCTTCCCGAGACTTACCCGGTAAGGAGAGGTTTGACCCCTAGATAGCAATCCGGTTTGTGTAGAATTTCCAACCTTAGATTCCTAGAGACTTACCCAATAATAGGACCTTAGGTGCGGGATTAGTGGACCATGAGACCTACCCGGTGATTGATCCCATTGGAGAAACACTCTTTCCCAACATACCGCAGCTTGTTTAAGGTTGATTTGAAGTTTGAGTCCAATTCCAAAACCAGAAGTCCCAATCCCTAGAATCCACTTTTCTTAATTTGATCTTACATCTTGTGTTTGTGTTGCTTGTTTGTGTTGCTTGATTGATTGGTAAACTTGCATGACTTGTGATCTTTGTTTGATCACCATAAAAGCCCAACCAAAAATATCATGATTTTCATTTCTTTATTTCTTTCACTTTTCTTAGACTAGATTTGCACTATCCATGATCACTTGTTTGATTTGATTTCACCTTAGTCTTTGTGTTCGACCTCGGAATACTATCCTTGCTACAAAACGACCCATACAATGTGGGTTCTCTAGGAGTTAGGAGAATATATTGAGTTTTAATTTGTAAGACTTTTGTGCTACACATCTTTAGCGTAACAAGTTTTTGGCGCCGTTGCCGGGGACTAGGTCTAGATTGAATCATTGTGTGTGATTGCCTATAGTGTAGATCTTTCTTGTTGCTTTTGATCTTGTTTGGTTTGTGTCTTTGATATTTTAGGACATCTCTCACTCTTTAGGTGCATGCCAGAATCTCGTGGCAAGGATTTAGCTCCATTCGATCCCGAACCGGAGACAACCCTTAAGACTAGATCCAAGGGCACTAGGAAGAAGAAGGAGATGGCCGGAAGAGATCTTCAAGCTGAGTTGAATGATGCCTTAGAGCAAATTAGGCTAAGGGATGAAACCTTGGATAATGAGAGGAGACTTGCAAATGAGAGGCAAGAAGCAACTAGGAGGGAAATTGAAGAGATTAGGCAATCTTCGTCAACCACCACCTCCACCACCACCGCAGCCGGCGGTACATGTACGTAATGAGCCTATTATTATTGAGGAGCCACAATCGCTAGGGCAACGTATGGATCCAGCCCAAAGAGTGCACCGTCCGGGTGTAAACTTAGGAGATCCCGCAACCCATGACTACGAGCTCCGCCCTCAAGTGCTACAAATGATCCGGCACAATCAATTTGGAGGGATGAAAGGAGAGTCTCCGCATCAACACTTGATGAATTATGAGATCTTGATGGAGGCTCTGAGACCACCTAGATTGGAGAGCAACAACCACAAGCTTAGGGCTTTTTCCTTCTCACTTAATGATAAAGCCTTGGCTTGGTACCAATCCATTCCACTAGGACGTGTGGGTACTTGGGAGGAGATGACAACCGAATTTCTTACAAAGTTCTTCCCACTTTCCAAGACAACCGAGCTAAGTGGGAAGATCAATGCCTTCGTAATGAAGGATAAGGAGAGCCTATTCAAATCTTGGGAGAGGTTCAAAGACCTCCTCCTAGATTGTCCACACCATGGGATACCGAAGATAGAGCTATTGGAGATTTATTTCAAGGGGCTTGATGAGGATAGTCAATTCAAGCTTCAATCACTTTCCGGAGGAACATTCATGGAGAAGAATGTGGATGAAGCTTGGGATTTTGTAGAGAAGCAAGCCTTGGTGATAGAGAAGTACTCCCATAGGAAGAGTGATGGGAGGAAACCGGGAGCATATGAAGTGAGTGAAGTCACCATGAGCAACTACAAACTTGATGCAATCAACAATGAGCTTAAGTCCTTGAGGGAGTTGTGTACCACAACCTTGAAGAATCAAGCAAGTCCTCAAGTGCAAGTGCAAGCCAACTCGGCTTCCAAAGAGGAGGATGTTAACTACATGGGAAGGAGCAATTTCAACAACTACCAAGGCCCTAGGGAACTTCAACAACAACAGCCGGCAATACAACAATTATCGGCCTAACCACAACCATCCCGGGTTCTTCTATTCTAACCCAAATGGTACCTTGAACCCTCCCGCTTCCACAAGCCCAACCCCACCACCTAAGGCTTCACAAGAGCCTCCACCCGGTTTTTCTCAACCTCCAAAGGATAGGACCGAAATGATGTTTGAACAATTGCTAGGAAGGTTGAGTGGACTTGAGAGCACGGTGACATCCATTTCGAAGGCTCAAAAGGTGCTAGAAGCACAAGTGTTCCAAAAGGCGGGTGAGGCACGAAGGGATCCAGGAAAGCTTCCCGGAAGGACCGAGGACAATCCAAGAAGCCAAGTGTTGGCCATTACCACAAGGAGTGGGTTGAGCATGACATATTGTTCACTCTAAATAGTGTGTGCAAGCTTTAATATTTATAACCCAAGAAGTATGCTTGAACAAATATGCGAACCCGTAGTGTACGGGTTAATTGTAATAAAAACAAGAATTCCAGGGGTCGATCACAGGGACTTTAAAACAATTAAAGCAATCAAAGATGATACAAAGTGAAGTAAGGGGAAATGCGGATTTTAGAGATTAAAGCATCTAGTTGTGGTTCCGGCTCAAGATCTCAAAGGATAACACGTACAATGTTGAGATTTTGCAAAGGGAAGGTGTTTCTAAGGTGGGAATAGATCACCGGGTAAGTCTCACTAGTCACTATCCCAAACCAAAGCTCCTATTACCGGGTAAGTCTCAAGGTATTAAGGAAATGAACTATAATCTCAAACCAACACACCACCCAAGGGAATAGAATCAACCTTTACTGGGTAAGTCTCAGGCTAACTCACAAAGATGGGATGAAGGCACACTCAAACACCAATAAAGGATAAACCTTTATTACCTACACTCATGATCTTGGGTAAACAAACAAAGGAATCACTGGGTAAGTCTCATCCTAGGCTTGCATTGAACCAGGAAAGGTGTAATAAGGATAGGATTTAGAAAACTTAAACTCTTAACTCAGATAAGGTTTAGGAAAGGTTCACCTCGTTCAGTTTATGTACCATCTCGATCGGGATGTTCCACAGCTGATCGAAGTGTTCGCCGGTTAAGGTAAAGGCTCGAGCTTTCAGGGTCCTGATGGGATTAAGATCATTCTATCATCGTCTTTCCCCCAACCTTCAGCCAATCACCCTAGAATCGCATAAGAAACTTAGCCAACAATCATCATGATAACAATAATCAAATTAATGGGAAAGGAATCAATATTCGAACAAGAAAACCTTAAGAAAAAGGTCTCAATAACTGAATCAAATAACGAACAAATTGCGTTCCTCAAGTCACAAATCAACAAAAACAATAAACCAAAAGACAATCTAAGAAAGTCTTACAAACTCCTTCAAAAGCTATCTCCAACTATGATTCCTTCCTTCCTTGAACTTCAATATTCAATACTTCCTTCAATTCTTCTTTCAAACCCTCCAGAAAATCCCTCAATTGCTGGATGCTCCCAGCATGGTTGAATTGTGGAAAATCCAACCCTTAATATAGGAGAATTATTTTCCAAAGGTAAAATATCTTAAAAAGATAATTTCCTATAAAATATATATCTCTCTCTCAAAATAAATCAATCAGAAATCATATCTTCCTTCCAGAAATTCAGCAAAAAATATAAGATATCTTCTTTCCAAAAATAAAAGATCTCAACCAAAAATAAAGATCTCGCCGGCGACAGGGTATTCGCCTCGGTCGGGACACTCCTCAAGATCACCTTGGTCGAGGTGACACTGTAGCTGAACGAGGTGAATCTCAACTGAATGTGAAATCCCTCGAATCTGGTCCAAAGTAGACCTTGATTCCCGTAAAGGTAGATGAAACAACAATATAATTGCATAATATACATCCATACGTGCAGATTTATGAAGATAAAACGTCTAAACCAGCCCCCTAAATATAGACTATAATACATGCTATCAAATATCCCTCACCAAAGGAGAATGACAAGGGGAAGCAAGTAGTAGTGGAGGAAGAACCATTTCAAGAAGAAGGAGGCAAGAGAAAGGATGATGAGCCAACATATGTGGCACCTCCCCCATACAAGCCACCACTACCATTTCCACAATCACGATCAAGAGATCGTTTGGGTAAATATTTCAGTAAATTCCTTGCACTCATGTCTAAATTACATAGTAACATCCCGTTCATGGATGCGATTCTAGGTATGCCGGCCTATGGAAAGTTTTTAAAGGAAATACTCTCCAACAATAGGAAGTTGGAGGAGTATGGAGAAGTGAGGATGACAAAGTGGTCCTCCGAGTTGATTCAAAACATGAGGGAGGAGATGCCTCCTAAGCTGCGGGATCCGGGGTCTTTTTGTGTGCCAATTGGAGTTGGAGAAGTGCAATATGAGGCCCTATGTGACCTTGGAGCAAGTGTAAGCATTATCCCGCTTGCACTTTGCAATAAGGTTGGGCTAGGAGAACCGAAGCCGGTCAAGATGACCCTCTACATGGCGGACCGATCCATCACTCACCCCTTGGGGATCCTAGAGGACATACCGGTTCAGCTTGGAAAGTTCTATGTGCCAATCAATTTCGTTGTTTTGGAAATCCCGGCGGACTACCCGGTTCCTATCATTTTAGGGAGGCCATTCTTAGCCACATCTAGATGCTTAGTGGATTGCAAAAATGTGATCCTCTCCTTCAACATAGGAGAAGAAAATATCAAGTTCAAGCTGTCCATAATGATGAAGGGGTCAACCCTCAATGAAGACGTTTTTAACATTGTCGAGGAAGAAGTATCTAGGGAAGTTGTGAGCTCAATCCTAATCAAGGATCCATTAGAGAAGGTTCTTAGCATGAGTATCATGGAGGAAGGAGTTGAGGAAGATTTGAATGAAGAAATCCAAGCTTTGGATGCATTAGAAAAGGAGACAAGTGCTGAATTTGAAGAGCACGAAGGAGGGCTGAAGAGCTGTAAGAACCACGGCCTGGGGGCCATAACCACGCCCGTTTTTTCAACAATTCATCCCGTGGAAACCTCTATCGTAGCTAATTGTGCTAGTTGTTCCAGAACCACGCCCGTGGTTGTGCAAGAGCCCGTGGGATCACCCGTGGTTTTCTCCAGAAAGTCCCTTAGTTGTTGATAAAGCTTGAAGGAGTCTTAGAGAGTCTTCAATGGCTTTGGATTCATCTAATGTGGAGCTATATGGATCACATCCAACCAATAAAGGTCCTTCTAAACTTGATCTCAAACCTCTCCATTCTCATTTAAAGTATGCTTTCCTTGGTTCAAATTCTACTTATCCCGTGATTGTGAATGCATCTTTGAATGATGATGAGCTTGATAGATTTTTGAATGAATTTAAATTGCATAGGAGAGCTATTAGATACACCATAGATGACTTAGTTGGAATTAAACCATCCTTGTGCATGCATAAAATTTTGATGGAAGACAACCATAGACCTTCAATTGAACCTCAAAGAAGATTGAACCCTATTATGAAAGAGGTATTCAAGAAAGAGATCTTAAAATTGCTAGATGCGGGAATCATTTTCCCGATTTTGGATAGTAAATGGGTTAGTCCCGTTCATGTTGTTCCTAAGAAGGGTGGTATGACCGTAGTAACTAATGAGAACAATGAACTAATCCCAACTAGGACGGTTACGGGGTGGAGAATGTGTATTGACTATAGGAAGCTTAATGTTGCCTCTAGGAAAGATCACTTCCCTCTTCCCTTTATTGACCAAATGCTAGAAAGATTAGCTCAAAATTCACATTTTTGTTACCTTGATGGTTATAGCTGGTTCTTTCAAATCCCAATTCACCCGGATGACCAAGAGAAAACAACATTTACTTGTCCTTGTGGAACATTTGAATATAGAAGGATGCCATTTGGTTGTGTAATGCACCCGCCACCTTTCAATGGTGTATGATGGCTTTTTTTTTCCTGAATTTATTGAGAATATTATGGAAGTTTTTATGGATGATTTCTCGGTGTATGCCTCTTCATTTGATAATTGCTTGGGTAATCTATCTTTGGTGTTGAAGAGATGTGAGGAAACTAATCTTGTATTGAATTGGGAGAAATGCCACTTCATGGTGAGTGAAGGCATAGTGTTGGGATACTTGGTTTCCTACCGAGGCATTGAGGTTGATAGAGCAAAGATAGAAACGATAGAGAAGTTGCCACCACCTACCTCGGTGAAAGGGGTAAGGAGTTTCTAAGGGCATGCCGGTTTTTACCGGATGCTTATAAAAGATTTCTCTAAAATTTCTAAGCCTCTCACTAACCTACTAATGATCTTGGCAGAGGACCTGCACAAGATCAAGGCCAAAGCAAAGGGAGACATCTGCTGCGGAGGTCTTGTCACCCACACAGCTGCTTTTCACGGGATGGACCTCAGTGCTTGTACGATGGCGGCGGCTCCGAAGCCGCTTGGATTGCAGGAGATGATCACTCGGAGGATTCTAGTTCCCCGAGGTCTGACCACTCCATATGTTGCTATGCCGTGGGAGCTGACTGCACCACAGGGCATCAGGTTGTCTGCCCAGTTCACCGTTTATGACCCGCACTATTGGCAGACCGCTTGGGCTCCACTAATGGAGGATCATAGGGAGGCAGCAGCTGCCCCAGCTGAGGATGAGGAGGAGGAGGCTGACGACGAGGAGACAGTGGATGAGAGAGTTGGTGGAGTCCCGATGGATACAGGGACAGATACTGCAGGCACGAGCGCGCCACCGATCATAGATCTGGATGATGATGAGACTGAGCCTGCACCAGCTGAGACTTCTCCAGTTAGGCCTGCTAGACGCAGGAGGCGCAGAGTGAGAGATCCAGATGCCCACAAACGGATCGACGACCTGACGGATCAGGTTATTGATTCGTATGCTGCTATGTCGCTGGATATCCGCAAGATGCAGGAGCGGCAGCATTATCAGCACATCATGGCCCAGCTTCAATTCGAGCGTATCATGGGTCATCCATTCGACCCGACCCAGTACCCATATGTGCCACCACCACCACCACCGGATCGCGACTATTGATGAGCTGCAGGACTTTCTTTATTCTATTTTTATGCAGTTCAGCTATTTATCCGGTGAGTACTCTTATTTTAGACTTATATTGACCCACTGGAACAGTGTGTCCCAAGTATGGTGTATTGATGTATTTATTTGATGACTTCGATGTATGACTCATATTTTATCGGATTTTATATATTTATGCTTCACTTTTGCATTTATATGTTTATCTGAGATTGCATACATAATTATAGGTTATTTGATTGAGGAAAACGTCGAAACTGAAAAAAAATAGGTTTTAAAAAATTTTTTTGACCTCGACCGAGTCAGTCTTGGCCAAACGAGGCGTTTCACCTCGGTTGAACCAAAAACACCTCGACCGAGGTGGGTTAACTGAGAGTTTTCGAAAACGATTTTTGTGTTTCTTATCTGGATATGATCTCAGTGAAGATCTTGTTTACTGATTGGTTTTAGATTCTTTATGTGTTTGAAAAGTTTTATAATATGTTTAAGTTGCTAAATGCTTTGTTTGAAATTATTAGCATGTTTAATACTTTGTTTTTATCTAAATTATGTTGAATTTAAAGGTTGACACCACATTATGAGTTCTCTCACTTTCTTCCTGGAAAGACCAAGGCAATTCATTCTTCTCTCTTCTTCTTCTTATTCATGCTTAGCCCCTCATATACATTTTGCCTCCCTTTACCTATCCGGGAATTTGGAAGCAAGCGAAGTGGTGAAAGCAAGTGAAGTTAAAGTTGAGAAGTTGGCTGGAAGTGAAAGTGTTAGAAAGTAACTTTAGGTTTGGGGAAGTCAATCATGAAGATGAGTAACTCGGCACCATTCACATAGCCGGGTGTTTGTGTCTTCTCAAAGTCGGATTGAGCGATATTCCTAACGGGTCATGGTATGTGCATCAAGGGTTTGATGCATCTCAAGAAATTGATGACTGCTGATTTCCTAGGCTTCGGTTATTGTGCACCTCTGTCCATGCATCCCAAAAAGTAAAGTAAAAAGAAAAAAAAGTGTGAAATAAGCAAAGCTTATTGGTGGAAGATGTTGCAAGTCAAAGTTAAAGTGAAGTTCATCCTTTTCCCGGATTCTAGCACCACATTACCTTACATACATCCCTACCCTACACGTTTCTTGACCTTTTCTTTTGGGAAGCCCTTGAGACCTTGAGCTTGTTGATTGACTTAGTGGTTTAAACTGGATTATGCATGATTAATTTTGATAATTATGACTTATTATGCATTCTATGATTTTATGCAAAGATGAATAACTTTTCTATATTTATAAAATGTTTTGATCATGTTTGGATTTTAAGTTCCATGAAGTATTCTCTTAGAGTGATCTATGATTGTTACACACCATAAAAATGTTTTTGAAAGACTTTCATTGATTCTAATGACTTATAATCCATTCTATCTTGTCTTCTATATGCGGAACTTGCTTGGGGACAAGCAAAGGCTAAGTATGGGGTATTTTGATAGCATGAATTATAGTCTATATTTTGGGGTTTGTTTGGACGTTTTATCTTTCATAATCTGCATGTTTGTATGTATATTATGTGATTATATTACCATTTCATCTACCTTTGCGAGAATCGAGGTCTACACCTAGTTTTGTTGTAATTGTAGGTAAAATGGCACGTTTTGCATCGAAAAGGAGCTATGGAGTCATCGGAGCTACAATGAGGAGCATAAGGAACCATCCAGGAAGCATAGCCATGGATTAAAGATTCACTTTGGACCAGTTTTGAGAGATTTCACATTCAGTTGTGACTCACCTCGGTTGACCAGAGATTCATCTCGACCGAGGTGATCCAGAGACGCCGACTCGACCGAGGCGAACACCTAGGACGCGGCGAGAATATTTTATTCTTGGCTGAGATCTTTTATCTTTGGAAAGTGATCTTATATTTTTGGGCTTGGCTCCTGGAAGGAAGAAGATCTTATATTTTACCTATTTATATGGGAAAAGATCTTTCTAAGATATCTTATCTTTGGAGGGTTATTTTCCTATAAAAAGGGTCGGATTTCCCACAAATCCGACACCCTGCTACATCCGCTATCAGCGCAAATTCTCGCATACAGCCAGCATACTCCGTAACAAGTATACTCCAGCTGGGAGTTTTGAAGAACCTTTTTGAAGGTTGAAGGAAGATTAAAGATCATAGCTTTATTAGCCTTTTGAAGGCTTTTGTAAGAATTGTCTTCGATTCCCTTCCTTGTTGACTTCTCTTGTTGGATATATATCCAAGGAACGCTTTTGTTGTGATATTTGATTCAGTTATTGAAGTCCTTTCATTGAATTCTTCTTGTTCAAATATTCACCTTCTTCCCATATATTTGATTAATACTTTCGTAATGATGATGAGTGGCTAATTTCCTTGTGTGATTCTAGGGTGATTGGCTGAAGGTTGTGGGAAAAACAATGATAGAATAATCTTAGATTCCAGTAGGACCCTGAAAGTTCGAGCCCTTGACCTTAACCCTAAGCATCTCGCTCAGTCGATGAACATCTCGGCCGGGGTGGAATTTGGCTGACCGAGGTGACTTATCTGATCATAAACTGAGAGTTAAGTGTTAGAGTTTGCCAAAATCCTATTCTTATTATACCTTTCCTGGTTCAAAGCTAGCTTAGGATGAGACTTACCCGGTAATTCCTTAGTTTGTGTACCAATGATCATAAGTGTAGGTAATAAAGGTTTATCCTTTATTGGGGTCTGAGTGTGCTTCCATCCCATCTTTGTGAGTTAGCTTGAGACTTACCCGGTAAAGGTTGATTCTATTCCCTTAGATGGTGTGTTAGTTTGAGGTTATAGTTCTTTATCTTAATTCCTTGAGACTTACCCGGTAATAGGAGTTACGGTTTTGGATTAGTGTGTAGTGAGACTTACCCGGTGATCTATTCCACTTTAGTAACACCTTCCTCATGCAAAAACCTCAGCTTTGTCCGCTTATCTTTAGATCTTGAGTTGGAACCACAACTAGACGCTTTAATCCCTAGAATTGCATGTTTGCTTTATTGACTTCTTATTCATCTTTGATTGTGTTAATTGCTCTTTGTGGTTAGTATTTACGAAGCTTACCGTTATCGACTTTGTTTCACCGAGTCCCTGTGATCGACCCCTGGAATTCCTTGCTTTTACTACGATTGACCCGTACACTGCGGGTTCGCATCCTTGTTTTAAGCTTAAGTCTAGGGTTATAAATTTAAAGCTTGCACACACCGTTTGGAGCAAACAAGTAGCGCTGATTAGAGAGAGGATGCTGGCTGCACAGAGTCGCCAGAAGTCGTATGCAAATAGGAGGCGTCGACCTCTAGAGTTCAGGGTAGCAGCTCATGTCTAGTTGAGAGTATCTCCGCCACGAGGCGTCAGACGTTTTGGCATAAAGGGGAAGCTGGGTCCCCGATATGTCGGTCCTTTCGAGATACTGGATAGAGTTGGGAGAGCAGCCTACAGATAAGCATTGCCTCCGAGGTTAGAGGGTGTTCATCCTGTGTTTCATGTGTCTCAACTGAGGGAGTACATACCAGATCCGAGGCACATCGTGAGTTATGATGATCTGGTGGTTGAGCCGGACCACAACTTTGCAGAGCACCCTATTGTAGTCCTAGAGCGAGGTGGGATACGCCTGCGTACGAAGGACATTCCTATGATGAGGATACAGTGGTCGAGTCGAGGGCCTGATGAGGCTACCTGAGAGACAGAGGATAGTATCCAGAGGAACTATCTAGAGTTCTACGCTGAGTTAGAGGCACCAGTAGGATCCACAAGTAGATCTTAGTGCCATCTTGGTGAGTGCATGCTATGTTATGTGCTTATGTGCATATGATCTGTTAGATCTTGTTTGCCAGCGCGAGATAGGTATAGCTGGAGATGGTTCTTTCCTCCATGCTATGATGTGTGCTAGGATTAACTGGAGATGGTTCTTTCCTCCACGCTATCTCTGTTGGACATAGTGTGAGTGGAGATGGTTTTCCTCCACATAGTAGTGTTATGTGTATATTTTGGCTGGAGATGGCTTTCCTCCATGACAGTGTGATGTGGTTACTGTTTGGCTAGAGATGATCATCCTCTAGGCCTTGTTGAGAGTTGATGATAGTGCTCAGAGTTATACCTCGGCTTGTGAGTCCGAGAGGTTTTTGGATCTTGCAAGCTTTGGGATGAAACTTGTTTTTAGGGGGGTGTGATGTAAGAGCCTTGGTCCTTGGAGCCTAGGAGTCCTTGCTGACCTTTGCCTTGACCCTGTCAGCCACCCCAGTGGACCTGGACGGCCGCCCCTGCGGCTAGGCGCCCCTGCGCCTTGGGTGAGCCGCCCCTGCGGCTCTGTGTAGGTACAACCGCTTTCGTTGACTCTTTGTTGACCCATGCTTTGCGGCTGGCTTCCTTCATAAGCCTCCCATTCCTTCAGATGAGGGGTTTCCTTACCTCATTCCAACTTCTTCATCTCCCGTACGCTCTTCTTCTTCTTCCTCTTCTCTTCTTGGATCTCTTTGATCTTATGAGTGAGTTCTTGAGAGTTTGTTTGTGGTTTTGGTCTTTGATGATCATGAGGATGATGCTGTGTGTTGTTGTTGTTGTTGTTGTTGTTGTTGATGTGTTGAGGATGTGAGAGGTGTTGATGCTCTTGGTTGCTTCTTACGGTTGTTGTGGTAAGGTTCCGTCTTCCATCTTCTTTCTTTCTTCACTTTTGCTTCCTTCTTTCTTCTTAGCTTAGAATCACAAGTTAGACTTGTGTTGGATCCTTTCCTGGATGTTTTGATGATCATATATGTGTATGTATATATGTGTTGTTGTGGTGGGGTGAAGAAGTGAAGAGAGTCGAGAAAGAGATCGAAGAGGAGTCGGGACCAACTCTCTGCACAATTGGCCGCCCCAACGCCTGAACCAAGACGCCCCTGCGCCTGGTGTGTGAGCCGCCCCTGCGCCTTGAGTGAGCCGCCCCTGCGCCTTGAGTGAGCCGCCCCTGCGCCTCACTGGGTCAGCTTGGAGTTTCTTGCTTCTGTTGGTGCATACCTTATTGGTATGTCTTTCTTTCTTCCTTTCCTTTGGCCTTGGCTTAGATGTTGGCTAGGCTAGCTTGGTTAGGATGAGTTGTATGTTAGAGATGTGCCTTAGGCACTCGTGTTGATGATGAGGTTATGTTGTAGGCATCTGTGAGCTTGTCTTTGTCTTGAGGGTTAGATTGAGGTTGTAGGTTGGTTTTGGTTATGGAGACGAGTCTCCTAGCCCTTGCAGTTTGTGATGTTGTGTGCCTTGCTATTGCAGGCGTTGATTTCTTCCCCAAGGGGAAGCTGTGACGTGGTATTGGATACGGGTATATGAGGTTAGTCCATAGGACTTACTTAGCGTTCAGTTGTGAGTTTGTGTGATTGTGATGGTTGTGTGTGTACATATGATTGTGCATTTATAACCTGAACCAAACTAGGATGACCTTTATTATATTAAATGACCCAAAAGTATTATAACGGGTCGTGACCACTTGCCTCCGCCTGCTGGTAGGAGGAGGTGCCCTGAAGATGATCTCACAGGAGGGGACGAGTGATGATCACCCCATGCAAAACTCCTGTGTTACGTTGGATGGGACGGGGTTTTTGAGGCTCCTCGTGTTACAAAAGAATTTGAATTAGTAATGGAATAACATAATGAAAGATAATAAATGAATGTGTGTGGCATTGCATGTATGAGATGTTGATGTATGCTTGTGCTATTACTTTCATACTTATTCATTGTTGTAGCTAACGGTGTATACCATGTTGTAGATGATCTTTAGGTTAGGAAGACTGCGGAGTGAGCGAGATGGTGTGACCAGCCGAGGACTTCTGTACATTAGGATGCGTGGGATATGGGATCTTTAATAACACCCCAAATCCACGGGACTTGGAGTGTCACATTGGGCTAGGATCTCACAATGGATCCTGACCCTAGCCTGACAACAAGTTCACTGGATCTTACAACAAGACACAGGTAGATTAAAACCAGATACATAAAAGCTGCATATGATACATCAAAAGAGTTTACAAACTCCAAGCCGAGTACAAAACAACATCATAAACCATAACCACAAAAGATACCCCATCCCACGCATCCTAATGTACATAAGTCCTCGGCTGGTCACACCATCTATCTCACCCTGCAGTCTTCCTAACCTACAGAACTACAACATGGTATACACCGTTAGCTACAGTAATGAAAAGCATGAAGGTAATAGTACAACCACACATCAACATCTCATACATGCAATGCCACACACATTCATTTATTATCTTTCATTACGTCAGTTCATTACTAATTCAACTTCTTTTGTAACACGGGGAACCTAAAGAACCTCGTCCCTTTCCCCTTTAACACAGAGGTTTGCATGGGGGTGATCATCACTCGTCCCACCCTGTGCTACTGGCTTCCAAGCACCTCCTCCTAACCCGCAGGCGGAGACCAATGGTTACCGCCTGTTATAATACACTTGGGCCAATTAACTGTAATAAATGGTCATCCTAGTCCGGTTTAAGGTTATAAATGCACAATCATATGAGCACACACAACCATCACAATCATACAATCCACAACCGTACGCTAAGTAAGTCCTATGGACTTACCTGATATACTCGTAATTTGTACCACGTCACAGCTTCCCCTTGGGGAAGTAATCAACGCCTGCAATAGCAAGGCACACACAATCACATACTGCAAAGGTTAGGAGATTCGTCTCACTAACCACAACCAACCTATATCTCAAATCTAAACTTCAGATCCTCAACACATTCATAAATGCCTAAGGCATATCCTCAACATAACATCTCATAATACTCGGACACATACTAAACCTTAAAGCCATAACCGATATCCATAACATCATCATGATCCTCAACTCATTCTGACACCTAGTATGCATCTAATCAGTATTCCTCAATCTCAAATTTAACCCTAATTTAATTAATTAACCTTTAATTAATTAATTAAATTTCGCTAGAATAACATTTTGCCCACAACCATTTCAAAACCCACCTGTCATCAAATTTCATCAAACAAACAACCCATAACACCAGAATAATACAATGATCATAATGGAATTTTTAATTATCTATTTTGAAAAGCCTAAGGTCAATTTAGGCCAAATCGCACTACGGAAAACGAATAAATTCATAACTTATTCATTACTAACCTGATTGACGATCTGAAAGAAGATTCGGAATTACAACGACGCAGGCTACGCATGTACAACATCAAATTTACCGGAATCTAAGAGACGAAACCGTCCTAGTGACACATATGCTCAACCAGGTCTTCATCTGCTCGAAAATGCAGAAACTCGGTACCGATATGAAGAGAATGAAGAGAGGAATCCAGAAACTCAAACAGAATTGAAATCGGATTAGAAACGGTGAGTAGATCTGAGTTTGAAGTTTGAGAGATATTAGAGCTTTTACGAGGAAACGTGAAAGGAAAATGAATTAATAAACAATTTTCCGCTATTTATAGTGAAGACGATAATTATCCTTTAGCGAAGTCGATAATTATCCTCTAACCGATCCAAAGGCGGGTTGAACCCCCTTCTCCAAACTTCTCGAAATTGGAACAATAAATCTTGAATATTGTAGGGATAATCATTCCACAATTGCCTTGGAAAACGTGCATTACTAAGCCGTCTTTCTTAGCCGTTAAGAAACGAAATAGCGACTCTTTTGACCGTTTTGTCTTTCCATGTTATTTCATATCTAGGACATGTCCGATCTTCTGATCATTTCTCTCAACTGCATATTTAATAATTGGAGCTCCCAAATGCTCCAAATAATACCGGAGGGTAAAAATAATTACCCGGGGAAAAAGTGAAAATTTCACCATAAGCCCAAAATTACGCCAGGAACATAACGGTGGGACTTATACTCAACACTTACGCAATCTTCGCGAGTTATATGTCAATTACTATCACTGGTTAAGTTAATCAACATTAATTAGAATTCGGAAATCCTAACTATTACATCACACACCCCTTAAGAAAAAGTTTTGTCCCGAAACTTGAACAATTCCCAAATCCTCTCGGACCCATACGCCGAGGTATAGACATTCTCTCTATCGGAGGTATCACATCTCCGTTCAAACGTATCAACCTATAACACTCTATAACCTCAAAACACAGCATGGAGGAATCACCAACTCCAGCAACAAGATCATAACGCTATCCAAAGGCATAGAGGAAAAATCATCTCTAGCCAACTACTAACCACATCACAAGGTATGGAGGAAAGCCGTCTCCAGCCAATCATACTCGTAACACAACTATGTGGAGGAAAACCATCTCCACTCACACTATGTCCATCAATACTAGCATAGAGGAAAGAACCATCTCCAGCTAATCCTAAACATATTACAATAGCATGGAGGAAACAACCATCTCCAGCTATACCTATATTGTGCTAGCAAATAAGATCTAACAGATCAGATGCACATATCAAAGTTAGCACGAAAACACATCATATCACATAAACACATAGCATACAAGCACTAACCAAAAAGGCTTTAAGATCTACTCGTGGATCCTACGGGTGCCTCTAACTCCGCATAGAACTCTGGATAGTTCCTCTGGATACTATCCTCTGGCTCCCACGTAGCCTCATCCGGTCCTCGTCTCGACCACTGTATCCTCATCATAGGAATGTTCTTCGAACGCAGGCGTCTTACACCTAGCTCTAGGACTGCAAAAGGTTGTTCTACAAAAGTGTGGTCCGGCTCAACCACTAGATCATCATAACTCACAATGTGCCTTAGGTCTGGTATGTACTCCCTCAGCTGAGACACATGAAATATAGGGTGAACACCCTCTAACTTCGGTGGAAAAGCCAATCTGTGCACTGCTCTCCCAACTCTATCCAGTATCTCGAAAGGACTGACATATCGGAGACTCAACTTCCCCTTTATGCCATAACGTCTGACGCCTCACGTTAGAGTTACTCTCAACCAGACATGAGCTCCTACCTTAAACTCTAGAGGTCGACGCCTCCTATCTGCATACAACTTCTGGCGACTCTGTGCATCCAGCATCCTCTATCTGATCAGCGTTACTCGAGCCATATCATCTTGAATCTGTTCTGGCGCTATCCCACTGGTACTGCTAGGCTCCTCCCAGCATAAAGGTGTATGACACCTATGTCTACACAACGCCTCATAGGGGCCATCCCTATAGATGCATACCAACGGTGGTGGTATAAGAACTCAACGAGTGGGAGATAAACAGATCGTCCCTGTTCCCAATCCATCCCACAAGCTCACAACATGTCCTCTACGGTCTGGAGGGTTCTCTCAGACTGTCCGTCTGTCTGAGGTAAAACTCAATCATGATATGTGGACGCGTTCCCCAAGCAGTCTGAATCTACTATCAAAACCTCAAAGTAAACCGTCTACTACAATCATAGTCGATCGTCCTCGGTATACTTATGGAGTCCCACCATCTATCTAGTTTTCTCCTTTGTTACTTCATTCACTGGCCACGTCTCTCTGTAGAGATGGAACGTGTCGCCTTTGTAAGTCTGTTACTAATAATCTGGATAACACTAAAACTCTTACTGGGTCTCAATCCCATCACAAGTCCACAGAAAAGTCCTCTCACTTCCACTACAACACTGGTAGTGGATGAGCTCATCTCCAGGTCAATAACACTTTAACATGATTTACTACTTCGTGGTACCTCTTATTCGTACATGGATGTACTAAAAAAGGTGTACTATGAGTGTACTGTAATCTTCTCCACTCGACTCCGCATAAGCGGTTATACTGACGCAGTTGCGGCGCCTCATACTCCTTCTGTTCCATTAAAGAACTATGGTGCCTCGCCATGAGGCATCGTTCCATCAAGTTCCCTCAGGGTCAGGCAAGTCCATTGTTTTTGTTGGACCTCATCCAACAAACCAGGTAAAATCCCTAAACATGAAACTAACGTCCTTATCAGCAGTTGTAGGTCCAACTCTAAACAAGCTAGATCATTTTGAAACCGAGACTGTACAGCAATTCCAACAATCGCTTCCTCTCGAGGCGTCTTCTTATTCAAGGCATCAGTGACCACATTCTCCTTGCTAGAATGGTACAAATCTCATGGTCAACATCCTTGATTGATTCAAACCATCGACGCTGGCGATTATTCAATTTCTATTGTATAAAAAATATACTTCAACCTCTATGATCGGTGAAAATCTAACATGAAATGTCACACAGGTATTGTCTTCCAGTCTTGAAACTTGAACTACCACTACTAACTCGAAATCATGAGTCGGGCAGTTCTCTTCATACGTTCTCAACTATAACACACCTATTATCTACTCCATTGTATATATACACGTCTTAAACTTAACTAGAATGTACCACTGTAATCCCATAATTCCCAGAATCTTCTGATTATCACCGGATAGAAGCAGAGGTCAAGTGTTTCTTCTACTTTTCAGAACCTCGACATACTACTTCAACCACGCAGTTATGGTGGTCTTCCTCTGAAGACTCGTAATTATATACGCAATCACATAAAATCTTTCCATCAAAGCATTGGTAACAATCGACTGGGCCGAAAAAACCACGCATTCCCTTAATGTTCATCAGTATCATCCATAAGACTTCATACTCATTCCTCGCCACATCAACCATAATACTACAGGCGAAACAACATGATCTTGAAGGCTGCTTCGGGCACCTCAATTCCCATTTAGGGAGCATAGCACACTGGCTTCTATCCCTCGGATTCTGCAAAACCGTACTCAAATAACCGGTACGTTCCTCTCCGTTGTGAGAGTCACCAAACGTCATCAATAAGGTCTACCACCAACTGATTAAGGAAGTAGATGAAGACATTGTTCATCAACTCCTATAACGACTACTAGGACGTTCCTCAACTCAGATGACAACACTACAACTCGTAGTGTCCATAACGGGTATGGAATGGTGTCCTATGCCCACGCTGATCTCTCATCCTTAGCTGATGATATCCTAAGAATACGGAAATCGTAAAATCACAATTGTTCTCTTAGTTGATCCAACAAGTCATCCATACGTAGCAATGAACGTGCTAGGACAAACGGAGCCCGTCTCAAACCACTCTTCAAATTTCTTTTTCAATTTCTAACAACTCAACAAGCCATATACCTCATAGGCCTTCTCCCAACCAGTCTCGTACCATACTTTAACGCAATATCAAAGTCCTCATTCCGCTGAGGCGATAGATTGACGGTTCAGTAATACGTCTATAAGATCATATACCACTGGAATACTCTTCAGTGTGGAACTATCTCTTTCCTTCATGGCACAACATCAAAAAAAACATCACCCTCTGGTGTTATCAACCTCGCTGCTCATACGGAACTAAAGACAACTCACCTCCTCAAAGGTCATAACCTCGGAAAACCTCTACTTAATCGATCTCAATAGAGACTATAATAGTCCTCCTACTGCTATCTGAACCAACATGATATCTCTTCGTCCACCACACACATAAAGACCTTCTCATGCACCTAAGGCATGACAAAGAAGTCTTCAAGCCATATACAAGTCCCTGAACAAAGGGAACAACCACATATCTCGCGAGTACCTAAGACCCGTAGCTCGTAATCCTATAAAGGAAGATCTATCTTCTACTGTATCCACAGTTAACTATTAACAAATGCATCGAAAGACAAGAGGCCTATCACTGAGGTCATCGCCATAGCCTCCACTTCCACTCTTTTTGCATCGGAAAGAGGAAGGTCTTGATGAGAAGAAACACTATCTTGTTGACAGAAAGGGGCCAAATGGCCTAGTTCACCACAAGTATAGCAAGCTATCGGTGCCATGGGGCACTCAGAGCGCAAATGATTTGGATAACCACACTTGAGACATATACGTCCCATCCCTGCCACTAGTATAGGTGACTCCTCTACATTGCCCAGCTCAAAGGCTCTACTCTGAGCTCTTTTAGTGTCCGTGGTACTCCTACCACGACCCTTACCTCTACTCAGCCTGGGAACGGATCCCTGAGTAAAAGGATGATCTGGGACTCTCTGCTGTCCACGCATCTGCTGCTGAGGTGTCTTCTGACCACCTCCCGTGACACTAGCAGAAGTAAAACCCTGTCGCGATGCCACTCCAGTTTGCTTACAGAAGACAGCTCTATGACCCTGTCTACCACAGCTAAAGCAAGTCACTGACGATCTTGGACACTGTGGTCGTATATGTCCAGGCTTCCCACAGTTGTAACAAGTCCTCGTTTTACCAGAAGTCCGTGTGAAACGAGAAGTACTCAAACGTCCACAAGCCGGGCTCGGTTTGCAACCCGGATATCCAACCTCGTCTTTCACTGATCCAACCCGTTGTTTCTTCTCTAATCTAGAAGCTTCAGTCGATCTCACAGATGTTGGTAAATCCGGTATAGATCTACCCGCTATCACCACCTCATATACTTGCTGCATATACTCTTGAAACTCGAATCTACTCATGGAGACACGATCAACCCCTTCAAACTCGTTCTCTACCATAGGCAACACTACAGCGGATACTGGTCCCCAACTTGATGCTACTGGAGGAAGAGGGGGTGTACCCCTATCTCGTCGCACTACAGATACTGCTCTAGTCTGAGCCATCTGTAGAATATACGCACCTAAACTTATAGGGCTATATATATGCCATATGTATCGATATATATATATATATATATATATATATATATATATATATATATATATATATATATAATACTCATTATTACATGCATACACATCAACACATAAAAGATATCTATATATATCTCTACAATGTCGAGATCCTCAGATGGGTGACGACTTCTCTACATACTATCCCAAAACATCTGTACTCGCTTTAAAACCAAAATCCTTTAAAAGTCAAACCTCATGTGGGTTCTGTAACACCCTAAATCCACGGGACTTGGAGTGTCACATTGGGCTAGGTTCTCACAATGGATCCTGACCCTAGCCTGACAACAATTCACTGGATCTTACAACAAGGCACAGGTCGATTAAAACCAAATACATAAAAGTTGTATATGATACATCAAAAGAGTTTACAAACTCCAAGCCGAGTACAAAACAACATCATAAACCATAACCACAAAAGATACCCCATCCCACGCATCCTAATGTACAGAAGTCCTCGGCTAGTCACACAATCTGGCCCACCCTGCAGTCTTCCTAACTTGCAGATCAACTACAACACGGTATACACCGTTAGCTACAGTAATGAAAAGCATGAAGGTAATAGCACAACCACACATCAACATCTCATACATGCAATGCCACACACATTCATTTATTATCTTTCATTACGTTATTCCATTACTAATTCAACTTCTTTTGTAACACGAGGAACCTAAAGAACCTCGTCCCTTTCCCCGTTAACACAGAGGTTTGCATGGGGGTGATCATCACTCGTCCTACCCTGTGCTACTGGCTTCTAGGCATCTCCTCCTAACCCGCAGGCGGAGACCGGTGGTTACCGCCCGTTATAATACACTTGGTTCATTTAACTGTAATAAATGGTCATTTTAGTCCAATTTAAGGTTATAAATGAACAATCATATGAGCACACACAACCATCACAATCATACAATCCACAACCGTACGCTAAGTAAGTCCTATGGACTTACCTGATATACTCGTAATCTGTACCACGTCACAACTTCCCCTTCGGGAAGTAATCAACGCCTGCAATAGCAAGGCACACACAATCACATACTGCAAAGGTTAGAAGACTCGTCTCACTAACCACAACCAACCTATATCTCAAATCTAAACCTCAGATCCTCAACATATTCATAAATGCCTAAGGCATATCCTCAACTTAACATCTCATAATACTCGGACACATACTAAACCTTAAAGCCATAACCGATATCCATAACATCATCATGATCCTCAACTCATTCTGACACCTAGCATGCATCTAATCAGTATTTCTCAATCTCAAATTTAACCCTAATTTAATTAATTAACCTTTAATTAATTAATTAAATTTCGCCAGAATAACATTTTGCCCGCATGCCATTTCTAAACCCACCTGTCATCAGATTTCATCAAACAAACAACCCATAACACCAAAATAATATAATGATCATAATGGAATTTCTAATTATCCATTTTGAAAAGCCTAAGGTCAATTTAGGCCAAATCGCAGTACGAAAAACGAATAAATTCATAACTTATTCGTTACTAACCCGATTGAAGATCTGAAAGAAGATTCAGAATCACAACGACGCGGGCTACACATGTACAACATCAAATTCACCGGAATCTAAGCGACGGAACCATCCTGGTGACACATATGCTCGACCAGGTCTTCATCTGCTCGGAAATGCAAAAACTCGGTACCGATATGAAGAGAATGAAGAGAGGAATCCAAAAACTCAAACGGAATTGAAATCGGATTAGAAACGGAGAGTAGATCTGAGTTTGAAGTTTGAGAGAAATCAGAGCTTTTCCGAGGAAACGTGAAAGGAAAATGAATTAATAAACGATTTTCCGCTATTAGTGAAGACGATAATTATCCTTTAGCGAAGTCGATAATTATCCTTTAACCGATCCAAAGGCGGGTTGAACCCCCTTCTCCAAACTTCTCGAAATTGGAACAATAAATCTTGAATATTGTAGGGATAATTATTCCACAATTGTCTCGGAAAACGTGTATTCCTAAGCCGTCTTTCTTAGCCGTTAAGAAACGAAATAGCGACTCTTTTGGCCGTTTTGCCTTTCCATGTTATTTCATATCTAGGACATGCCCGATGTCCTGATCATTTCTCTCAACTGCATTTTTCTTAATTGGAACTCCCAAATGCTCCAAATAATACTGGAGGGTAAAAATAATTACCCGTGGGAAAAAGTGAAAATTTCACCATAAGCCCAAAATTATGCCAGGAACATAACGGTGGGACTTATACTCAACACTTACGCAATCTTCGCGAGTTATATGTCAATTACTATCACTGGTTAAGTTAATCAACATTAATTAGAATTCGGAAATCCTAGCTATTGCATCTTTTGTATCAGATGTTTATGTTTGATGTTTTGTACCCGGCTTTGTGTTTGTAACCTTTTTTGACGTATCATATACAACTTTTATGTATTTGGTTTTAATCTACCTATGCCTTGTTGTAAGATCCAGTGAACTTGTTGTCAGGCTAGGGTCAGGATCCATTGTGAAATCCTAGCCCAATGTAGCACTCCGAGTCCCGTGGATTTGGGGTGGTACACATGAACCCCGACTGACCACCTCCTCCGAATCACTCGGCAACTTCCCTATACTGCACGACATCTAACAACACGGATAAAGCGTTAGCTAACTATAACATAAAGGAAAGATACTGAAGCACTAACACACGCAATGAACACAATAAACATCCATCATGCTAGCATGGAGTTCCGGTTATTATTATCTTCATTAAGTCATTCGTCTTATTAATTATAAGTGTGATACGAGATGTCACAGAGTCTCGCCTTCGAATATTATTCAGCTAGAGTGGATCAGCGGACCAGCCCGTATACCATGTGGAGTGGACTGGTACCATCCCCGTATATCCAAATCTGGCCCATTTACGAAGCACCTTATAGACTCCCTCAGGAGAACTGGACAAGTAATCACCGCCCGTTACTCGTGGCCCAATACATATGTCGGTAGATAAATATATATATACTACCTAAGCCACAACACGATATCAAACACCACTCAAGCATCAATCAATCATGTCACACAAACTAAGTCCTACGGACTTACCATGAATCGATCACTCTCACCTATCTGCCCAACTCGATCTGAACTCACTCCTCAAAGCCTGATATAGATCAAGGTAATGGGTTACCATCATAGCACAACCATACGAACCGCATCTAAGCAGGTTCCTATCGAAATCCATCTCAACACACTCGAAACACAACCTACAACTAGCCCACTACATGGGATTTACTTACGGTCTGCTAGGCCACTTATCATGATACTACATCATGTTCAAAAGGTTACAAGGGAGGAGGAAAGACATACCACAAGATCACACTTAAGTCGGACGAACGACTTAAGTGCATCACTGGAGGAAAACCGCAGCCGCGGTGGTGAAGTGATGTAGGGGCGGCAAAGACACAACAGCCGCAACCGCTGCTGGAGAGGCCCGCAGAGGCGGTGAGGCGTGGTCACGGGGAGTGCAGGCTTAGGAACGGCACTAGAGACAGCGAACTCCATCTTCTCTTCTTCGATCGATATTCTTTCTTCACTACTTCCTACAACCCACTATAGATCCTGACCAGTCTACTCAATCAGACTATCATGTAGCCTCTAGGTGATCAAGGAACGGAACGAAGAAGGATTTACCCTTCCTTATCACGGAATCGAAGAAAAGGCTTCCTTCCGACAAAACCACACGGACGGTTCTCCAAAGCTACTCATTGTAGTCCAGTGAAGGCGAATAGCACAACGTTGTTGTTGGCGGAATCTGGAAGGAAAGAAGGAGATGAAGGGAGGAGGAAGAAAGGAAGAAGAAGGAAAAGAGAAGAGGAAGAAAGTGGGATTCTCACTTACGTCAAATCTCCAAAGTGAAGAGCTCCAGCAAGACGGCAGGGTTCAAACGAGGAAAAGAAGAAAGGTAGGGTTTCGGGATAAAAGAAAGGTGGGGTTTGTAACCGTCAAAAGTTACGAATAAAAACGACGTGGCCCAAATTTGTACCGCCCCCGTGGTAAACAGTGGTTGTCCCTACAGGTCAGCGCACTTGCAACACTCCGATGCCACCCCCGCGATCGACGTTCCTGCGGCTGTTTGAGGCCGCTCCAGCGGGTGACCTACCCAAGGCCTACCCTAAGGTCTCTGAAGTAACCGGGTGTTACAATGCACACATCAAAGCACAACTTCGAAAAACATGAAAGTCTTTAATAACATGGAGTGCATCGAAATTAGCAGCAAGGGAAAATGACCTAAAGTAACAAGAGCATCAGTCACCTTGTTAACTTCCCTAACAATATGCTTGATCCTCGCTTGAGGAAGACAGAGTAGCACAACCCGCACAAGAAAATGGGAGAAAGAAGAAGCGATGGAAACCTTGTGATGAACACTGCGGTCAACACCAACGATGGCGGATGGAGAATGAAAAAAGGCGTGGGTTGACGTTCTCAAAGTTTTCAAGGTTTTTTGAGTATCTTTCTTCCTGTTGTCCTCGATGAAAGCATCAGTCACCTTGTTGATGTATGGACGAATGGTGAATACCCCAAGGATACCCTACCTTTAAACAAGCAAGACGTTTCTTCATCGGCCCTCTTCTAGTGAGATTGAAGCTCTTGTTGGTGTGATACACCACATTTTGTGGCGTTGGTCCACTACCACAAAAACTCATTAAACCTCTACCCCAAAACAATATAAACCCTAAGTATTGGCTCCTAATCAACAGAGATAAGAAGGTATGGATGGAGGCCTTACCTTCTTCCATCGATGAAATTCTTATTCCAAATTTTTAAAATCAATGAACAAAGTGCGGGTAGTGATTTTTGTATGTTTGCTATTCGTATGAATTTTACTAATCCAACTATGTCTAATCTTGATTTAGGCATAAATTATTGCAAATAGTTTTTTCTTCTGATTTATGTAGTTAACACCAAGCTTTACAGGTCTATGTGTCTCACAAACAACAATCTATTTGTACAAACTAAATTTCAGTTATTCATATTAAGGAATATATGCCCATTTTCAATGTGTGCAAGTTGCTTGTGTTCTGTTTACTGCTTCGACTGCTTTGGTTGTGCATGAATGTAGTCATATTATGATCATACAAGGGAAGGAGGTATGACCAATTTATCATCAGCTAACACACAAAAACAAATTAAAGACTCATGTAGAGCAATATTGCTCAGCAATGAAGGCCAATTAGAGCCCAAAGCACTCACAAAGACTAAAGCACAAATAAATGGAGCAATTCATCATCTTGGTGTTTTAAAGTGTTGTTATGTGCTCAGATGGGCATTGTCAAAGGAGAACCAATAGTGCAGGAGCAAATCATAGTGAAGAATGAGAAACCAACACAACCAATGAATAAGAACAACTCCTACAACAAAAGAAAAATAGTGGAAAATTATTCTATTTTGTACGTTCAATCCAAATTATCGAGTGTTTTTAGAGTGACCATGTATCACACTAAGCTGGCCATTAGGGTGGCGGTCAAATGAGCATTTTATGTTTGTATACTGTTTATCGTATAAGTGTTCAGGAGTTTCTTTGTTGGTGTTCGCTCTCAAACGTGTGTGAATAATGACTGAAATAAGCTTTAAATTTTTAACCTAAAATAAAATCCTGAAAGATATGCGAACCTGCAGTGTACGGATCAATTGTAGCAACAACAAATACTCTAGGGTTGATCACAAGGACTATGGTGAAGTCAAGTGGGTAAGTAAACTAGATAGATTCTTGCAAATAACAAAGATCAAAGCGAAGCAAATCAACGAAGGTATATCAATAAAGGAGGATACAAATTCTAGAGATCATAGCGTCATGTTGTGGTTTTTGATTCAAGATTTCAAAAGATCTATGGACAAGGCTGGGGTTGCGAAGGTAAGGTGTTTCTACGATGAGATAGATCATGGGGGAGGTCTCACTATCCACTATCAAATATCAAAAGAGCCTTTTACCGGGTAAGTCTCAAGGATCTAGGGAGAGGAACTATAACTCAAACCAACCATTTCAACCTAAGGGAATAGAACTAATCATCACCGGGTAAGTCTCAAGTTAACTCACAAAAACAAGGTGAAGGCACACTCAAAACTAACAAAGGATAAACCTTTGTTACCTAGAAAACGTCATCGTCGGTACTCAAGAAAGGAATCACTAGGTAAGTCTCATCCTATCCTCAAGCATAAGCCTTAGAGGAATCTAAGGGTATAAAGCTCTCAACAAAGACTAGGATTTAGGCCAACTATAACCTAGGATTAAGGATAAGACATGATCGGGCAAACAGTAAATCTCGGATGGATCATACTCAAATCTCGGCCGAGATTCTTGGATTCATCCGAGATCGTCAACTGCGTAGGTAAAACTCAACCTTCGGGATCCAATCTAACTTAAAGGGTCATTCTATTATCATCTAAACCACAACCATCAACTAGTCACTCTAGAATCGCAAGAGTTCTAGCCAACACCAGTCATATTTGAATCAAAGAAGTTATATGATATCAAATAAGGCATAAACCAATAAAAAGGCAAATAAAACTAAGCAACAATGTTCAATTATCAAAACCAAATCAAAAGCAATAGCAAAGGTTCAACCTTTTGTTCAAATAATAACGAAAACAACAACTCAAGTCTATCCTCACAAGAATAACTCACAAAGCTTGTAACTTCCTATGCGAATCTTCAATCCTTCGATGTTCTTCCTTCTTGCCGTCTTTCTCTATCTTCCGAAATTTCTGTGAAGTTGGACTCCGAAAAGATCTCCTAAAAATCAGTGTCGAAAGAGATCGTGTTAAAAAGCCGTCCTTAAACCCTCGTTGCGACTTTGATTTTAATAATAAAATTAGGGGTTGCCTTTGGGGCACGGGCTATATTTCAGCAAAATCTCGGACGGGCCCGATAAAAATCTAAGTCGAGATAATATCTCTTCAACCGAGATTTCTCTTTCTTATGTCTTTTGCTTCTCTTCCAACTGAATTTTCTTTTCCTTGTGATCATTGATCTTCTTTTACATCCCAATGTACTCCACAATGCTCTCTTCTTAACTCCTTATATTCTTATGCTCGTTTTTGCTCCAAAATGTGCTATATTCCTTACAATTGCAACAAAACTGTGTGTATACCTCCATTTCCGCAAAGTAGGTGAATACTAACATTATCGGTATGAAGACACACACACACAGATATATATATATATATATATATATATATATATATATATATATATATATATATATATATATATATATATGCATATGCATGCAAAATAAAGGGGAAATCTATCTAAATGCATCCCTAAACTAAGGTCATAGTTCATGTCATCAGTTGGCTAATAAAATCTCAAAAATCAGGAACAATATATATTGTGGTGAATTTCGAACAATCCCATACTGCTTGGCCTTTGAGTCCCGTCAACTATGATTCCTATGGATTATCAATGTTGACAAATTCCAAATTGAGACAAAAACTAATGATTTCGTACCATTTGTTAAACAAACAGAGTACAAAGGATCAAAAGGCTAATTCAAATAAACATGGTTATGAACGGATCAACAAAAGAATTCAATGTCATAAAGTTATCAAGAAGCTCAAGGTGTATAAAGTATGTAGGAGAACCATACAATAAATTAATAAGAAAAGGTTATCTGAATCCAGTGATTGTAAAACTAAATGGTTATACTATCCCAACTGAGAGTGGTGTCGTATCAAAAGCGTTACACTACTAGTGAATTAAATGAAATCGAAGGAATTAGAAAGCAAAGCTATTCGCCATGTGGGCTCATCATTCTCAAGAAATTTTGTTTTAGAAACAACTCTTTTTTAGATACAATTCAAGTACCGAAAAAGTAAAAATTTACGAACATAGGTTTGGAGTAAAAGGAAGCTCCCATCACCTATCATAACCTATAAATGAAGATCACTTTCTAGAATTGTAGAGGTATGAAGAAAAGGAATTTTTGGACCAATTTAAATTTAACATGTAAAAATGAAAACATCCATATGATAATGTTGGCTGAAACGAAAAACCAAGCTAGAACCGGAAGAAAAAGTTTGGAAAAATGCGGGTTTTGATATAATTGTTTTTATTCCGGCTATGGGATTTGCAGGGGGACTGTGTCTTTTATGGAAAGAGTATCAACTAAAAGAGGGGAAAATTGAGATTGTGAAATTTGGAGAGCAATATCTTATGGTTAAACATGCAAATACCCGCACCAATTTTATCACCATGACTTTCTTCATCTATGCTCCTCCTAATGAACAAATGAAAAATGATTTTTGGACACAACTGAGGATAGAAATGAATAATGTTAGCCTGCCAATGATACTAATCGGTGACATACAATGATTGTTGGAACCTTCGGATAAAAAAGGAGGGGAAACTCTAACCAATAGCAAGTTTGACCGTCTACAATCATTCTCCCATCATCTTAACCTTCGAGATTTGACTACTAAAGGTAACGTGTTCACATGGAAGAAAAAGAAAGAAGGAGATGATAACACTTACGAGAAATTAGATAGAATAATGACCTCCTCGAAACCATTCAGGAGTACCCTGGGCTTCACACTAGAAACCATGCTTTTACGACTTCATATCACTGCGTGATATCCATGCAACTTCAAAACACACTAAACCATAAAAAAATAAGCCATTAGGGTTTGAAACAATGTGGATGAAAAGAAAAGATTGCGAGAACCTTATTAAACAAGTATGGAGAACTCAGTTCCCATGCACACATATGTTCAACCTCGCGAAAAGACACATCTACTTAAATAAAACTAAAGGAATGTAGTTGAGATAAATTCAAAAACATACACAAACAATTACAAAATGTTGAAAACGAATTAGAAATTCTCAAACAATAGAGTTACACGTGTTATGACAAAATCAAAAATGACAAAATTAATAGACTAAGCAGGAAGCGGGAATGTCTAGTGGATTATCAACACAAATATTGGGTACAAAGAGCCAAAACGAGAAACTTACAACAAGGTGACACAAATACTAAATTCCATCACAGGAAAACAACGGGTAGAAGGAATAAAAAAATGATCACAACGATTACGAAAAATGACGGTCTAGTGTTGTCTAAAGAGAGCGATATCAATGCCGAATTTTAAAAAGATTATAAGGACCGCTTCAAAGCTTCAACAATCAATCAAATTAAACTCCAAAACGAACTACAAGTCATCCAACAGGAAATATCTGTAACTGATAATACTATCCTAACATTGTCATTCTCCACAAAGGAATTTAAGGAAGCTCTCTTTGACATTGGAAGTGATAAATCACCAGGACCTGATGGGATGTCTGCCGGTTTTTACCAAAAATATTGGCATATTGTTGGACCAGCCGTTACTAGGGCTGTCAAAAGCTTCTACAGAGCCAGAAAAATTCTAAGGCAAATCAATCATACCTTTATTGCGTTATTACCTAAAATAGATCATCCATCAACAACTTCCCAATACAAACCTATAAGGTTAGTATCAACTGTGTACAAAATAATTGCAAAGATTCTAGCTAGAAGACTAAGTCTAGTCCTTCTTAACCTTATACACCCATTTACAAAGTGCTTTCGTTAAGAATAGAGCAATTCAAGACAAAGTGCTTATAGCTCATGAAATTTTCCTTGGATTTTAAAACAAAAAAGGAAAAGACGGTTTTATGGCCATCAAGTTGGACACGGAGAAAGCATATGACAAAGTAGAATGAGAATTTTTGAATGCAGTATTAGAAAAATTAGGTTTTGGAGAAAATTTTCCGGAATGGATTCAAGAATATGTTTCTACAGTCTTTTACTCCATCTTAATTAATGATTACCCTACCAACCTTTTACACCACAGAGAGGGCCACGTCAAGGCGACCCCC
>BSUD01000005.1:74276344-74289222 GCA_033239045.1 Fagopyrum esculentum
GACCCCCCCCCCCCCCCCCCTCTATGTTATCTTTGTGCGGAGGTAATGGCCAAAAATATACAAAATTGGCGATCGATAATCCTAGGGCTGTAGGACTTCTTATCACAAAAAAATGGAACAAGAATACCTTCCTAGCCTTTGTAGATGATGTTATAATCTTCACCAAGGTTAATGTAAAAGCAAGCAACAAGATCATTTTTGGTTTTGAAGGACTATTGCGATATCTCTAGACAAGTCATACATTACCACAAATATGCGTTCCATACAACCGCGAACATCGATCAAAGTAACAAAAGAAGAATCCAAGGACACCTAGGGATCAATGCAATGACTACTCTCGAGCAATACCGTCAATGCCCAATTAAAACTAAGCAGCAACTAACTAGGTGGAAAGCGTCTTCTCTGTCACAAGAAGGTAGAATAACCCTTATAAAAGCTAACCTCAATGCCAAACCAAGCTACTTAATGCAGGCATTCATGTTACCAACTAGTATCCACCTAGAATTGGATCAACTGAATAGGAATTTCTTTTGGAATAAGGGTCCGAACTTCCATCCAACAATTAGTCAGAACAAAATCTGTAAACCTAGATCCCTAAGAGGAACTATAATTAGAAAGGGAGAGGATATGAATAAAACACTACAAATAAAACTTTTGTGGAAAATAATGGTGGAACCAGACAACATTTGGGTTACAATTGTTGAAGAAAATATCTTAAGAGATAATGACTTTGGAACTATCAATGTCAATCTAATGTTTCATGGAAATGGAATAAACTAGTGAAACTCAGAAAAGATTTCGACAAAGGGCTTAGATGGTGAGTAGGTGATGGAAGAACAATTAGATTCTGGAAGGACAAACGGGTAGATGACAAACCACTCATAGAGTTTGTGACTAATACTGACATGATAAATCAAAATGAAGATACCCACTCGTATATCACAAATAAGAAATGGAATCATCATTTCCTAAATCGACTAACTACAATACTACCTAATAGCATCATTGAGAGAATAAAATTTACAACCTCCCTAATAACAAGATTAGGGATAGATTATACTAGGAAGCAAATGATGAAGGATGGTGATGCGGGGTGAAAGCCGCAGTTTCCCGATCTAGATTGAAAGTCCTCAAATCAACAACAAAATGGAAATCTTGGATGAATCTCTAGAAATTTCGGCCGAAATTTACTCAAAAACAACCCGAGATTTGTAAGAACTCAAAATGAGAAATAATGAATGATATGGAAAGACAAGAAGATGATAATATGGAATGATAAATGATAGATATAGGAAGATAGGACTATTATAAGACTTGCAAAGAACCTTGAACACAATTGGATCAAAACCCTTAACAAAGAATTACCTTTCACCCTTCCTTCTTTAACCTTACACAAGCTGTCTAGATAAGACAAACACAAGGAGGGACCAGTTTGACTTGTAGCACCAACCTTCAAAAAGATTAACACATACAAGAACAACCTAGCCAAGACTCACAACTTTTCAAGTAAAAACTCTCCTTTTGATTAAAATAGAAATGATAAAAATGCAAACCCCATGAGCGAAGTCACAAGTATCTCACAATAATGTGGAATTCAATAATCACAACTAAGTTATCTAACAATATCTCCTTCTAAGACTATTTATAAGGGAGTTCCTCTATCTAAACTAAGAAAATATATTTTGTAAAAGATAATCTAGGAAAGATATATTTAAAAGATATAAAAATAACAATCCCAAAAATAGGATCAAAACTAACAATTTCCTTAAGATAGTTTGAGAGCTTTTAGGATATAAAATATAAAAGATAATTGCCAAATTTAAAAGATCTTTGGCTAGATCTTCTAGCACGCGTAGAGACAGAAAATCGGGTAAGAATTTCGTCCAATTTTCCTGGGCATTGGTCGAGATTTTGACATATTCCATGCAATCTTCCATTCCATCGATTTGTCCCATGTTTGCAACTTGTAAGCGGCCTTTCCCTGAGTTTCTCTTGTTTCTGGATTGGTGAATGGTCCATGTGGTGTAGGCATAGATGCTATCAAGGATGGTCCCACATCAAATGGTATTCGACCAAATTGGGTATGGAAATGATTCAGAAACGAAAAGTGGGGCTTACTATGGATAAGACGTGGATATGGAAAATTGGCGCTATGCTCAAAATCAGAAATTTCTTGTGGAAACTAACTCTTGATGGTTTACCTACTAAGCAAAATCTTGATGGATAAAGAATTCCTGTTATTATGAACTACGAATTTTGCAACTACCACACAGAAAGTGCAAACATTTGTTCTTTCAATGCCCATAAGATACAACATATGTCAACAACAACAAAATATCAACCATTTTACAAAACTATGACATCGATAATAGGAGCATTGTAGAGGATATTTTGGACCTTAAAGGAACAATCACATCTTCTAAGTTAAGATATCTTAGTGTTATTTGGTGGAATATTTGGATGGTTCAGAATCAGTTCATTTTTAACAAAACCACGATTCCATTGTAAGACCTAGTTTTGCCTTCACCGCCCCCGCGGTGAAGGGAGCCGCCCCTGCGGCAGGGAAAACTGCCCCTACGGTTTCACCACAGATCGTGCCAAATTGATTTTTTGTCCGTTTTATTTCTTTCCATACATAGAAGATCGGATCTTCTATCTTATGGGCCGGCTTTCTTATGATCTTCTAACCTTAAAATGTCTTTCCTTCTATCTTTTCCCATCGTTCCTATAATTTCCCTCTTTCGCTTCCTTTTTCCGTTTCTTACACACGTTCTTCTTCAACCTCGGAAGCTGCAGTTTCTTCCTTGGGATCTCTTGCTGGACGTGTAAGTCTCCTCCTTCATTGTTTCTCCCTCACGTTCATGAGTTGCTGCATGCCTTTCCCTTCTGTTTTGCTTTCTTCTTTCGTTCTTCCTTTTCTTCTTCACAAGAATCAAGTTTGACCCTTGATTCTTGTTGTCCTTCCCGTTGTTGATTTGTTGATGTTCACAGGCTCCCTTGATTGTGTTGTGACGTGTGTGTGTGTGTGTTGAGAGAAGTAAGCTTTGGCCTAGGTTGAGTTCCTTGCTGTCGAAGGAGTTGATAGTCGCTTTCTGCACCGTAACCGTCCCCGCGCCTCTGTCTTGCCGCCCCGCGGCTGTCTGTCCTGTCACCCCGCGGTTCTTCTATAGTAACTCCCCTTCTTGGTGAGTTGCTTCCTTTCTTGCTTTCCTCGTTCCTTCCCATGGCTTATGTTAATGTTGTTGACCCTTCTTGATCTGTATGACTAAGGTTGAGACCTTAGCTTGTGGAGATCTCTTAGAGATCATGGAGACTAGAAGTTATAGACTTCTAGCAATCGTTTCGTTCCTGATGCATTATGCCTTGTTTGAGTAGGCATTATTCCCTTTCCTTCGGTAAATTGAGTTGTTCGTTGACCTTTGATTTACCTTCGAGTGAGGTAAGTTCCTTGGACTTACTTAGTTGCATTCCGTACATTAGTTTGATGGTTTTGGCTTGTTTGTGTGTTGTTTATCGTTATAACTGATAACCGGACTAGGATTGACCTTTATAACCGTAATTGGCCCAAGTGTACTATAACTGGGCGGTTACTGCTTGTCTAATTCAAAATGGGGAAACTAGGAGGTGCTATTGCGACCAGTCTAGTAGGTGATATAAAGATGCATACGTTCCATTCCTATTGGTGAAAGGGGACAGATGCGAGATCATAGCGATTCTCGTGTGACAACATAAGTTGAATTAGTAAAGGGATTAACCTTAATGAAAGATAATAACTGGTTGAGTGTGAGCATGCTATATGTCCTAGCTGCGAGTCTTTTACGCTCCCTTTGTTTAAACCTTTGGTTTTCATTTATTTATTTGTGCCTTGTAAGATCCAATGATGTCCTAGCTGCTCTAAGGGTTGGGACCCATTGTGAGGTCCTATCCCGTAACGCTTCGAGTTCCTAGAACTTGGGGTGTTACAATATGGTATCAAAGCTCTAGGTTGGAAAAAATGACACTCGTAATCTTCTAAAGGTCGGATAGATAAATAAACAGAGCCCGCAAGAGGTCTACGTTTCAAAAGGGGGTTTTGTTTTTAAACTTGTTGGTCTGGGATAGATGTATAGGCGACCACCATTTCCTCCGCGGATCTCAATAGTTAGTTTTCTTTTATGTTGGCCTTTATATGCTTTTTCTAGATTTCTGCTTTAGTTGTAGCGTGACCTTATATATATATATATATATATATATATATCCCTATCGTAGATGGCACGTACTAGAGCTACATGTGCTATAGGGCGAGGAAGGGGTCGACCACCTCTTCCACCTGCCGTCTGTGCACGATGATGTGTAGGAAGACCTCCACTAGCTAGAGGTCGGGGCTAAGACCCAGTTGCTGATCCGCCTATCGCAGAGGCGTTCGCTGAAGAACTTGTTGAGAGCGTTGTTTCAGAGGCAGGGAACGAGACCGCTGCTAGGTACGGAGCACAGCGAGCATAGTCAACCGAGTCTGGTCGAGTATCCATCGGAGCTTTTGCTTATCGCGACTACCTGTAGAGAGTTGAGGAGACTATCAGGACTGGAGGACTTGCACCAGCACCGCCAGTACCCGCGAGATCAGCTAAGGTGTCGTAGCGAATGACGTAGGTTGTTGTTGCACCTGCTAGAGTTGCTGAGGTTGCTAAAGCACCCGAGTAGGCAAGAGAGCCGAGACCCAATTGTTGGTTGAAGGCTTTCAACCAGCTGAGAGTTCCTTCTTTTGGAGGCAAGATAGAATTAGAGGTTGAGCTGTGGCTAGGACAACTAGATTCTGCTATGGAGGCTATTTGTTGTCCAAATCGATGCCGAGTCGAGATAGCACAAACATTGCTGCAGGATCAGGCTCATCACTTGTGGAGGACCATGCGTAAGGTTACCGGCTACGAGCAGATGAAGACTACGATCAGGGATCGCTATTTCCCTGCAGCTATGAGGAGGGATCGACTTCAGGATTTCCTTGAGGCTAGATTCGAGGATCTTCTTATTACTGAGATTGTCAACAACTTTTTGGAGGAGTTATCTTTGTTGGGTCCGTCTGCACCACCTGAGGATCAGCATGTTTACCTTTTCACTCGGAGGTTGAGAGAGTCTACACGCTCTTATCTTGTTGGTTTCCATTGTGACTCCTTGAAGGACTATCAAGATAGAGCATTTGCCTATGAGAGAGACCGACGGGTAAGAGGAGATATTCTCAGATAAAAGGTCATGAGAAAAGATAGAGGACTGGACCAGCAGTGCTGGAGATGGAGCATCGGGATTTGGGCTTAGTCAGACGCCGGGACATTCTAGTTTCCAACAGTCTGTACAAATTCCGACAGAGGACGACAGTGCTTTAACTATGGAGGTGTCGGATACATGAGAGCTGATTGTAAGAAGACTGAAGTGACTTGCTTTTCTTTTGGCAAGCGTAGACACACAGCTGTGTTTTGCCGACAGGGAAGGCGTTATCTCAGCAGGGATCTTCACCTGCTAGCATTGCAAGAGGTGGACAGAGATCTCAGTATCAACAGCAGCAGCAAAAAGCTCCTGGTTTTACCGCTCCTCAGGGTTCCGTTCAGGGGCAAGGGAGAGGTAGGCGACAAGTTGGTGGTTCTGCAGACACTAGAGACACATCAGCTAGAGTTTATGAGCTAAGGAGTGTTGTAGAGCCGACAACGCCAGCGACCACAAGTATCATTCATATTAATGGTTTTCTTGTCAGAGTTCTTTTCAATACCGGTGCTATGCATTCTTTTATATCTGATGCATGTGTAGATAGATTGGCCTTAGTTACCATAGAGGGGAGACCCTTCTTTATAGAATTACCCGATGGGGGTAAGATTACAAGTACACGAGAGGTTCATGATTGCCCTATTAGATTGGGAGGTCACGATTGGTCAGCTGACTTCTTTGACGTGTACTTAGTATATGAAGAAGTTATTCTGGACATGGACTGGATGGATAGACATCAGGCTGTTCTGGACATCGGAAAGAGGACGGTGACGGTAACTACAAAGTCAGGCCATGTTGAGATTTTCCGAGGTTGGGATCTCGGAAAGTCCAGTACAATCATCTGTGTAGTCCGAGTTGCGAGACTTATCAGTCACGATTGCGAGGCTTTCTGGTGCTATGCCATGAAGGATTGTACGACCCCAACTTTGGAGGATATTCCAGTAGAATGCGAATTTACCGACATATTTGGAGAGCCATCAGGTTTACCTCCACAAAGGAGTGTAAACTTTGTCATTGATCTAGAGCCCGGGACGAGACCGATCTTGAAGGCTCCTTACCGCATGGATCCTATCGAGATGCTTGAGCTTAAGAAGCAACTCGAGGATTTAGCAGAGAAGGACTTCATCCGCCCTAGTGTATCTCCTTGGGGCGCACCAGTGCTCTTCGTCAGGAAGAAAGATGGGACGATGAGGTTATGTATTGACTACCGAGAGCATAGCAAGGTGACCATCAAGAATAAGTACCCATTGCCCCATATCGACGATCTTGTGGACCAGCTGTATGGAGCTGCAGTGTTTTCACGGATCGGTATGGGATCCGGATAGCACCAACTAAGGGTGAGAGAGTAGGACATAGCCAAGACGGCATTTTGGACCAGATACGGCCTCTACGAGTTTGTAGTGATGTGACAAGGCTAAAATCCTAGGTTTGTCTTTTAGCTTAGGTCAAAGTATAATTCCTAATGTTACACTAACAAGTTTGTGTATAGTGTAAGTAAGGGTCGAACCAAGAGAGTTAAGTTGAGGTTTTAATTAAGTTCAATTATCGAGATTGTAACCAATAAGGGGGGGGGGTTTGGATTTAATTGTAACAAGACAAAAGCACAAGAAAACAAGTAAAGATGTGATAAAATGATGGAGAAAAGAGCTACACTAGGTTGATTCTTAGCATGCAAACTACTTTGGTTGGTACTTTTTATAAGAATTTCATCAATATTCTCGTCTTGATCATATATATGTGTTGAGTCAACCGGCATCAACACAACTTAACAAGTTAATGATCCGTAAACCTACAAGAACAAGGAACAAGTTAGCTTTCAAATAAAGACAAAGAGATATAAAGAAAAGACTAAAACCGTTAGACTTTTCTTTATATTTATATTCCTTTTCCTTTAAGCAATTACAACAAGCTTTCACCTAAAGGTTTTCTACTAGATTATGGACCCGAACCCGGAATCGATTAACCCTAGTTCTTTGCATGTAATTAGACACTTAAGGTGATCAAGCTAAGTGGTAAGAAACATGCAATTGTTAGTTAAAGCACAAGGAATATAAAACATATGACTGAATAATACTTATATTACTAAAGACTTACAACTAAAGTAGTAATGCAGCTTCAAAACGACCCAATGTAGCAAGGAGATTAGAAACACATTACACAAAGGAAGTAAGGGAAAATGAGAGAAAATGGGAAAATGGTGGATGATTCTAACAATCAGCCATGGACCTATTTATACCACAAATGACACTAAATGGGAGTAAATAGCCGTCCTAAACAACCACCTTTAATGTTATAAAGGTGGCGTAAACAGCCGGAGTAAAGTCCTTTGGCGCTAAACCGCGGGGGCGGCCTTGTAGTGCCGCAGGTGCGGTTTAGGCCATAACGCTTGGTGTTCTTCTTCGCCGCTGGGGCGGCCTGGCAATTCCGCGGGGGCGGGTCTTTAATGTTCTTCAAACGTCTGACTCTTCATCTTTCTGTCGCTTTTGATGTCGAGCCGCAGGGGCGGCCCAATGTCACCGCAGGGGCGGTGACATTGGCTCTTCGGCTTCACCGCTCCGCAGGTTGGTCCGCAAGCAGAGGCGCAAGGGCACCGGCTTCGCTTCTTCAAGGTGAGTCACAACAAGGGCGTCTAGAGGTGGCCTCAGGGGTGGTGACTTGCTTCATTCCGGGCACTGGCGAAGGCATAAGCTGCGTTCCAAAGTGTAGTGCCACCCGCAGGGGCGGTGACACTGCTCCGCGGGGCGGTGTGGCAACGGAGGCTTGTCTTCGTGAATGATCTTCAACTCCCAAGTGCTTCTAATACCTCTTTTGTTTCTTTTAGACTTCTTCTTCTGGATTAAGATGTTAGCAACACAAACCGACTCTAATACAATGAAAAGGCGCTAAAAACTGTCCTAATTGATAGTGATTCCATCACCTATCAAGCTCTCCCATACTTAGACCTTTTCTTCATCCCCAATAACACATATGACAAGAGTTCAACAACTAAAAGCCTCAGGAAGCATGGTGCAAAAGATAAGGTAAAGGAATCAAGAGAAAACCCAAGAAAGAAAGAAAGAAAAGAAAGAAAATGAGAAGAAAGTGAGAAACTACCATCCTTATTGCTCCAAGAGTGACCTACCCGGACAACCTCCTTATGAATCCCCTTCTTATGCCGCCAAACGTCGGAAGGAAAACCTACACTCGGTGACACTCGTTTTTCCAAGGCGCCCTTTTGGGTTTTCACCTTGCCACTCTTCTTCTTTTCCTTAATGATCTCACAATTTCCTCACATCCCTCAAGTCCATTTTTTCACCAACCTAATGTTGGTCGGACTACATTCTTTTTGCCTAAACCTCCATTTAGGGTTTTCGGTTTATCGAAGGATTTTTCATGGCTTTTTTCAATTTCTGTGGCTTTTTCTCTCTTTTTATTTTTTTTAAACTGAATTTCAACAACTATTACAAACTATAGAATCATCAAACAAACACGCAAATGAACTATACATGCAAGATAGTGTTCCCTCCCCCATACTTGAAGAACACTTTGCCCTCAAAGTGGAAAATGAAAGCAAAGACTAAAGGAGGGGAAGGGAAAGAGACGATACCCACTAATGGGATGGTCCGGCTGGACTATCCGAACCCTGCTCTGGCGTATAAGGGAAGTGGCTGAAAAAGTGCTCCTGCCGCCGGTAAATGTCGTCGAGGCGGGTCTGCTGGGCATCCAACCGGCCGCCAATGGTGGTCTCAAAGTTGGCTTGCTAAGCCAACTACTGAGCCTCTAGCTGTTGCTGCTAGGTGGCTTGCCAAGCATCTTGGCGCCGGTCAAAGTGGGCGGTCATGCTCGTAGAAAAGCTGGACTACTAGGTCTTCTGCTACACCAGCATGGTCCGTTGATACCCGGTCTGCGAAGCCTGGTGTTGAGTGGCCAAGGCAGCCATTTGAGCCTGTAGGCTCTCAAGTGCGGGACCATCATCTCCTGCTGTAGTAGGCATCTTCTCATCGTCTGGAATGGGCATGTGGTCCTCATATTGAGCCCGGTTGGAGCTCGCCGTGTGCCTCTCAATAACGGCCACCTAAGGCCGCCTCAGCACAAATGGATCAGCCGGAATGTAGAGCTCGGAGAGCTCATCTCCAAATGTAGAGGCCGCGGCAAGGAGGTGACGTGGCTCCCATCTGCAAAAGAGAGCCAAAACAAATTCTCCCCATCCCGATTGAGGAGCTTGCATCTCCGGAGGAGACCTTCAGTGTAATATGGGATCGACATCCCATCCTCCAGCTTAGACATATCCATAACATGCTCGGCAATCAAAGAGATCACCCCACCTCCAACAATATCTCTAGGCTCATTCTTCCAAATCCGCTTCAAAGCGGTAAGGAAGAGGTAAGGCCGATCCGGCACGGCGTCACTGATCGGGAGGCAAGAGTACAACAACGGAAGGTCCTTAAGAGTGACCTTGTTCTCCTCTTTGTGTCCACAGAAGACACACATGATGATCTTGGAGAGAAGCCTCAATAGGGGTGAGTGAGTTTGTTGCTATACTCACCCCCGGCATGAAAGCTTGTTAACTTTTTGATTTTCTTTTTCATGGTCAAGCCTCAGCAGGGGTGAATGAGTTTGTCGCTTGAAGACTTTGGATATTTCCGTGTAAGCTTGTTATTTTTTTCTTCAATCGACATCTTCATTTATACTATTTAATGTAGAGGTCTTCTAGCCGTTGGAAGATGACTGTTGAAGATGATTCTTCTTCTCCATGAAAGCCGCTTCTTGGTTGAGATGAGGTAGACGTTGTAGATCTTCTATCGTCTTCATCTCCTTAAAGCACATTGATCTCTCTTGTCCGTAAATTGTTGTAAAGATATCCGAAATTCGTTGACAGAGTATCCTTGCGCTTTTGATTGAGGATCTTTGTAAGATCTTGTTTTGAATTCAATCTTCTTGGTCGGTTGAGATCTTCGTTGAACATAGCCACATAAGATCTCCTCTTGAGCGTATCTTCTTGTTGAGCGTATCTTCTTGTTGGGCATATCTTCTTGTTGGGCATATGTTCTTAGAATATCTTCTTTGATGCTTGGTAGATTTGTTTGTTTAAAATTTTGATATCCTTCCAGCCATTTTGTTTCTACTTCAAGGCTTTAGTTTCAGATCCCTTAAAATGACTTTCAAGGCCTTCGTGTTGAATCTCTCTAAACTCTTCGTCAGTCCTTTTGTATCCGATAATTTGTTTAAGTCTTCCATCATCACCGAGACAAATATATAATCAAGGTGGAGTTTTCAATCTCCCCCTTGATGGAAGACAACACAAATATCTTACTTGCATTGTAAATTTAGCGATGCATATGTATGAATATCAAAACAAACTTATAATGCAGAATGCAGAAATATCGAAATATCAAAATGTCGGATCATTAATTTTTCCCCCTTTGTCTTTCAACAAGGGAGAAAATTTGTTAAAGCACAAAACTTTTAAACGATTACAACGCTAGGAAAAAGTATTTCAAAAACCACAATGAAAACAAGTTTTTAACACAGCAATCCCACAATCATCTATTCAGTCTGAATCCTCCTCATAAAACCTCTTTTTACCATTAGATGAAGCTTTCTTGTGGCTCTAATCATCCATTTCAGCAGCTAAGCGTCGTCTCTTTTCTTTCGCTCGTCATTCCTTAACGATCTCATATTCGAGCACTGGCAGAATAGTTGGCTCAACATGGGTAGGATAAAGAATAAAGTTATTCTGTACACGACGTTTGTAGTTCATTAGAACATTTTCCACTTTTTCTTGAGTGTGTTGAGTTGCATCCTCAGTCATAGGTAAAATCCTTCCCGTGGTGGTAAGAATAACAACATTCATCAGATAGATTTCATTTACCTTAGCATTCATGACGGACAGTATTCATGATTTGCATCTAGTCTTCTCTTAGTATTAAACTAGAAATCAGAAATGTAACATCCGGAAATTTTATTTCCGGAAGTTGAGGTGTTTTCGATCTTTCCCGCGTCGGCGACTTATTTCCCGTAGGCACGATGCTGAGTACGAGTTTTTAAAGCGAGAAGAGAGATTCCCGTTCTACTTTCCGACCTTGGGAAGGGGAGTGAGGGGACAAGGAGGCTGACCCTTGGGATATCCCACCTCCTTGTCAGCCCTTTTTCTTCCTTCTTTCTTTTCCTTCTCCTCTTTTACGCTCTTTCCCTTCCACAGCCCTTTCTTCTTCCTTTGGACCTCTCTTCTCTTACACCTTGGAGGAGTGATGTCTAGAGTTGCAGCTTGAGCTTTCCAGATCTGTAGTCGTAAGTGATTCTATCTCTTCTTCCTCTTGCTGCTTGTATTCCCTTCTTTCCTTTCTGTTCACCTCCATGGCTATGGAGGAAGCTTTGAAGAGATATCTTGTAAAGCCTTTGCATGTCCCTTTCCCCAGCTCTTTTAGGACGTGTTGAGGAGGCTAAGACTTGTGGTGAAGGTTTGAAGGATGCCCAACAAGAGAAGGCGGCAATAGGAGAAAAGAACCAGTCGAAGAAACGAAGAAGACGAACCTTCTGTTGTTCGACCGCGGGGGCGGATTGCCAGAGGCGCAGAGGCGGACTGAGGCCACCGCAGGGGCGGCCTGGACCACCGCAGGGGCAGCCTGAAACACCGCAGGGGCGGCTCCCAGGGGCGCAGGGGCGGTGACAGGTTTTCCTCCGGGGCGTCAGCTTGCTTCCGCGGCTGCGTTTTCTTCACTAGTAGGTTCCTCCCTCCCTTTCCTTTCGTTCCTTCCTTAGATCCATATTGTATATAGTTAGAAGCATGCTTAGGATGGACCTAGGACTTATGAGTATGCCATCTAGTGGTTGCTAGCCTTGGAGCCCTTATGGCTTAGTTGGATGTTGATCTTGAGTGTGAGCATGTTGGCTTTCCTAGACTAGTTGCTTCTCCTAGGATGTTGTTGTTGAGCTTGTTCTTAGGTTGTATAGGCTGTGGTGAGCTTCCTCTACTTGTGGTTAGTGTCTTGTCTACCTTTGGACCCTAGGATGCGTTCCTAGTTTGAGAGTGGTGGGATCTTGCTTAGATCTTTAGAATGAAGTCTAAGACTTCATGAGTGCGGACTTGTGTTGATGAGTACTTTCATTCATGAGCAGGTTGTATGCTTCCTCATTAAGGAAGATAGAGAATTGTGAGTTGAGAGACGAGGTAAGTCTCCGGACTTACTTAGCCATATTCGTCGTATTAGATTCATTGTGTGCTTGGTGGTATGTGTTTATGGTTTTGTTATAACTTATAAACCGGATAATAGGACTATCGACCTTATATGTTATTTTGGCCCAAGTGTATGATAACGGGCGGTGACATCACTTCCTAGCTCCCGCGAGAGTTAGGAGGTTCTCGGCGACAGGTTCGTGATGGTTAGACGGTCGGAGGCATCCGACCGTTCCAATGCCGGAAGAATGGACCGAGGCGAGTTTCGGGAGATTCTCGTGTCCCAAAAGAAGTTGAACTAGAACGGGATACGACCTAATAAATAAAGATAATAACCGGATTGTTTGTTGAGCATGTTTATGTGATGTGTTTATATATGTTTGTGTTTGTGCCTTCACCATGTCTTTAATACTTCGAATGTAGCTAACGGTTTTAAACTGCTTGTTGTAGATGCCCCGCAGGTTAGGGACACCGCCGAGTGTGGTGGAGG
>BSUD01000005.1:74289232-74307525 GCA_033239045.1 Fagopyrum esculentum
TATTTCCTTTGCACTCTTGAATGATGAAATGCGGTTGAATTCATTTGCATCTAATCTACGGTAGAGTAGGTTCATAGCTTTGTAGTTCTTTAACACACTATTCAAGTTATCTTGTGTGAAGTCAACTTCCTTCTTTTGGACCTAGACACCTTCAACTGTGGTAGTTGGGACTTTAGGGCCATTTTGAATAATGCTCCATAGTTCCATGTCCTGATCAATAATGAACATTTGCATTAGTGCTCTCCAATGGGCAAACTTATTGCCACAGAAGAGTGGTGGTCGAGATGAGGATCTTCCTTGAGCAAATCCTCCATCACCTACGGGATTCATGATTGGTCTCACTGATGGTTAAATCAAAATGCTTGAGTCTAGCTCTGATACCAATTGAAGAACCGTTAGGTGAATATAAAGGATAAAAGATATTCTAGAAGGTCGGTTGAAATAGAGTATGAGAACATTTCACAAAAACCTATATCAAGGCTTTGAAATTGATTTCGAAGGCCTTGATGTTGATTTGAGCTCTTTGTGACACACTTTGATTTCAAGGGCTTTGAAACTGATTTCAAGGACCTTGACTTTGTTTACCTACAAGACAAAGTTAGTCACAGTAAAGCAGATATAGTCCGGAATGTAAAAGATCGACACGAGGATATGTGTATGAAGTTCGGCTCTAAATAGCCTACTCTCCATCTCAGGGTATAGCCGTAGGATTTAACTATCTATTATCAGCTTCAAAGTGTCTTAGATACAAACTAGATAAATCCCCTTCTTCTCTCACTGTAGCCAACGCTACGATCTAGTTCCAACTCTTCACCTTGCTATAATAGCCTAGTTACTTCGCATATTAACACACACTCTAGTATAACACTCTTTAGATATTCCAATGGAGCTCTCGAGTTTTATCTCTCTCTAGAGGATAACGCTTTTGGTAAAAGAGAGGAAGACAAACTTGTTTGATCGAATGAAGATGCTTTGGATAGCTTGAATACTTTGGATATTTCCGTGTAAGCTTGTTATTTTCTTATTCAATCGACATCTTCATTTATACTCTTTGATGGAGAGGTCTTCTAGCCGTTGGGAAGATGACCGTTGAAGATGATTCTTCTTCTCCATGAATGCCGCTTCTTGGATCAGATGAGGTAGACATTGTAGATCTTCTGTCGTCTTCATCTCCTTAAAGCACGTTGATCTCTCTTGTCCGTAATCTTCTCAAACTTGTTGTAAAGATATCCGAAATCCGTTGAGAGAGTATCCTTGCGCTTTTGATTGAGGATCTTTGTAAGATCCTGTTTTGAATTCAATCTTCTTGGTCGGTTGAGATCTTAATTGAGCATAGCCACTTAAGATCTCCTCTTGAGCGTATCTTCTTGTTGAGCGTATCTTCTTGTTGGGCATATCTTCTTAGAAGATCTTCTTTGATGCTTGGTAGATTTGGTTGTTTAGATTTTGAAAAACTTCCAGCCGTTTTGTTTCTACTTCAAGGCTTTAGTTTCTGATCCCTTGAAATGACTTTCAAGGCCTCCGTGTTGAATCTCTCTAAACTCTTCGTCAGTCCCTTTGTATCCGATTTCAAGGCCTCTGGGGATCCTTTGAAATGCGTTTCAAGGCCAGCATACATTCTAGACCAAACACAAAAACAAATCAAGGAACTTGACATATTATCGGTAATTTGTTAGTATCAAAAACCATTTCATTTGTGTATAAGTCTTCCATCTTCACCTATACAAATATATATCAAGGTGGAGTTTTCAAGATGGCTTAGTTGAACATAGAGTGAATGCCTTCTAGTGGTTGTGAACCTTAGGAGACCTTAGTGGCTTGGATGTTGTCTCATGATGGACTTGAGTGCGATGACTTTATAGTATCTCCAAGGCTAGTTGTATTCTAGCATGGTTGTTGAGTTTGACCTTGTAGTACAGTGGGCTGGTGTGGTATCCTAACTTGTGCTTGATGAGCTTATAGTATCTTCCGTTTCCTTGTATTAGTATCGACGTGTGATGGTTGTGTGTGTTTATTTATGTTTTTAACAACAAAACCGGACTAGGATGATTTTATATTATACCCTTATAGTGGCTCAAGTGTATGATAATGGACGGTGACATCACTTCCTAGCTCTTGCGAGAGCTAGGAGGTTCCTTGCGACTAGCCCAGACAGGTAGACGGTTGGATGCATCAATATCATTCCTTGCTGGTAAGTAGGGATAAAGGTGAGTTTCGGGGATTCTCGTGTCACAAACCAAATACGGTTTCAGTGGAGGAAGAGGGGTCCTACGAGGGAGGCTGTGAGGGAGTTGGTGAGGGAGATGGCGAGGGAGTTAGCGTTAGGAAAGAAGGAAACGGAAGTAAGGGTTTGTGACGGCCCAATGTCTCTTTCATGATAGGCAAGCTGCCCTATCTCGATGGTCCCGGCTGACCTATCTCGATGGGCCCAGCTGGCCTATCTTACCGGGTTAGAGAAAAGAAAAATAAATAAATAAAATAGATAGACGGAAGAAAAGGTTCAAACAGGTCAAATTCCGATTTGGTCCGGAATTTATCGGAATAAAATTATTGGTTATTACATCAGTTCCCCCTAAAAAATAAGTTTCGCTCTTAAACGAAAATAATCAAAGGTTGTCTCGGTTTTAAGAACCGATGTACAACGATTGTTTGTCATGAAGGCGTTATTATCATTATAACTACATAATAAATCCACATAAATCAACACATCAAAAAATGTAACACGATAATATCACATTCGAGCATGGTAAATAGGCAACCGGTACCATAAAGTCACATAAGGGCATAACAAAAGACTAACCCGTCGGTCTTGAGCTTACAGTTAAGCCTGCATAGATCTCTTGATGATTACATCTCATACTCTCTTCCATATCCAAAGTAGCCTCATCGACTTCAGGATTTCCTTGAGGCTAGATTCGAGGATCTTCTTATTACTGAGATTGTCAACAACTTTCTGGAGGAGTTATCTTTGTTGGGTCCGTCTGCACCACCTGAGGATCAGCATGTTTACCTTTTCACTCGGAGGTTGAGAGAGTCTACACGCTCTTATCTTGTTGGTTTCCATTGTGACTCCTTGAAGGACTATCAAGATAGAGCATTTGCCTATGAGAGAGACCGACGGGTAAGAGGAGATATTCTCAGATAAAAGGTCATGAGAAAAGATAGAGGACTGGACCAGCAGTGCTGGAGATGGAGCATCGGGATTTGGGCTTAGTCAGACGCCGGGACATTCTAGTTTCCAACAGTCTGTACAAATTCCGACAGAGGACGACAGTGCTTTAACTATGGAGGTGTCGGATACATGAGAGCTGATTGTAAGAAGACTGAAGTGACTTGCTTTTCTTTTGGCAAGCGTAGACACACAGCTGTGTTTTGCCGACAGGGAAGGCGTTATCTCAGCAGGGATCTTCACCTGCTAGCATTGCAAGAGGTGGACAGAGATCTCAGTATCAACAGCAGCAGCAAAAAGCTCCTGGTTTTACCGCTCCTCAGGGTTCCGTTCAGGGGCAAGGGAGAGGTAGGCGACAAGTTGGTGGTTCTGCAGACACTAGAGACACATCAGCTAGAGTTTATGAGCTAAGGAGTGTTGTAGAGCCGACAACGCCAGCGACCACAAGTATCATTCATATTAATGGTTTTCTTGTCAGAGTTCTTTTCAATACCGGTGCTATGCATTCTTTTATATCTGATGCATGTGTAGATAGATTGGCCTTAGTTACCATAGAGGGGAGACCCTTCTTTATAGAATTACCCGATGGGGGTAAGATTACAAGTACACGAGAGGTTCATGATTGCCCTATTAGATTGGGAGGTCACGATTGGTCAGCTGACTTCTTTGACGTGTACTTAGTATATGAAGAAGTTATTCTGGACATGGACTGGATGGATAGACATCAGGCTGTTCTGGACATCGGAAAGAGGACGGTGACGGTAACTACAAAGTCAGGCCATGTTGAGATTTTCCGAGGTTGGGATCTCGGAAAGTCCAGTACAATCATCTGTGTAGTCCGAGTTGCGAGACTTATCAGTCACGATTGCGAGGCTTTCTGGTGCTATGCCATGAAGGATTGTACGACCCTAACTTTGGAGGATATTCCAGTAGAATGCGAATTTACCGACATATTTGGAGAGCCATCAGGTTTACCTCCACAAAGGAGTGTAAACTTTGTCATTGATCTAGAGCCCGGGACGAGACCGATCTTGAAGGCTCCTTACCGCATGGATCCTATCGAGATGCTTGAGCTTAAGAAGCAACTCGAGGATTTAGCAGAGAAGGACTTCATCCGCCCTAGTGTATCTCCTTGGGGCGCACCAGTGCTCTTCGTCAGGAAGAAAGATGGGACGATGAGGTTATGTATTGACTACCGAGAGCATAGCAAGGTGACCATCAAGAATAAGTACCCATTGCCCCATATCGACGATCTTGTGGACCAGCTGTATGGAGCTGCAGTGTTTTCACGGATCGGTATGGGATCCGGATAGCACCAACTAAGGGTGAGAGAGTAGGACATAGCCAAGACGGCATTTTGGACCAGATACGGCCTCTACGAGTTTGTAGTGATGTGACAAGGCTAAAATCCTAGGTTTGTCTTTTAGCTTAGGTCAAAGTATAATTCCTAATGTTACACTAACAAGTTTGTGTATAGTGTAAGTAAGGGTCGAACCAAGAGAGTTAAGTTGAGGTTTTAATTAAGTTCAATTATCGAGATTGTAACCAATAAGGGGGGGGGGGGGTTTGGATTTAATTGTAACAAGACAAAAGCACAAGAAAACAAGTAAAGATGTGATAAAATGATGGAGAAAAGAGCTACACTAGGTTGATTCTTAGCATGCAAACTACTTTGGTTGGTACTTTTTATAAGAATTTCATCAATATTCTCGTCTTGATCATATATATGTGTTGAGTCAACCGGCATCAACACAACTTAACAAGTTAATGATCCGTAAACCTACAAGAACAAGGAACAAGTTAGCTTTCAAATAAAGACAAAGAGATATAAAGAAAAGAATAAAACCGTTAGACTTTTCTTTATATTTATATTCCTTTTCCTTTAAGCAATTACAACAAGCTTTCACCTAAAGGTTTTCTACTAGATTATGGACCCGAACCCGGAATCGATTAACCCTAGTTCTTTGCATGTAATTAGACACTTAAGGTGATCAAGCTAAGTGGTAAGAAACATGCAATTGTTAGTTAAAGCACAAGGAATATAAAACATATGACTGAATAATACTTATATTACTAAAGACTTACAACTAAAGTAGTAATGCAGCTTCAAAACAACCCAATGTAGCAAGGAGATTAGAAACACATTACACAAAGGAAGTAAGGGAAAATGAGAGAAAATGGGAAAATGGTGGATGATTCTAACAATCAGCCATGGACCTATTTATACCACAAATGACACTAAATGGGAGTAAATAGCCGTCCTAAACAACCACCTTTAATGTTATAAAGGTGGCGTAAACAGCCGGAGTAAAGTCCTTTGGCGCTAAACCGCGGGGGCGGCCTTGTAGTGCCGCAGGTGCGGTTTAGGCCATAACGCTTGGTGTTCTTCTTCGCCGCTGGGGCGGCCTGGCAATTCCGCGGGGGCGGGTCTTTAATGTTCTTCAAACGTCTGACTCTTCATCTTTCTGTCGCTTTTGATGTCGAGCCGCAGGGGCGGCCCAATGTCACCGCAGGGGCGGTGACATTGGCTCTTCGGCTTCACCGCTCCGCAGGTTGGTCCGCAAGCAGAGGCGCAAGGGCACCGGCTTCGCTTCTTCAAGGTGAGTCACAACAAGGGCGTCTAGAGGTGGCCTCAGGGGTGGTGACTTGCTTCATTCCGGGCACTGGCGAAGGCATAAGCTGCGTTCCAAAGTGTAGTGCCACCCGCAGGGGCGGTGACACTGCTCCGCGGGGCGGTGTGGCAACGGAGGCTTGTCTTCGTGAATGATCTTCAACTCCCAAGTGCTTCTAATACCTCTTTTGTTTCTTTTAGACTTCTTCTTCTGGATTAAGATGTTAGCAACACAAACCGACTCTAATACAATGAAAAGGCGCTAAAAACTGTCCTAATTGATAGTGATTCCATCACCTATCAAGCTCTCCCATACTTAGACCTTTTCTTCATCCCCAATAACACATATGACAAGAGTTCAACAACTAAAAGCCTCAGGAAGCATGGTGCAAAAGATAAGGTAAAGGAATCAAGAGAAAACCCAAGAAAGAAAGAAAGAAAAGAAAGAAAATGAGAAGAAAGTGAGAAACTACCATCCTTATTGCTCCAAGAGTGACCTACCCGGACAACCTCCTTATGAATCCCCTTCTTATGCCGCCAAACGTCGGAAGGAAAACCTACACTCGGTGACACTCGTTTTTCCAAGGCGCCCTTTTGGGTTTTCACCTTGCCACTCTTCTTCTTTTCCTTAATGATCTCACAATTTCCTCACATCCCTCAAGTCCATTTTTTCACCAACCTAATGTTGGTCGGACTACATTCTTTTTGCCTAAACCTCCCTTTAGGGTTTTCGGTTTATCGAAGGATTTTTCATGGCTTTTTTCAATTTCTGTGGCTTTTTCTCTCTTTTTATTTTTTTTAAACTGAATTTCAACAACTATTACAAACTATAGAATCATCAAACAAACACGCAAATGAACTATACATGCAAGATAGTGTTCCCTCCCCCATACTTGAAGAACACTTTGCCCTCAAAGTGGAAAATGAAAGCAAAGACTAAAGGAGGGGAAGGGAAAGAGACGATACCCACTAATGGGATGGTCCGGCTGGACTATCCGAACCCTGCTCTGGCGTATAAGGGAAGTGGCTGAAAAAGTGCTCCTGCCGCCGGTAAATGTCGTCGAGGCGGGTCTGCTGGGCATCCAACCGGCCGCCAATGGTGGTCTCAAAGTTGGCTTGCTAAGCCAACTACTGAGCCTCTAGCTGTTGCTGCTAGGTGGCTTGCCAAGCATCTTGGCGCCGGTCAAAGTGGGCGGTCATGCTCGTAGAAAAGCTGGACTACTAGGTCTTCTGCTACACCAGCATGGTCCGTTGATACCCGGTCTGCGAAGCCTGGTGTTGAGTGGCCAAGGCAGCCATTTGAGCCTGTAGGCTCTCAAGTGCGGGACCATCATCTCCTGCTGTAGTAGGCATCTTCTCATCGTCTGGAATGGGCATGTGGTCCTCATATTGAGCCCGGTTGGAGCTCGCCGTGTGCCTCTCAATAACGGCCACCTAAGGCCGCCTCAGCACAAATGGATCAGCCGGAATGTAGAGCTCGGAGAGCTCATCTCCAAATGTAGAGGCCGCGGCAAGGAGGTGACGTGGCTCCCATCTGCAAAAGAGAGCCAAAACAAATTCTCCCCATCCCGATTGAGGAGCTTGCATCTCCGGAGGAGACCTTCAGTGTAATATGGGATCGACATCCCATCCTCCAGCTTAGACATATCCATAACATGCTCGGCAATCAAAGAGATCACCCCACCTCCAACAATATCTCTAGGCTCATTCTTCCAAATCCGCTTCAAAGCGGTAAGGAAGAGGTAAGGCCGATCCGGCACGGCGTCACTGATCGGGAGGCAAGAGTACAACAACGGAAGGTCCTTAAGAGTGACCTTGTTCTCCTCTTTGTGTCCACAGAAGACACACATGATGATCTTGGAGAGAAGCCTCAATAGGGGTGAGTGAGTTTGTTGCTATACTCACCCCCGGCATGAAAGCTTGTTAACTTTTTGATTTTCTTTTTCATGGTCAAGCCTCAGCAGGGGTGAATGAGTTTGTCGCTTGAAGACTTTGGATATTTCCGTGTAAGCTTGTTATTTTTTTCTTCAATCGACATCTTCATTTATACTATTTAATGTAGAGGTCTTCTAGCCGTTGGAAGATGACTGTTGAAGATGATTCTTCTTCTCCATGAAAGCCGCTTCTTGGTTGAGATGAGGTAGACGTTGTAGATCTTCTATCGTCTTCATCTCCTTAAAGCACATTGATCTCTCTTGTCCGTAAATTGTTGTAAAGATATCCGAAATTCGTTGACAGAGTATCCTTGCGCTTTTGATTGAGGATCTTTGTAAGATCTTGTTTTGAATTCAATCTTCTTGGTCGGTTGAGATCTTCGTTGAACATAGCCACATAAGATCTCCTCTTGAGCGTATCTTCTTGTTGAGCGTATCTTCTTGTTGGGCATATCTTCTTGTTGGGCATATGTTCTTAGAATATCTTCTTTGATGCTTGGTAGATTTGTTTGTTTAAAATTTTGATATCCTTCCAGCCATTTTGTTTCTACTTCAAGGCTTTAGTTTCAGATCCCTTAAAATGACTTTCAAGGCCTTCGTGTTGAATCTCTCTAAACTCTTCGTCAGTCCTTTTGTATCCGATAATTTGTTTAAGTCTTCCATCATCACCGAGACAAATATATAATCAAGGTGGAGTTTTCAATCTCCCCCTTGATGGAAGACAACACAAATATCTTACTTGCATTGTAAATTTAGCGATGCATATGTATGAATATCAAAACAAACTTATAATGCAGAATGCAGAAATATCGAAATATCAAAATGTCGGATCATTAATTTTTCCCCCTTTGTCTTTCAACAAGGGAGAAAATTTGTTAAAGCACAAAACTTTTAAACGATTACAACGCTAGAAAAAAGTATTTCAAAAACCACAATGAAAACAAGTTTTTAACACAGCAATCCCACAATCATCTATTCAGTCTGAATCCTCCTCATAAAACCTCTTTTTACCATTAGATGAAGCTTTCTTGTGGCTCTAATCATCCATTTCAGCAGCTAAGCGTCGTCTCTTTTCTTTCGCTCGTCATTCCTTAACGATCTCATATTCGAGCACTGGCAGAATAGTTGGCTCAACATGGGTAGGATAAAGAATAAAGTTATTCTGTACACGACGTTTGTAGTTCATTAGAACATTTTCCACTTTTTCTTGAGTGTGTTGAGTTGCATCCTCAGTCATAGGTAAAATCCTTCCCGTGGTGGTAAGAATAACAACATTCATCAGATAGATTTCATTTACCTTAGCATTCATGACGGACAGTATTCATGATTTGCATCTAGTCTTCTCTTAGTATTAAACTAGAAATCAGAAATGTAACATCCGGAAATTTTATTTCCGGAAGTTGAGGTGTTTTCGATCTTTCCCGCGTCGGCGACTTATTTCCCGTAGGCACGATGCTGAGTACGAGTTTTTAAAGCGAGAAGAGAGATTCCCGTTCTACTTTCCGACCTTGGGAAGGGGAGTGAGGGGACAAGGAGGCTGACCCTTGGGATATCCCACCTCCTTGTCAGCCCTTTTTCTTCCTTCTTTCTTTTCCTTCTCCTCTTTTACGCTCTTTCCCTTCCACAGCCCTTTCTTCTTCCTTTGGACCTCTCTTCTCTTACACCTTGGAGGAGTGATGTCTAGAGTTGCAGCTTGAGCTTTCCAGATCTGTAGTCGTAAGTGATTCTATCTCTTCTTCCTCTTGCTGCTTGTATTCCCTTCTTTCCTTTCTGTTCACCTCCATGGCTATGGAGGAAGCTTTGAAGAGATATCTTGTAAAGCCTTTGCATGTCCCTTTCCCCAGCTCTTTTAGGACGTGTTGAGGAGGCTAAGACTTGTGGTGAAGGTTTGAAGGATGCCCAACAAGAGAAGGCGGCAATAGGAGAAAAGAACCAGTCGAAGAAACGAAGAAGACGAACCTTCTGTTGTTCGACCGCGGGGGCGGATTGCCAGAGGCGCAGAGGCGGACTGAGGCCACCGCAGGGGCGGCCTGGACCACCGCAGGGGCAGCCTGAAACACCGCAGGGGCGGCTCCCAGGGGCGCAGGGGCGGTGACAGGTTTTCCTCCGGGGCGTCAGCTTGCTTCCGCGGCTGCGTTTTCTTCACTAGTAGGTTCCTCCCTCCCTTTCCTTTCGTTCCTTCCTTAGATCCATATTGTATATAGTTAGAAGCATGCTTAGGATGGACCTAGGACTTATGAGTATGCCATCTAGTGGTTGCTAGCCTTGGAGCCCTTATGGCTTAGTTGGATGTTGATCTTGAGTGTGAGCATGTTGGCTTTCCTAGACTAGTTGCTTCTCCTAGGATGTTGTTGTTGAGCTTGTTCTTAGGTTGTATAGGCTGTGGTGAGCTTCCTCTACTTGTGGTTAGTGTCTTGTCTACCTTTGGACCCTAGGATGCGTTCCTAGTTTGAGAGTGGTGGGATCTTGCTTAGATCTTTAGAATGAAGTCTAAGACTTCATGAGTGCGGACTTGTGTTGATGAGTACTTTCATTCATGAGCAGGTTGTATGCTTCCTCATTAAGGAAGATAGAGAATTGTGAGTTGAGAGACGAGGTAAGTCTCCGGACTTACTTAGCCATATTCGTCGTATTAGATTCATTGTGTGCTTGGTGGTATGTGTTTATGGTTTTGTTATAACTTATAAACCGGATAATAGGACTATCGACCTTATATGTTATTTTGGCCCAAGTGTATGATAACGGGCGGTGACATCACTTCCTAGCTCCCGCGAGAGTTAGGAGGTTCTCGGCGACAGGTTCGTGATGGTTAGACGGTCGGAGGCATCCGACCGTTCCAATGCCGGAAGAATGGACCGAGGCGAGTTTCGGGAGATTCTCGTGTCCCAAAAGAAGTTGAACTAGAACGGGATACGACCTAATAAATAAAGATAATAACCGGATTGTTTGTTGAGCATGTTTATGTGATGTGTTTATATATGTTTGTGTTTGTGCCTTCACCATGTCTTTAATACTTCGAATGTAGCTAACGGTTTTAAACTGCTTGTTGTAGATGCCCCGCAGGTTAGGGACACCGCCGAGTGTGGTGGAGGAGTGGACAGCCGAGGGTCGCCGTACATTGTAGGACGGGGGCGTTTTTGGGGTTGTTGTGTTTGTTATGTTACCTTTTTGTTGGGTTTGGAATTGTTATACGTTTTCGGTTTATGTCTTGTGGAGTTTATGTTGTTTTGAGGACTCGGCTGAGTTTCCAAGTTGTACTCTTTACCTTTTTCGTCTTGCATACATTAAAACATTTTCGAGTTTTAAGCCTTTATTTGTGCCATGTTGGAAAGGTCCGGTGAGATTGTTGTCAGGCTAAGGGTCGGGACCCATTGTGTGGTCTCGCCCGTAGCATTCCGATATCCCGCGGATTCGGGGTGTTACAAAGTGGTGTCAGAGCCCTAGGTTGACAACAATGACACTCGCAACCTTCTAAAGGCCGAATAAGGAATAAACAGAACCCTTCGGGTTCTGACCTTTTTGGTTTTAAAATTCATGTGCATGAGTCGGGATTGGGTTAGAATGTACGGGACCACCACTCCTCACGCAAACCTCGGCGACATAGATTTCTGGATTTGACGCATGTAAGTATATTACATAGCTATCTATATTATGACCTTAGGGTTGTTGTTGGACTTGTATGTACTTAGATATGCATGCGACCTTAGGATGATTGGGCTTTATGCCTTGAGTGTTACTGGATTTCGGCACTCTTCTCTTAAGTTTATAAGCACCCTATTATATATGTAATGCGAGTAATATATATATATATACCAACTTAATTGAATCGAACCAACGCGATACGATATCAGATGGCACGCACGCGAGCTACCGCTTATGTGGGACCCGCCAGGGGTAGACCACCTCTGCCTCCTACCGTTCCGATATGAGGACGAGTAGGGAGACCTCCAGGCCCGAGAGGTCGGGGACAAATCCCCATTGCGGACCCACCCGTTGTGGATCCTCCAGCAGCTGAGGATCCCGTTGAGGACGTTGCAGAGAGCGTTATTCCCGAGGCTGAGGTTAGGGCAGCTGTGAGGTCCGGGGCACAGAGTTCCCCATCTTCTAGGACCGGGGGAGCATCGATTGGAGCTACAGTGTTTGAGGAGTATGTACGCCGAGTAGAGGAGGCGTTTAGGACTGCAGCACCGCCTCCAACACCACCAGTGCCGGTACCTGCACCTACACCCGTACCAGCGAGGTCAATTGAGGTCTCGAAGAGGGCTACTCAGATCATAGCCGCACCTGATATAGTTGCACCGTCAGTAGTGGCACTTGGGCCGGTTGTGGAGATAGCTAGGCCTAGAGACGAGCTGAGGTCTCCTAGACCCGATGACTAGTTGAAAGCTTTCAACCAACAACATGTTCCCTACTTCGATGGGAAGGTAGGGCTAGAGGTAGAGCACTGGATTGGGCATGTGGAGTCAACATTGGAGGTGATCCGCTGCCCGGAGGAGAGACAGGTGGAGATAGTCCAGACATTGTTTTGAGAGGAGGCCCAGTACTGATGGAGGTCGGTGAGAGGGGGTGTGACTAGGATGGACCAGTTGTTACGTCTCGTGAGAGAGACTTTCTGCCCAGATTCTTTGCGTCGAGATAGAGTTTAGGACTTCCTAGAGGCCGGCTTTGAGGATTTTCCCGTCATGGAGGCGTTTAGGCGTTTAGGCGTTTTAGAGCGGAGTTGGCGTTGTTGGGGCCCGCTGAACCTCCAGCGGACCAGCATGTCTATCTCTTTTCCAAGAGACGGAGGGAGTCCACCCGTGCCTACTTGGCAGGATTTCGCTGCGATACATTGGCAGAGTACGAGGATCGAGCTTCGGCCTATGAGAGAGACCGATCTGGGATGAGGAGAGCAGCACAGTCCGGGGGACCGGACAAGAGACAGAGATCCGCACGTACCGGAGCCGGAGGACAGGGGCGCAACCAGGCTCCGGGACGTTCTGGACCACAGCAGCCGACATCCAACCGTGGGCCACAGTGCCATGGTTGTGGAGGATATGGTCACATTCAGAGGACTTACACGAAGCCTCCCGTAACATGCTTTACTTGTGGTCAGGTGGGCCACCGAGCCGCTTTTTGCCGTCAGGGCAGGTCACAGTTTCAACAGGGTTCTTCGCTTGCTGGGGTAGTAGGAGGTAGTCAGAGGCCTCCACAATTTCAGCCACAGGGCTCTCAACAGAGGTTCCAGGGACAAACTCGTACCCAGGGTTCAACCTAGGGTCCGAGCCGTGGTAGAGGCCGTGGTGGTGGTGCACAGGAGACCAGGGGCACACAGGTCAGAGCGATCGAGCTGAGGAGTGCTATTGATCCAGCAGCACCGGCGACTACAGGTACTATTCAGATCCATGGACTATTGGTCTGCGTTTTGTTTGATACGGGTGCCACACACTCTTTTATTTCCGATGATTGCGTAGCTAGGTTGTCCTTAGTTACGGTAGAGAGGAGACCCTTTGTTGTGGGGTTACCCAACGGGGGTAGGGTTAGTGGTACCCGAGAGGTACGCGGTTGTCCCATACGTTTGGGAAACCGAGATTGGTTAGCCGAGTTCTATGTCATGCACTTAGTGCATGAAGAAGTCATCCTTGGCATGGACTAGATGGACCGCCACCGAGCCGTTCTAGACATCAGTCGGAGGACCGTGACAGTTACCACGGAGACGGGACTTGAGGAGATTTTTCGTGGTTGGAACCTCGGGAAGACCAGTATAGTCATTAGCGCAGTTCGAGCCGCGAGACTTATCGGACAGGGATGCGAGGCCTTCTACTGCTATGCCATGAAGGAGTAGGCGGGACCGTCGCTAGAGGAGATTCCTGTGGCTTACGAGTTCGAGGATGTATTTGGAGAGGCACCCGGATTGCCACCATAGAGGAGCATGGATTTTGCTATTGAGTTGGAGCCCGACACGAGGCCGATCTCCAAGGCCCAATACCGCATGGCGCCGATCGAGTTGCTAGAGCTGAAGAAGCAGCTCGAGGAGTTAGAAGAGAGGGGTTTCATACGCCCGAGCGTTTCCCCTTGGGGTGCACCGGTCCTCTTCGTCAGAAAGAAGGACGGATCTTTGAGACTCTGTATCGATTACCGAGAATTGAACAAAGTCACCATCAAGAACAAGCACCCCCTACCGCGCATTGATTATTTGCTAGATCAGTTGCAGGGAGCCTCCGTATTTTCACGTATCGACTTGAGGTCGGGATACCACCAGCTGAGGGTGAGGGAGGAGGATGTGCCGAAGACGGCATTCCGGATGAGATACGGCCACTATGAGTTTTTCGTGATACCATTCGGGCTCACGAATGCGCCCGCCGTCTTCATGGAGTTGATGAACGGCATCTTCATCGACTTCTTGGACCAGTTTGTAGTGGTGTTTATAGATGACATCTTACTCTACTCCCGGAGTAGGGAGGAGCATGCGGGACACCTGAGGACGGTTCTTCGAGTCCTTCGGGATAGAGAGCTTTATGCAAAGCTCTCTAAGTGCGAGTTCTGGATGCCCGAGGTGGCATTTCTAGGTCATATAGTTTCCACCGAGGGTGTCATGGTTGACCCGGCGAAGATAGAGTCCGTTTCTTCATGGCCGCCTCCTCGGACGGTCAAGGAGGTGCGCAGTTTCTTGGGCTTAGCAGGATATTACCGCCGTGTTGTTGAGGGTTTCTCCGTGATTGCACGGCCCCTTACTTCCTTGCTAAGGAAGTCTACCACGTTCGTCTGGTCCGAGCCTTGTCAGCGCAGTTTTGAGGAGCTGAAGAGGAGGTTGACCTCCGCTCCTGTGTTAGCCCATCCTGAGGGCGTAGAGGACTTTGTTGTATATAATGACGCCTCCAAGCAAGTCTTGGGGTGTGTTTTGATGCAGAGGGGTAGGGTTATTGCGTACGCTTCTCGGCAGCTGAAGCCGTACGAGGAGAATTATCCCACCCATGATCTTGAGCTAGCGGCAGCGATTCATGCCCTAAAGATCTGGCGACACTATTTGTATGGAGCCACGTGCCAGATCTTCACAGTCCATAAGAGTCTGAAGTATATATTCACTCAACGGGAGTTGAATAACCTCTAGAGGAGATGGTTAGAGTTGATTAAGGATTTTGACTTGGAGATTTTATACCATCCGGGGAAAGCGAACGTGGTCGCCAATGCGTTGAGTCGGAGGACACCTCGAGAGGAGGCTATAGCTCGACTTACGGTTCAACCACATTTGCAGAGGGATTTGGCGGAGTAAGAGTTAGATATCCGGTTTCCGGATACGGTCATCCGTTTATCCGAGTTAGAGGTATTACCTGATCTGTCCGGAGAGATCTGGCAGAAGCACGAGGGATGTCCCGTGCTGATGAGGATTCGGTACAGGATGGCCAGAGGTGAGGCACCGCAGTTTATCAGAGGGGCAGACGGGTTATTGAGACGCCAGGAACATATTTGTGTACCGTTAGACCCGGAGTTGAGAGAACGTATCTTGCAGGAGGCACACTGTACACCTTACTCGGTGCACCCAGGCGCTAGTAAGATGTATTAGGACCTTAGGAGATCTTATTGGTGGGGCAGGCTCAAGCCCGATGTAGCTAGATATGTGGCTCGATGCGCGACCTGCCAGCAAGTCAAGATCGAGCACCAAAGACACGCAGGAGAGCTTCATCCACTGCCCGTGCCGCAGTGGAAGTGGGAGGATATTTCCAAGGACTTCGTGATGGGTTTCAGACCGAGTAGGAGTTTTGACGCGATATGGGTAGTAGTGGATCGGTTGACGAAGACCGCACGGTTCATCCCTATTAGGGAAACATGGCCGGTGAGTCGTCTAGCCAAGGAGTTTACTTGTCAGATTATGAGGTTACATGGAGTACCGAGGACCATCATCTCGGATAGGGACGGGCGCTTTACCTCGAGGTTTTGGTAACAGGTACACGCCGCCCTAGGATCGAGTCTGCATTTCACCACCGCATACCATCCACAGACCGACGGCCAGTCAGAGCGGACTATTCAGACCCTAGAGGACATGTTGCAGGTATGTGTACTAGACTGGGGTCAGGTATGGCCAGAACACCTTCTATTGGTGGAGTTTTCGTATAATAACAGCTGGCACGCGTCGATTGGGATGGCACCTTATGAGGCGTTGTATGGGAGGAGATGCGCACTCCCTTATGTTGGGACGAGCCGGGGAGCTCGAGTGTTGTAGCTCCGGATCAGGTATGGGACGACATGGCTAGAGTTGCATTAATACGAGAGAGGATGTTGACCGCCTAGAGTCGTCAGAGATCTTACGCGGATAGGAGGCATAGACCTCTCGAGTTCAGAGTAGGAGCCCAGGTGTGGCTGAGGGTATCACCGACCCGAGGTGTCAGACGATTTGGCATTAAGGGTAAGTTAAGCCCCCGATATATCGGCCCATTCGAGATAGTGGAGAGAGTCGGTGAGGTGGCATACCGACTAGCATTGCCACCACGACTAGAGGGCATACATCCGGTATTTCATGTGTCTCAGTTGAGGGAGTACATCCATGACCCGAGGCACATCATTAGTCACGAGGACCTTGTGGTCGAGCCGGACCACACTTTTGCGGAGCACCCGATAGCGGTTTTGGAGAGGAGTACGAGATGCCTTCGATCGAAGGAGATACCGATGTTGAGAGTGGAGTGGTCGAGGCGAGGAGCAGACGAGGCTACTTGGGAGACGGAGAATAGTGTCCGGAGGAACTATCCCGAGTTTTATGCGAGTTTAGAGTCACCGATAGGGCAGTCGGGTTAGTCCCGAGCTTTTCCTTGTTTATGCCTATATGTTTTGTGCTGTGACATGCTTTGTATATGCTTTATGTGTGATTACCCTTCGAGGTATCGATGTGTTTACGAGTTTTGACTTCGGAGTTCTGCTTTCTGTGACGTGTACGTCGCTCAAGTTTCGGGACGAAACTTGTTTTTAGGGGGGTTAGTTGTAACATCCGGAAATTTTATTTCCGGAAGTTGAAGTGTTTTCGATCTTTCCCGCGTCGGTGGCTTATTTCCCGCAGGCACGTTGCTGAGTACGAGTTTTTAACGCGAGAAGAGAGATTCCCGTTCTACTTTCCGACCTTGGGATGGGGAGTGAGGGGACAAGGAGGCTGACCCTTGGGATATCCCACCTCTTTGTCAGCCCTTTTCCTCCCTTCTTTCTTTTCCTTCTCCTCTTTTACGCTCTTTCCCTTCCACAACCCTTTCTTCTTCCTTTACACCTCTCTTCTCTTACACCTTGGAGGAGTGATGTGTGGAGTTACAACTTGAGCTTTCCGGATCTGTAGTGGTAAGTGATTCTATCTCCTCTTCCTCTTGCTGCTTGTATTCTCTTCTTTCCTTTCTCTTCACCTCCATGGCTATGGAGGAAGCTTTGAAGAGATATCTTATAAAGCCTTTGCATATCCCTTTCCCTAGCTCTTTTAGGTCGTGTTGAGGAGGCTAAGACCTGTGGTGAAAGTTTGGAGGACGCCCAACAAGAGAAGGAGGCAATAGGAGCAAAGAACCAGTCGAAGAAGACGAACCTTCTATTGTTCGACCGCGGGGGCGGATTGCTAGAGGCGCAGGGGCGGACTGAGGCCACCGCAGGGGCGGCCTGGACCACCGCAGGGGCAGCGTGAACCACCGTAGGGGCGGCTCCCAGGGGCGCAAGGGCGGCGACAGGTTTTCCGCCGGGGCGTCAGCTTGCTTCCGCGGCTGCGTTTTCTTCACCAGTAGGTTCCTCCCTCCCTTTCCTTTCGTTCCTTCCTTAGATCCTTGTTGTATATAGTTAGAAGCATGCTTAGGATGGACCTAGGACTTACGAGAATGCCATCTAGAGGTTGCTAGCCTTGGAGCCCTTATGGCTTAGTTGGATGTTGATCTTGAGTGTGAGCATGTGGGCTTTCCTAGACTAGTAGCTTCTCCTAGGATGTTGTTGTTGAGCTTGTTCTTAGGTTGTATAGGATGTGGTGAGCTTCCTTTACTTGTGGTTAGTGTCTTGTCTACCTTTGGACCCTAGGATGCGTTCCTAGTTTGAGAGTGGTGGGATCTTGCTTAGATCTTTAGAATGAAGTCTAAGACTTCATGAGTGCGGACTTGTGTTGATGAGTACTTTCATTCATGAGCAGGTTGTGTTCTTCCTCGTTAAGGAAGCTAGAGTGTTGTGAGTTGAGAAACGAGGTAAGTCTCCGGACTTACTTAGCCATATTCGTCGTATTAGATTCATTGTGTGCTTGGTGGTGTGTGTTTATGGTTTTGTTATAACTTATAAACCGGATAATAGGACTACCGACCTTATATGTAATTTTGGCCCAAGTGTATGATAATGGGTGGTGACATCACTGCCTAGCTCCCGCGGGAGCTAGGAGGTTCTCGGCGACTGGCCCGTGCTGGTTAGACAGTCGGAGGCATCCGGCCGTTCCATTGCCGGAAGAAGGGACCGAGGCGAGTTTCGGGAGATTCTCGTGTCACAAAAGAAGTTGAACTAGAACGGGATACGACCTAATAAATAAAGATAATAACCGGATTGTTTGTTGAGCATGTTTATGTGATGTGTTTATATATGTTTGTGTTTGTGCCTTCACCATGTC
>BSUD01000005.1:74310703-74326120 GCA_033239045.1 Fagopyrum esculentum
AAGAAACGAAGAAGACGAACCTTCTGTTGTTCGACCGCGGGGGCGGATTGCCAGAGGCGCAGGGGCGGACTGAGGCCACCGCAGGGGCGGCCTGGACCACCGCAGGGGCAGCCTGAAACACCGCAGGGGCGGCTCCCAGGGGCGCAGGGGCGGTGACAGGTTTTCCTCCGGGGCGTCAGCTTGCTTCCGCGGCTGCGTTTTCTTCACTAGTAGGTTCCTCCCTCCCTTTCCTTTCGTTCCTTCCTTAGATCCTTGTTGTATATAGTTAGAAGCATGCTTAGGATGGACCTAGGACTTATGAGTATGCCATCTAGTGGTTGCTAGCCTTGGAGCCCTTATGGCTTAGTTGGATGTTGATCTTGAGTGTGAGCATGTTGGCTTTCCTAGACTAGTTGCTTCTCCTAGGATGTTGTTGTTGAGCTTGTTCTTAGGTTGTATAGGCTGTGGTGAGCTTCCTCTACTTGTGGTTAGTGTCTTGTCTACCTTTGGACCCTAGGATGCGTTCCTAGTTTGAGAGTGGTGGGATCTTGCTTAGATCTTTAGAATGAAGTCTAAGACTTCATGAGTGCGGACTTGTGTTGATGAGTACTTTCATTCATGAGCAGGTTGTATGCTTCCTCATTAAGGAAGATAGAGAATTGTGAGTTGAGAGACGAGGTAAGTCTCCGGACTTACTTAGCCATATTCGTCGTATTAGATTCATTGTGTGCTTGGTGGTATGTGTTTATGGTTTTGTTATAACTTATAAACCGGATAATAGGACTATCGACCTTATATGTTATTTTGGCCCAAGTGTATGATAACGGGCGGTGACATCACTTCCTAGCTCCCGCGAGAGTTAGGAGGTTCTCGGCGACAGGTTCGTGATGGTTAGACGGTCGGAGGCATCCGACCGTTCCAATGCCGGAAGAATGGACCGAGGCGAGTTTCGGGAGATTCTCGTGTCCCAAAAGAAGTTGAACTAGAACGGGATACGACCTAATAAATAAAGATAATAACCGGATTGTTTGTTGAGCATGTTTATGTGATGTGTTTATATATGTTTGTGTTTGTGCCTTCACCATGTCTTTAATACTTCGAATGTAGCTAACGGTTTTAAACTGCTTGTTGTAGATGCCCCGCAGGTTAGGGACACCGCCGAGTGTGGTGGAGGAGTGGACAGCCGAGGGTCGCCGTACATTGTAGGACGGGGGCGTTTTTGGGGTTGTTGTGTTTGTTATGTTACCTTTTTGTTGGGTTTGGAATTGTTATACGTTTTCGGTTTATGTCTTGTGGAGTTTATGTTGTTTTGAGGACTCGGCTGAGTTTCCAAGTTGTACTCTTTACCTTTTTCGTCTTGCATACATTAAAACATTTTCGAGTTTTAAGCCTTTATTTGTGCCATGTTGGAAAGGTCCGGTGAGATTGTTGTCAGGCTAAGGGTCGGGACCCATTGTGTGGTCTCGCCCGTAGCATTCCGATATCCCGCGGATTCGGGGTGTTACAAAGTGGTGTCAGAGCCCTAGGTTGACAACAATGACACTCGCAACCTTCTAAAGGCCGAATAAGGAATAAACAGAACCCTTCGGGTTCTGACCTTTTTGGTTTTAAAATTCATGTGCATGAGTCGGGATTGGGTTAGAATGTACGGGACCACCACTCCTCACGCAAACCTCGGCGACATAGATTTCTGGATTTGACGCATGTAAGTATATTACATAGCTATCTATATTATGACCTTAGGGTTGTTGTTGGACTTGTATGTACTTAGATATGCATGCGACCTTAGGATGATTGGGCTTTATGCCTTGAGTGTTACTGGATTTCGGCACTCTTCTCTTAAGTTTATAAGCACCCTATTATATATGTAATGCGAGTAATATATATATATATATATACCAACTTAATTGAATCGAACCAACGCGATACGATATCAGATGGCACGCACGCGAGCTACCGCTTATGTGGGACCCGCCAGGGGTAGACCACCTCTGCCTCCTACCGTTCCGATATGAGGACGAGTAGGGAGACCTCCAGGCCCGAGAGGTCGGGGACAAATCCCCATTGCGGACCCACCCGTTGTGGATCCTCCAGCAGCTGAGGATCCCGTTGAGGACGTTGCAGAGAGCGTTATTCCCGAGGCTGAGGTTAGGGCAGCTGTGAGGTCCGGGGCACAGAGTTCCCCATCTTCTAGGACCGGGGGAGCATCGATTGGAGCTACAGTGTTTGAGGAGTATGTACGCCGAGTAGAGGAGGCGTTTAGGACTGCAGCACCGCCTCCAACACCACCAGTGCCGGTACCTGCACCTACACCCGTACCAGCGAGGTCAATTGAGGTCTCGAAGAGGGCTACTCAGATCATAGCCGCACCTGATATAGTTGCACCGTCAGTAGTGGCACTTGGGCCGGTTGTGGAGATAGCTAGGCCTAGAGACGAGCTGAGGTCTCCTAGACCCGATGACTAGTTGAAAGCTTTCAACCAACAGCATGTTCCCTACTTCGATGGGAAGGTAGGGCTAGAGGTAGAGCACTGGATTGGGCATGTGGAGTCAACATTGGAGGTGATCCGCTGCCCGGAGGAGAGACATGTGGAGATAGTCCAGACATTGTTTTGAGAGGAGGCCCAGTACTGATGGAGGTCGGTGAGAGGGGGTGTGACTAGGATGGACCAGTTGTTACGTCTCGTGAGAGAGACTTTCTGCCCAGATTCTTTGCGTCGAGATAGAGTTTAGGACTTCCTAGAGGCCGGCTTTGAGGATTTTCCCGTCATGGAGGCGTTTAGGCGTTTAGGCGTTTTAGAGCGGAGTTGGCGTTGTTGGGGCCCGCTGAACCTCCAGCGGACCAGCATGTCTATCTCTTTTCCAAGAGACGGAGGGAGTCCACCCGTGCCTACTTGGCAGGATTTCGCTGCGATACATTGGCAGAGTACGAGGATCGAGCTTCGGCCTATGAGAGAGACCGATCTGGGATGAGGAGAGCAGCACAGTCCGGGGGACCGGACAAGAGACAGAGATCCGCACGTACCGGAGCCGGAGGACAGGGGCGCAACCAGGCTCCGGGACGTTCTGGACCACAGCAGCCGACATCCAACCGTGGGCCACAGTGCCATGGTTGTGGAGGATATGGTCACATTCAGAGGACTTACATGAAGCCTCCCGTAACATGCTTTACTTGTGGTCAGGTGGGCCACCGAGCCGCTTTTTGCCGTCAGGGCAGGTCACAGTTTCAACAGGGTTCTTCGCTTGCTGGGGTAGTAGGAGGTAGTCAGAGGCCTCCACAGTTTCAGCCACAGGGCTCTCAACAGAGGTTCCAGGGACAAACTCGTACCCAGGGTTCAACCTAGGGTCCGAGCCGTGGTAGAGGCCGTGGTGGTGGTGCACAGGAGACCAGGGGCACACAGGTCAGAGCGATCGAGCTGAGGAGTGCTATTGATCCAGCAGCACCGGCGACTACAGGTACTATTCAGATCCATGGACTATTGGTCTGCGTTTTGTTTGATACGGGTGCCACACACTCTTTTATTTCCGATGATTGCGTAGCTAGGTTGTCCTTAGTTACGGTAGAGAGGAGACCCTTTGTTGTGGGGTTACCCAACGGGGGTAGGGTTAGTGGTACCCGAGAGGTACGCGGTTGTCCCATACGTTTGGGAAACCGAGATTGGTTAGCCGAGTTCTATGTCATGCACTTAGTGCATGAAGAAGTCATCCTTGGCATGGACTAGATGGACCGCCACCGAGCCGTTCTAGACATCAGTCGGAGGACCGTGACAGTTACCACGGAGACGGGACTTGAGGAGATTTTTCGTGGTTGGAACCTCGGGAAGACCAGTATAGTCATTAGCGCAGTTCGAGCCGCGAGACTTATCGGACAGGGATGCGAGGCCTTCTACTGCTATGCCATGAAGGAGTAGGCGGGACCGTCGCTAGAGGAGATTCCTGTGGCTTACGAGTTCGAGGATGTATTTGGAGAGGCACCCGGATTGCCACCATAGAGGAGCATGGATTTTGCTATTGAGTTGGAGCCCGACACGAGGCCGATCTCCAAGGCCCAATACCGCATGGCGCCGATCGAGTTGCTAGAGCTGAAGAAGCAGCTCGAGGAGTTAGAAGAGAGGGGTTTCATACGCCCGAGCGTTTCCCCTTGGGGTGCACCGGTCCTCTTCGTCAGAAAGAAGGACGGATCTTTGAGACTCTGTATCGATTACCGAGAATTGAACAAAGTCACCATCAAGAACAAGCACCCCCTACCGCGCATTGATTATTTGCTAGATCAGTTGCAGGGAGCCTCCGTATTTTCACGTATCGACTTGAGGTCGGGATACCACCAGCTGAGGGTGAGGGAGGAGGATGTGCCGAAGACGGCATTCCGGATGAGATACGGCCACTATGAGTTTTTCGTGATACCATTCGGGCTCACGAATGCGCCCGCCGTCTTCATGGAGTTGATGAACGGCATCTTCATCGACTTCTTGGACCAGTTTGTAGTGGTGTTTATAGATGACATCTTACTCTACTCCCGGAGTAGGGAGGAGCATGCGGGACACCTGAGGACGGTTCTTCGAGTCCTTCGGGATAGAGAGCTTTATGCAAAGCTCTCTAAGTGCGAGTTCTGGATGCCCGAGGTGGCATTTCTAGGTCATATAGTTTCCACCGAGGGTGTCATGGTTGACCCGGCGAAGATAGAGTCCGTTTCTTCATGGCCGCCTCCTCGGACGGTCAAGGAGGTGCGCAGTTTCTTGGGCTTAGCAGGATATTACCGCCGTGTTGTTGAGGGTTTCTCCGTGATTGCACGGCCCCTTACTTCCTTGCTAAGGAAGTCTACCACGTTCGTCTGGTCCGAGCCTTGTCAGCGCAGTTTTGAGGAGCTGAAGAGGAGGTTGACCTCCGCTCCTGTGTTAGCCCATCCTGAGGGCGTAGAGGACTTTGTTGTATATAATGACGCCTCCAAGCAAGTCTTGGGGTGTGTTTTGATGCAGAGGGGTAGGGTTATTGCGTACGCTTCTCGGCAGCTGAAGCCGTACGAGGAGAATTATCCCACCCATGATCTTGAGCTAGCGGCAGCGATTCATGCCCTAAAGATCTGGCGACACTATTTGTATGGAGCCACGTGCCAGATCTTCACAGTCCATAAGAGTCTGAAGTATATATTCACTCAACGGGAGTTGAATAACCTCTAGAGGAGATGGTTAGAGTTGATTAAGGATTTTGACTTGGAGATTTTATACCATCCGGGGAAAGCGAACGTGGTCGCCAATGCGTTGAGTCGGAGGACACCTCGAGAGGAGGCTATAGCTCGACTTACGGTTCAATCACATTTGCAGAGGGATTTGGCGGAGTAAGAGTTAGATATCCGGTTTCCGGATACGGTCATCCGTTTATCCGAGTTAGAGGTATTACCTGATCTGTCCGGAGAGATCTGGCAGAAGCACGAGGGATGTCCCGTGCTGATGAGGATTCGGTACAGGATGGCCAGAGGTGAGGCACCGCAGTTTATCAGAGGGGCAGACGGGTTATTGAGACGCCAGGAACATATTTGTGTACCGTTAGACCCGGAGTTGAGAGAGCGTATCTTGCAGGAGGCACACTGTACACCTTACTCGGTGCACCCAGGCGCTAGTAAGATGTATTAGGACCTTAGGAGATCTTATTGGTGGGGCAGGCTCAAGCCCGATGTAGCTAGATATGTGGCTCGATGCGCGACCTGCCAGCAAGTCAAGATCGAGCACCAAAGACACGCAGGAGAGCTTCATCCACTGCCCGTGCCGCAGTGGAAGTGGGAGGATATTTCCAAGGACTTCGTGATGGGTTTCAGACCGAGTAGGAGTTTTGACGCGATATGGGTAGTAGTGGATCGGTTGACGAAGACCGCACGGTTCATCCCTATTAGGGAAACATGGCCGGTGAGTCGTCTAGCCAAGGAGTTTACTTGTCAGATTATGAGGTTACATGGAGTACCGAGGACCATCATCTCGGATAGGGACGGGCGCTTTACCTCGAGGTTTTGGTAACAGGTACACGCCGCCCTAGGATCGAGTCTGCATTTCACCACCGCATACCATCCACAGACCGACGGCCAATCAGAGCGGACTATTCAGACCCTAGAGGACATGTTGCAGGTATGTGTACTAGACTGGGGTCAGGTATGGCCAGAACACCTTCTATTGGTGGAGTTTTCGTATAATAACAGCTGGCACGCGTCGATTGGGATGGCACCTTATGAGGCGTTGTATGGGAGGAGATGCGCACTCCCTTATGTTGGGACGAGCCGGGGAGCTCGAGTGTTGTAGCTCCGGATCAGGTATGGGACGACATGGCTAGAGTTGCATTAATACGAGAGAGGATGTTGACCGCCTAGAGTCGTCAGAGATCTTAAGCGGATAGGAGGCATAGACCTCTCGAGTTCAGAGTAGGAGCCCAGGTGTGGCTGAGGGTATCACCGACCCGAGGTGTCAGACGATTTGGCATTAAGGGTAAGTTAAGCCCCCGATATATCGGCCCATTCGAGATAGTGGAGAGAGTCGGTGAGGTGGCATACCGACTAGCATTGCCACCACGACTAGAGGGCATACATCCGGTATTTCATGTGTCTCAGTTGAGGGAGTACATCCATGACCCGAGGCACATCATTAGTCACGAGGACCTTGTGGTCGAGCCGGACCACACTTTTGCGGAGCACCCGATAGCGGTTTTGGAGAGGAGTACGAGATGCCTTCGATCGAAGGAGATACCGATGTTGAGAGTGGAGTGGTCGAGGCGAGGAGCAGACGAGGCTACTTGGGAGACGGAGAATAGTGTCCGGAGGAACTATCCCGAGTTTTATGCGAGTTTAGAGTCACCGATAGGGCAGTCGGGTTAGTCCCGAGCTTTTCCTTGTTTATGCCTATATGTTTTGTGCTGTGACATGCTTTGTATATGCTTTATGTGTGATTACCCTTCGAGGTATCGATGTGTTTACGAGTTTTGACTTCGGAGTTCTGCTTTCTGTGACGTGTACGTCGCTCAAGTTTCGGGACGAAACTTGTTTTTAGGGGGGTTAGTTGTAACATCCGGAAATTTTATTTCCGGAAGTTGAAGTGTTTTCGATCTTTCCCGCGTCGGTGGCTTATTTCCCGCAGGCACGTTGCTGAGTACGAGTTTTTAACGCGAGAAGAGAGATTCCCGTTCTACTTTCCGACCTTGGGATGGGGAGTGAGGGGACAAGGAGGCTGACCCTTGGGATATCCCACCTCTTTGTCAGCCCTTTTCCTCCCTTCTTTCTTTTCCTTCTCCTCTTTTACGCTCTTTCCCTTCCACAACCCTTTCTTCTTCCTTTACACCTCTCTTCTCTTACACCTTGGAGGAGTGATGTGTGGAGTTACAGCTTGAGCTTTCCGGATCTGTAGTGGTAAGTGATTCTATCTCCTCTTCCTCTTGCTGCTTGTATTCTCTTCTTTCCTTTCTCTTCACCTCCATGGCTATGGAGGAAGCTTTGAAGAGATATCTTATAAAGCCTTTGCATATCCCTTTCCCTAGCTCTTTTAGGTCGTGTTGAGGAGGCTAAGACCTGTGGTGAAAGTTTGGAGGACGCCCAACAAGAGAAGGAGGCAATAGGAGCAAAGAACCAGTCGAAGAAGACGAACCTTCTATTGTTCGACCGCGGGGGCGGATTGCTAGAGGCGCAGGGGCGGACTGAGGCCACCGCAGGGGCGGCCTGGACCACCGCAGGGGCAGCGTGAACCACCGTAGGGGCGGCTCCCAGGGGCGCAAGGGCGGCGACAGGTTTTCCGCCGGGGCGTCAGCTTGCTTCCGCGGCTGCGTTTTCTTCACCAGTAGGTTCCTCCCTCCCTTTCCTTTCGTTCCTTCCTTAGATCCTTGTTGTATATAGTTAGAAGCATGCTTAGGATGGACCTAGGACTTACGAGAATGCCATCTAGAGGTTGCTAGCCTTGGAGCCCTTATGGCTTAGTTGGATGTTGATCTTGAGTGTGAGCATGTGGGCTTTCCTAGAGTAGTAGCTTCTCCTAGGATGTTGTTGTTGAGCTTGTTCTTAGGTTGTATAGGATGTGGTGAGCTTCCTTTACTTGTGGTTAGTGTCTTGTCTACCTTTGGACCCTAGGATGCGTTCCTAGTTTGAGAGTGGTGGGATCTTGCTTAGATCTTTAGAATGAAGTCTAAGACTTCATGAGTGCGGACTTGTGTTGATGAGTACTTTCATTCATGAGCAGGTTGTGTGCTTCCTCGTTAAGGAAGCTAGAGTGTTGTGAGTTGAGAAACGAGGTAAGTCTCCGGACTTACTTAGCCATATTCGTCGTATTAGATTCATTGTGTGCTTGGTGGTGTGTGTTTATGGTTTTGTTATAACTTATAAACCGGATAATAGGACTACCGACCTTATATGTAATTTTGGCCCAAGTGTATGATAATGGGTGGTGACATCACTGCCTAGCTCCCGCGGGAGCTAGGAGGTTCTCGGCGACTGGCCCGTGCTGGTTAGACAGTCGGAGGCATCCGGCCGTTCCATTGCCGGAAGAAGGGACCGAGGCGAGTTTCGGGAGATTCTCGTGTCACAAAAGAAGTTGAACTAGAACGGGATACGACCTAATAAATAAAGATAATAACCGGATTGTTTGTTGAGCATGTTTATGTGATGTGTTTATATATGTTTGTGTTTGTGCCTTCACCATGTCATTAATACTTTGAATGTAGCTAACGGTTTTAAACCGTTTGTTGTAGATGACTCGCATGTTAGGGACGCCGCCGAGTGAGGTGGAGGAGTGGACAACCGAGGATCGCCGTACATTGTAGGACGGGGGCGTTTTTGGGGTTGTTGTGTTTGTTATGTTACCTTTTTGTTGGGTTTGGGATTGTTATACATTTTCGGTTTATGTCTTGTGGAGTTTATATTGTTTTGAGGACTCGGCTGAGTTTCCAAGTTGTACTCTTTACCTTTTTCGTCTTGCATACATTAAAACATTTTCGAGTTTTAAGCCTTTATTTGTGCCATGTTGGAAAGGTCCGGTGAGATTGTTGTCAGGCTAAGGGTCGGGACCCATTGTGTGGTCTCGCCCGTAGCATTCCGATATCCCGCGGATTCGGGGTGTTACAAGAAAGTTCATGATTCTGACAAGCCAATTTTTTTCACATCCATTTAACCTGATTTCTGGAGTAGGAGGAGATGATGTTGGAGCTTCTTGGGTTGGGTGTGGAATAGCTCCTTTTCCCTTTAATGTCCATGCTCCTGCAAGTGTCTTCTCAATTCCTAGCCTTTCTAAGTAGGACTCATCAATCTTGCCAGGAATTGGTTGTTGATCTTCAGAAGATGTATCAATTGTAAAATAGTCGAAGATCTTGGGTAGAAGATTTCCATAAGGCAAAGGGATGGCTCGCTTAGAGTTAACTGAATGTATCATATGGTTAAGGATGAGATTAGGTACGTCAATGTCTAACTCAGACATAATCAGATGAATTAATTCCAAGGATTGATCAGTCAAAAGCTCTCTTGAGTTTGCACGAGGAATAACACACCGAACCAGAATAGTAAACACAATTTTAGCATCTAGGGTTAGGGAAGTATGAGTAAGTTGGCGTGAGGTTGAGTCAGGAACCTGAAATTTCTCTTTAGCGAGTTAAACACTCTCTGATCCGGAGGGATGTGTAAAAGAGAGATATGTAGGGATTCCTAAAATCTCACCTAAAACAGTAGAAGTGAGATGAATTGGGGTACCTTTTACAGATGATTCAAGGGTGATAACTCCTTTGTCCTGTTTTGTGACGAGATTGACATAGAACATTCTTGTGAGCCTTGGAAAAGCAAAATCTCCAGGGTTTAAGATTTCCAGACTGTAGAGCTCTTGAGCATGTCAATGCAGGGGATCTTAAGGGTTTCTAGAAAGTTGATGAACCAAGGTGTTGGAAGACTAGTTGTCTGAGAAATTTCCAAATCTTTATAAGGTTTCTATTCTTTTGTCGTAGAGGGGATCTGAGCTGATTCCTTTTTGGAAGATGAGGCATGACGAGGAACAGATTTCTTGCTTCTGGGAGCCATAAATGATATTGGGAGAGAAAACAAGGGTTTTTGAAAAGGGTTTCTGTAAAGACGGGAAATGAAAAAGATAGAAAAGTCTTTAGCCTTTTAAAAGGACGAAAACAATTTAAATAAAACAGATCTCGAGACAATCAAGCTCTTTAAAAGCCAAAGTTGTTTCTAATAAAATCTCAACAACTCTTTTTCAAAACCTTAAACCCAAGAAAATAAGATTTTGAAATCATTATAAATTATTTAAGGATTAAAATATCAAAGAGATATTAATCCCTAAATAGATTCGTGATATTCAATTTTGCCCTTGAATCTCGTTTCAAGGCCCTTGATTTGCATTTCAAGGTCCTTGAAAAAAGTGGGTTGCATACGAAGGAGAAAATAAAACAATTTACTCCCCCTACGTTAATGCTTCCTTGTTCAACATACCAAGCTCTAAACGAATAAAATTGAATTGATCTCAAGGTAGAGGCTTGGTAAAGATATTTGCAAGCTGCAAGTCAGTTGATATAAAAGAAATCGAAACATCACCTTTCTCAACATGATCACGTATGAAGTGATGCCTTACATCGATATGCTTAGTCCTTGAATGCTGCACATGATTTTTAGTAATCGAAATAGCACTAGTATTATCACATTTTGTTGGAATACCTTTCAAATCAAAGCCAAGATCACGGAGTTGTTGAGCTATCCATATAAATTGTGCACAACAGGCTCCTGCAGCTATATATTCGGCTTCAGTTGTGGATAGGGCGACAGAGTTTTGCTTCTTGGAGTGACAAGTAATTAGGGCTGCCCTAAGAATTGGCAAAATCCAGAAGTGCTCTTTCTATCGACCTTATAACCTGCAAAGGGCTGCATCTGAATAGCCAACAAGATGAAACGAGCTTGGACGAGGGTACCATAACCCTAAATCCTTAGTGCCATTGAGATACCGAAAAATCCTTTTCACAACTATCAAGTGTGACTCTTTAGAATCAGCTTGAAATCTTGCACACATGCACACGCTAAACATAATGTCAAGTCGACTAGCGGTTAGATATAACAAAGAACCGATCATACCTCAATACTCCTTTTGTACAACACTTTTGCCATCTTTTTCATGGTCAAGCGAAAGTGTCGAACTCATAGAAGTCTTTGTGACCTTAGATTGATCCATCTTATATTTCTTAAGCAAGTCCTTGGTATACTTGCTTTGATTGACAAAAATTCCTTTCTTTGCTTGTGTAACTTGAAGTCCGAGAAAGAAATTTAGCTCACCCATTAGGCTCAGTTCGAATTCCCTACACATAATATCAGAAAATTCCTTGTTTAAGGAATCATTAGTAGCACCGAATAATATATCATCAACATAGATTTGTACTACTAAAATATCGTTGCCTCTATTTTTGATAAATAAAGTTTTATCAATCAAACCTCTTTTGAAATTGTTTTCAAAGAGATACTTGGACAATCTTTCATCACAAGCTCAAGGAGCTTGCTTAAGACCATAAAGACCCTTGTTCAATTTAAAAACATGATCAGGAAATTCATCATTTTCAAAACCGGGTGGTTGAGCAACGTAAACTTTTTCTTCTAAGAAGCCGTTTAGAAAAACACATTTTACATCCATTTGAAATAACTTTATGCTCATGAAAGATGCAAATGCAAGTAGCATACGTATGGCTTCTGACCTGGAAACCGGAGCAAAAGTCTCCTCATAATCAATACCTTCTTCTTGGTTATAGCCTTGAGCTACAATTCGTGCTTTATATCAAATGACATTACCATTTTCATCCAACTTTCGAAAAACCCATTTCGTGCCAATGACGGATTGATGCTTTGGTCTTGTAGTAAGAGTCCAGACTTTGTTTCTCTCGAACTCATCTAGTTCATTTTGCATGGCAATGATCCAGTCGGGTTCTTGAAGAGCTTGAACATAATTCTTTGGCTCAATAAGAGATACGAACGCAGAGAACGCACATAGGTTTTTTACTTTGGATAGAGTTTTAACTCCTGCGATTGGATTCGAGATCACATTTTCTTGTGGATTGTATGAATAATGTTTAAACTTCCTTCGTTTGTAAGATGGAACAAATCCTGACGATTGAGGCTCATATGCTTGACTAGATTCGGGTACCGTTGGAGTGTTGCCCTTGGATCCTATCTCAAGGCTTTGAACTTGGGTTTCAAGGCCTTGAAACGGAGTTTTGACATCACAATTTTCTATTTCAAGGTCTTCAAGATGTGTTTCAAGGTCGTGAGACTTTTCTCCTGTATCTTGAATCTTTTCTTGCATATTTTGTTCTTGATCTTTAGGATCTTCTTCTACATCAGAATTGTGATCTTCTCGTTGATTTAGATTAAGATCTGCAAAACTTTCACTCAAAGTATCATCATTTCTATCATCAAATATGACATGAATACTTTCCTCAACAATTTTGGTACGCTTGTTATAAACTCGATAAGCTTTGCTATTTGAAGCATATCCAATGAATATAGCTTCATCACTATGTGCATCAAATTTCCCAAGATTATCTTTGTCATTGTTATGAACAAAGCATGTACATCCAAAGGGTTTAAAATAAGAAATATTAGGTTTTCTACCCTTAAAGAGTTCATAAGGAGTCTTTTTGAAAATAGGGAAAATTAAACATCTATTCATAAGGAGTCTTTTCAAAGTTTGCAACTCTTTACACAATTTTGAAAACTCAAACAATGCTTCAGATTTTTCTCGTAAGAATGATATCCATGTAAAACGAGAAAAATCATCCATAATAACAAGGATGTACTGTTTTTCTTTGGAACATTTGACACACATAGGTCCACAAAGATCCATATGTAAAATTTCAATGGGTCGAGAAGAACTTACAACCTTCTTTGGTTTGAATGAACCTCTTGTTTGTTTACCTTGTGTACAAGCTTTACATAGTTTATCTACCTTGAAATTTAGGTTTGCTTCTTGGAGTGACAAGTAATTAGGGATGTCCTAAGAATTGGCAAAATCCAGAAGTGCTCTTTCTATCGACCTTATAACATGCAAAGTCTGCATCTGAATAGCCAACAAGATGAAACGAGCTTTGACGTGGGTACCATAACCCTAAATCCTTAGTGTCATTGAGATACCGAAAAATCCTTTTCACAACTATCAAGTGTGACTCTTTAGAATCAGCTTGAAATCTTGCACAAATGCACACGATAAACATAATGTCAGGTCAACTAGCGGTTAGATATAACAAAGAACCGATCATACCTCGATACTCCTTTTGTACAACACTTTTGCCATCTTTTTCATGGTCAAGCGAAAGTGTCGAACTCATAGGAGTCTTTGTGACCTTAGATTGATCCATCTTATATTTCTTAAGCAAGTCCTTGGTATACTTGCTTTGATTGACAAAAATTCCTTTCTTTGCTTGTGTAACTTGAAGTCCGAGAAAGAAATTTAGCTCACCCATTAGGCTCATTTCGAATTCCTTACGCATAATATCAGAAAATTCCTTGTTTAAGGAATCATTAGTAGCACCGAATAATATATCATCAACATAGATTTGTACTACTAAAATATCGTTGCCTCTAGTTTTGATAAATAAAGTTTTATCAATCAAACCTCTTTTGAAATTGTTTTCAAAGAGATACTTGGACAATCTTTCATACCAAGCTCGAGGAGCTTGCTTAACACCATAATGACCCTTGTCCAATTTAAAAACATGATCAGGAAATCCATCATTTTCAAAACCAGGTGGTTGAGCAACGTAAACTTTTTCTTCTAAGAAGCCGTTTAGAAAAACACATTTTACATCCATTTGAAATAACTTTATGCTCATGAAAGATGCAAATGCAAGTAGCATACGTATGGCTTCTGACCTGGAAACCGGAGCAAAAGTCTCCTCATAATCAATACCTTCTTCTTGGTTATAGCCTTGAGCTACATTTCGTGCTTTATTTCGTATGACTTTACCGTTTTCATCTAACTTATTTCGAAAAACCCATTTTGTGCTAATGACGGATTGATGCTTTGGTCTTGTAGTAAGAGTCTAGACTTTGTTTCTCTCGAACTCATCTAGTTCATTTTGCATGGCAATGATCCAGTCGGGTTCTTGAAGAGCTTGAACATAGTTCTTTGGTTCCATAAGAGATATGAACGCAGAGAACGCACATAGGTTTTTTACTTTGGATAGAGTTTTAACTCCTGCGATTGGATTCGAGATCACATTTTCTTGTGGATTGTATGAATAATGTTTAAACTTCTTTCGTTTGTAAGATGGAACAGATCCTGACGATTGAGGCTCATATGCTTGACTAGATTTGGGTACCGTTGGAGTGTTGCCCTTGAATCCTATCTCAAGGCTTTGAACTTGGGTTTCAAGGCCTTGAAACGGAGTTTTGACATCACAGTTTTCTCTTTCAAGGTCTTCAAGATGTGTTTCAAGGTCGTGAGACTTTTCACCTGTATCTTGAATCTTTTCTTGCATATTTTGTTCTTGATCTTTAGGATCTTCTTCTACATCAGAATTGTGATCTTCTCGTTGATTTAGATTAAGATCTGCAAAACTTTCACTCAAAGTATCATCATTGCTTTCATCAAATATGACATGAATACTTTCTTCAATAATTTTGGTACGCTTGTTAAAAACTCGATAAGCTTTGCTATTTGAAGCATATCCAATGGAATATAGCTGCATCACTATGTGCATCAAATTTCTCAAGATTATCTTTGTCATTGTTATGAACAAAGCATGTACATCCAAAGGGTTTAAAATAAGAAATATTAGGTTTTCTACCCTTCAAGAGTTCATAAGGAGTCTTTTTGAAAATAGGGCGAATTAAACATTTATTCAAGATGTAATTTGCAGTGTTTAGTGCTTCTGCCCAAAAACTTTTTGGCAAAATGTTTTCTAAAAGCATAGTCGTCGACATATCCTCAAGGGTGCGGTTCTTACTTTCCACAACCCCATTTTGTTGAGGAGTTCTAGGAGCTGAAAATTATGTGAAATACCATATTTTGCACAAAACAAGTCAAACTTTAGTTGATCAAATTCTCTACCATGATCACTTCTTATAGAAAACTCAAACAATGCTTTAGATTTTTCTCGTAAGAATAATATCCATGTAAAACGAGAAAAATCATCCATAATAACAAGGATGTACTGTTTATCTTTGGAACATTTGACACACATAGGTCCACAAAGATCCATATGTAAAATTTCAATGGGTCGAGAAGAACTTACAACCTTCTTTGGTTTGAATGAACCTCTTGTTTGTTTACCTTGTGTACAAGCTTTACATAGTTTATCTACCTTGAAATTTAGGTTTGGCAAGCCACGTACCAAATCCTTTAAAAGTAACTTCTACATTGTATGCATGCTTACGTGACCAAGTCTTCTATGCCAAAGCCTTGGATCATCAGACAAGGCCTGAGACATTTTAGCTTAGTTCCTGATACTT
>BSUD01000005.1:74326392-74367989 GCA_033239045.1 Fagopyrum esculentum
ACTAGCGGTTAGATATAACAAAGAACCGATCATACCTCGATACTCCTTTTGTACAACACTTTTGCCATCTTTTTCATGGTCAAGCGAAAGTGTCGAACTCATAGGAGTCTTTGTGACCTTAGATTGATCCATCTTATATTTCTTAAGCAAGTCCTTGGTATACTTGCTTTGATTGACAAAAATTCCTTTCTTTGCTTGTGTAACTTGAAGTCCGAGAAAGAAATTTAGCTCACCCATTAGGCTCATTTCGAATTCCTTACGCATAATATCAGAAAATTCCTTGTTTAAGGAATCATTAGTAGCACCGAATAATATATCATCAACATAGATTTGTACTACTAAAATATCGTTGCCTCTAGTTTTGATAAATAAAGTTTTATCAATCAAACCTCTTTTGAAATTGTTTTCAGAGAGATACTTGGACAATCTTTCATACCAAGCTCGAGGAGCTTGCTTAAGACCAAAATGACCCTTGTCCAATTTAAAAACATGATCAGGAAATTCATCATTTTCAAAACCAGGTGGTTGAGCAACGTAAACTTTTTCTTCTAAGAAGCCGTTTAGAAAAACACATTTTACATCCATTTGAAATAACTTTATGCTCATGAAAGATGCAAATGCAAGTAGCATACGTATGGCTTCTGACCTGGAAACCGGAGCAAAAGTCTCCTCATAATCAATACCTTCTTCTTGGTTATAACCTTGAGCTACATTTCGTGCTTTATTTCGTATGACTTTACCGTTTTCATCTAACTTATTTCGAAAAACCCATTTTGTGCTAATGACGGATTGATGCTTTGGTCTTGTAGTAAGAGTCTAGACTTTGTTTCTCTCGAACTCATCTAGTTCATTTTGCATGGCAATGATCCAGTCGGGTTCTTGAAGAGCTTGAACATAGTTCTTTGGTTCCATAAGAGATATGAACGCAGAGAACGCACATAGGTTTTTTACTTTGGATAGAGTTTTAACTCCTGCGATTGGATTCGAGATCACATTTTCTTGTGGATTGTATGAATAATGTTTGAACTTCTTTCGTTTGTAAGATGGAACAGATCCTGACGATTGAGGCTCATATGCTTGACTAGATTTGGGTACCGTTGGAGTGTTGCCCTTGAATCCTATCTCAAGGCTTTGAACTTGGGTTTCAAGGCCTTGAAACGGAGTTTTGACATCACAGTTTTCTCTTTCAAGGTCTTCAAGATGTGTTTCAAGGTCGTGAGACTTTTCACCTGTATCTTGAATCTTTTCTTGCATATTTTGTTCTTGATCTTTAGGATCTTCTTCTACATCAGAATTGTGATCTTCTCGTTGATTTAGATTAAGATCTGCAAAACTTTCACTCAAAGTATCATCATTGCTTTCATCAAATATGACATGAATACTGTCCTCAATAATTTTGGTACGCTTGTTAAAAACTCGATAAGCTTTGCTATTTGAAGCATATCCAATGGAATATAGCTGCATCACTATGTGCATCAAATTTCTCAAGATTATCTTTGTCATTGTTATGAACAAAGCATGTACATCCAAAGGGTTTAAAATAAGAAATATTAGGTTTTCTACCCTTAAAGAGTTCATAAGGAGTCTTTTTGAAAATAGGGCGAATTAAACATTTATTCAAGATGTAATTTGTAGTGTTTACTGCTTCTACCCAAAAACTTTTTGGCAAAATGTTTTCTAAAAGCATAGTCCTCGACATATCCTCAAGGGTGCGGTTCTTACTTTCCACAACCCCATTTTGTTGAGGAGTTCTAGGAGCTGAAAATTATGTGAAATACCATATTTTGCACAAAACAAGTCAAACTTTAGTTGATCAAATTCTCTACCATGATCACTTCTTATAGAAAACTCAAACAATGCTTCAGATTTTTCTCGTAAGAATAATATCCATGTAAAACGAGAAAAATCATCCATAATAACAAGGATGTACTGTTTATCTTTGGAACATTTGACACACATAGGTCCACAAAGATCCATATGTAAAATTTCAATGGGTCGAGAAGAACTTACAACCTTCTTTGGTTTGAATGAACCTCTTGTTTGTTTACCTTGTGTACAAGCTTTACATAGTTTATCTACCTTGAAATTTAGGTTTGGCAAGCCACGTACCAAATCCTTTAAAAGTAACTTCTACATTGTATGCATGCTTACGTGACCAAGTCTTCTATGCCAAAGCCTTGGATCATCAGACAAGGCCTGAGACATTTTAGCTTAGTTCCTGATACTTTGTTAGTTCTCATAGAATAAATGTTGTTACATCTAGGAGCAGTAAGCACAATGTCATCCGTCGTCTTGTCTTGAACTTCACATTTTTATGAATCAAACATTAACTTTTTGCCTTTATCACATATTTGAGAGATGCTAAGCAAATTATAGTTCAAACCGTCAACAAGATATACATCATCAATAATGTCATTAGATGAATTATAACATATTTTACCAATGCCAATAATGTCACACTTTCCTTTATCCCCATGCGTAATTGTTCCAGATGATTGATTTTTTAAATCTGAGAATAGTGAACTTTTTCCAATCATGTGTCTTGAGCAACCACTATCTAATATCCATTAATGCTCCTTTACCTTGGTGATATCCTACATAACAGCAAACATCAATCTTTCCGGGTCGACCAAATGACATATTTTGGTTCATATTTAGGCTCGATCATGTTTAGTGGTCTAGTGCCTTTAGAAACCCTGATTTGCTTGACATGTTTCCTTAAACATAGAGGATAAGTGTTTCTAATGATGTAATCATTTCATCTATATGGATATGTAGATTTTACATGACCCTTTTTACAACGGTAGAAACATGTGGGCATATGAATGCTTCATTTAGCCTTGACAAAGGTGGTCGTCGGTTTTTTAGGAAAACTCCTATGATAACCTATACCATTTTTGATAAGTGAGGACTGTTGTTCTCCCATCATTCTTTCAATATTGGCTTTTGAACGAGTGAATTTGACAAGTGCAGTCTTCTGGTCTTGACACGCCAAAGTTAGATCAACTTTCTCTTTCTCTAGATCGATATAGTTTCGATGAAGAGAAGAGAGGTTGTCCTTGAGAATCGCATTTTCCGATTCCAAGGCCTTGATACTGTCATCAAGGTCTACCTTTTCCGTTTTAGATTTTCAATCTCCAAAGACATCTCACTTAGTTGTTTCTCTTATTTAAGAAGCTTTTCTTTTAGGGAATTTATCCCTATCCTATGTTCTTTGTCGCATATGATAATGTCTTTAAGGAATTGTGTGAGATTAGATTCAAGTTGAGACATGATAGTACTCGCCACATTATCGACGTAGAGATTTGAATCTTCTTTGTGATCGGCCATGAAATAGAGGTTTGCTTGTTCTTTTTTGTCTTCTGATTCATTTGAGGAATCTGAATCACTCCATGAAGCTGCCATAGCTTTCTTCTTTCGATCATTCTTCTTAAAGTTGGTCATTTTCTTTTGTGGACAGTCCTTGACGAGATGATCTGTTTCACCACATTCAAAACAAGTCATAACTTTAGTTTTCTTGTTAGAGTTAGAAAACTTAACTCGGGGTCTTGATGTTTGTGGATATTCTCTATTGTTTGCAAACTGTTTCTTTATTTTGAGAATTCTCGCGAGCCCTTAGAGATCATGGAAATTGCATCTTATTCATCGTCATCATCACTATCTTCTTCTTCTTCAGATTGTAACTCATCCTTTTTCAATCTCAATGCCAGATTCTTTGTGTTGGATGGGAGCTCACTATCTTCTTCACCAAGAATCATCTCGTGTGTGATGAGTTTTCCAAGGAGGTCATCAAGTGGAAGAGTTTAGAGATTTTGAGCTTCTTCGATGGCAGTCATCTTTGGTCCTTACTTAGCTTTAGGTAAGCTCCTTAGAACTTTCCTAACTTTTTCTTCGTTTATGAAGACCTTTCCAAGTGAGTCTAGGTTTTTCACGATCTCAGTAAATCTTGTGAACATTTCTTTGACTGGTTCGTTTGGATTAATCTTGAATAGCTCATATTGTCTAAGGAAGATGTTGATCTTTGTTTCTTTGACTTGACTTGTTCCATCGTATGTGACAACGAGTTTGTCCCATATTTCCTTTGCACTCTTGAATGATGAAATGCGGTTGAATTCATTTGCATCTAATCTACGGTAGAGTAGGTTCATAGCTTTGTAGTTCTTTAACACACTATTCAAGTCAACTTGTGTGAAGTCAACTTCCTTCTTTTGGACCTAGACACCTTCAACTGTGGTAGTTGGGACTTTAGGGCCATTTTGAATAATGCTCCATAGTTCCATGTCCTGATCAATAATGAACATTTGCATTAGTGCTCTCCAATGGGCAAACTTATTGCCACAGAAGAGTGGTGGTCGATAGAAAAGTCTTTAGCCTTTTAAAAGGACGAAAACAATTTAAATAAAACAGATCTCGAGACAATCACCAAAATTGTTTCCAATAAAATCTCAACAACTCTTTTTCAGAACTTTAAACCCAAGAAAATAAGATTTTGAAATCATTATAAATTATTTAAGGATTAAAATATCAAAGAGATATTAATCCCTAAATAGATTCGTGATATTCAATTTTGCCCTTGAATCTCGTTTCAAGGCCCATGATTTGCATTTCAAGGTCCTTGAAAAAAGTGGGTTGCATACGAAGGAGAAAATAAAACAATTTACTCCCCCTACGTTAATGCTTCCTTGTTCAACATACCAAGCTCTAAACGAATAAAATTGAATTGATCTCCAGGTAGAGGCTTGGTAAAGATATTTACAAGCTGCAAGTCAGTTGATATAAAAGAAATCGAAACATCACCTTTCTCAACATGATCACGTATGAAGTGATGCCTTACATCGATATGCTTAGTCCTTGAATGCTGCACATGATTTTTAGTAATCGAAATAGCACTAGTATTATCACATTTTATTGGAATACCTTTCAAATCAAAGCCAAGATCACGAAGTTGTTGAGCTATCCCTATAATTTGTGCACAACCGGCTCCCGCAGCTATATATTCGGCTTCAGTTGTCGATAGGGCGACAGAGTTTTGCTTCTTGGAGTGACAAGTAATTAGGGATGTCCTAAGAATTGGCAAAATCCAGAAGTGCTCTTTCTATCGACCTTATAACATGCAAAGTCTGCATCTGAATAGCCAACAAGATGAAACGAGCTTTGACGTGGGTACCATAACCTTAAATCCTTAGTGCCATTGAGATACCGAAAAATCCTTTTCACAACTATCAAGTGTGACTCTTTAGAATCAGCTTGAAATCTTGCACAAATGCACACGATAAACATAATGTCAGGTCGACTAGCGGTTAGATATAACAAAGAACCGATCATACCTCGATACTCCTTTTGTACAACACTTTTGCCATCTTTTTCATGGTCAAGCGAAAGTGTCGAACTCATAGGAGTCTTTGTGACCTTAGATTGATCCATCTTATATTTCTTAAGCAAGTCCTTGGTATACTTGCTTTGATTGACAAAAATTCCTTTCTTTGCTTGTGTAACTTGAAGTCCGAGAAAGAAATTTAGCTCACCCATTAGGCTCATTTCGAATTCCTTACGCATAATATCAGAAAATTCCTTGTTTAAGGAATCATTAGTAGCACCGAATAATATATCATCAACATAGATTTGTACTACTAAAATATCGTTGCCTCTAGTTTTGATAAATAAAGTTTTATCAATCAAACCTCTTTTGAAATTGTTTTCAGAGAGATACTTGGACAATCTTTCATACCAAGCTCGAGGAGCTTGCTTAAGACCAAAATGACCCTTGTCCAATTTAAAAACATGATCAGGAAATTCATCATTTTCAAAACCAGGTGGTTGAGCAACGTAAACTTTTTCTTCTAAGAAGCCGTTTAGAAAAACACATTTTACATCCATTTGAAATAACTTTATGCTCATGAAAGATGCAAATGCAAGTAGCATACGTATGGCTTCTGACCTGGAAACCGGAGCAAAAGTCTCCTCATAATCAATACCTTCTTCTTGGTTATAGCCTTGAGCTACATTTCGTGCTTTATTTCGAATGACTTTACCGTTTTCATCTAACTTATTTCGAAAAACCCATTTTGTGCTAATGACGGATTGATGCTTTGGTCTTGTAGTAAGAGTCTAGACTTTGTTTCTCTCGAACTCATCTAGTTCATTTTGCATGGCAATGATCCAGTCGGGTTCTTGAAGAGCTTGAACATAGTTCTTTGGTTCCATAAGAGATATGAACGCAGAGAACGCACATAGGTTTTTTACTTTGGATAGAGTTTTAACTCCTGCGATTGGATTCGAGATCACATTTTCTTGTGGATTGTATGAATAATGTTTAAACTTCTTTCGTTTGTAAGATGGAACAGATCCTGACGATTGAGGCTCATATGCTTGACTAGATTTGGGTACCGTTGGAGTGTTGCCCTTGAATCCTATCTCAAGGCTTTGAACTTGGGTTTCAAGGCCTTGAAACGGAGTTTTGACATCACAGTTTTCTCTTTCAAGGTCTTCAAGATGTGTTTCAAGGTCGTGAGACTTTTCACCTGTATCTTGAATCTTTTCTTGCATATTTTGTTCTTGATCTTTAGGATCTTCTTCTACATCAGAATTGTGATCTTCTCGTTGATTTAGATTAAGATCTGCAAAACTTTCACTCAAAGTATCATCATTGCTTTCATCAAATATGACATGAATACTTTCTTCAATAATTTTGGTACGCTTGTTAAAAACTCGATAAGCTTTGCTATTTGAAGCATATCCAATGGAATATAGCTGCATCACTATGTGCATCAAATTTCTCAAGATTATCTTTGTCATTGTTATGAACAAAGCATGTACATCCAAAGGGTTTAAAATAAGAAATATTAGGTTTTCTACCCTTCAAGAGTTCATAAGGAGTCTTTTTGAAAATAGGGCGAATTAAACATTTATTCAAGATGTAATTTGCAGTGTTTACTGCTTCTGCCCAAAAACTTTTTGGCAAAATGTTTTCTAAAAGCATAGTCGTCGACATATCCTCAAGGGTGCGGTTCTTACTTTCCACAACCCCATTTTGTTGAGGAGTTCTAGGAGCTGAAAATTATGTGAAATACCATATTTTGCACAAAACAAGTCAAACTTTAGTTGATCAAATTCTCTACCATGATCACTTCTTATAGAAAACTCAAACAATGCTTTAGATTTTTCTCGTAAGAATAATATCCATGTAAAACGAGAAAAATCATCCATAATAACAAGGATGTACTGTTTATCTTTGGAACATTTGACACACATAGGTCCACAAAGATCCATATGTAAAATTTCAATGGGTCGAGAAGAACTTACAACCTTCTTTGGTTTGAATGAACCTCTTGTTTGTTTACCTTGTGTACAAGCTTTACATAGTTTATCTACCTTGAAATTTAGGTTTGGCAAGCCACGTACCAAATCCTTTAAAAGTAACTTCTACATTGTATGCATGCTTACGTGACCAAGTCTTCTATGCCAAAGCCTTGGATCATCAGACAAGGCCTGAGACATTTTAGCTTAGTTCCTGATACTTTGTTAGTTCTCATAGAATAAATGTTGTTACATCTAGGAGCAGTAAGCACAATGTCATCCGTCGTCTTGTCTTGAACTTCACATTTTTATGAATCAAACATTAACTTTTTGCCTTTATCACATATTTGAGAGATGCTAAGCAAATTATAGTTCAAACCGTCAACAAGATATACATCATCAATAATGTCATTAGATGAATTATAACATATTTTACCAATGCCAATAATGTCACACTTTCCTTTATCCCCATGCGTAATTGTTCCAGATGATTGATTTTTTAAATCTGAGAATAGTGAACTTTTTCCAATCATGTGTCTTGAGCAACCACTATCTAATATCCATTAATGCTCCTTTACCTTGGTGATATCCTACATAACAGCAAACATCAATCTTTCCGGGTCGACCAAATGACATATTTTGGTTCATATTTAGGCTCGATCATGTTTAGTGGTCTAGTGCCTTTAGAAACCCTGATTTGCTTGACATGTTTCCTTAAACATAGAGGATAAGTGTTTCTAATGATGTAATCATTTCATCTATATGGATATGTAGATTTTACATGACCCTTTTTACAACGGTAGAAACATGTGGGCATATGAATGCTTCATTTAGCCTTGACAAAGGTGGTCGTCGGTTTTTTAGGAAAACTCCTATGATAACCTATACCATTTTTGATAAGTGAGGACTGTTGTTCTCCCATCATTCTTTCAATATTGGCTTTTGAACGAGTGAATTTGACAAGTGCAGTCTTCTGGTCTTGACACGCCAAAGTTAGATCAACTTTCTCTTTCTCTAGATCGATATAGTTTCGATGAAGAGAAGAGAGGTTGTCCTTGAGAATCGCATTTTCCGATTCCAAGGCCTTGATACTGTCATCAAGGTCTACCTTTTCCGTTTTAGATTTTCAATCTCCAAAGACATCTCACTTAGTTGTTTCTCTTATTCAAGAAGCTTTTCTTTTAGGGAATTTATCCATATCCTATGTTCTTTGTCGCATATGATAATGTCTTTAAGGAATTGTGTGAGATCAGATTCAAGTTGAGACATGATAGTACTCACCACATTATCGACGTAGAGATTTGAATCTTCTTTGTGATCGGCCATGAAATAGAGGTTTGCTTGTTCTTTTTTGTCTTCTGATTCATTTGAGGAATCTGAATCACTCCATGAAGCTGCCATAGCTTTCTTCTTTCGATCATTCTTCTTAAAGTTGGTCATTTTCTTTTGTGGACAGTCCTTGACGAGATGATCTGTTTCACCACATTCAAAACAAGTCATAACTTTAGTTTTCTTGTTAGAGTTAGAAAACTTAACTCGGGGTCTTGATGTTTGTGGATATTCTCTATTGTTTGCAAACTGTTTCTTTATTTTGAGAATTCTCGCGAGCCCTTAGAGATCATGGAAATTGCATCTTATTCATCGTCATCATCGCTATCTTCTTCTTCAGATTGTAACTCATCCTTTTTCAATCTCAATGCCAGATTCTTTGTGTTGGATGGGAGCTCACTATCTTCTTCACCAAGAATCATCTCCTGTGTGATGAGTTTTCCAAGGAGGTCATCAAGTGGAAGAGTTTAGAGATTTTGAGCTTCTTCGATGGCAGTCATCTTTGGTCCTTACTTAGCTTTAGGTAAGCTCCTTAGAACTTTCCTAACTTTTTCTTCGTTTATGAAGACCTTTCCAAGTGAGTCTAGGTTTTTCACGATCTCAGTAAATCTTGTGAACATTTCTTTGACTGGTTCGTTTGGATTAATCTTGAATAGCTCATATTGTCTAAGGAAGATGTTGATCTTTGTTTCTTTGACTTGACTTGTTCCATCGTATGTGACAACGAGTTTGTCCCATATTTCCTTTGCACTCTTGAATGATGAAATGCGGTTGAATTCATTTGCATCTAATCTACGGTAGAGTAGGTTCATAGCTTTGTAGTTCTTTAACACACTATTCAAGTCAACTTGTGTGAAGTCAACTTCCTTCTTTTGGACCTAGACACCTTCAACTGTGGTAGTTGGGACTTTAGGGCCATTTTGAATAATGCTCCATAGTTCCATGTCCTGATCAATAATGAACATTTGCATTAGTGCTCTCCAATGGGCAAACTTATTGCCACAGAAGAGTGGTGGTCGATAGAAAAGTCTTTAGCCTTTTAAAAGGACGAAAACAATTTAAATAAAACAGATCTCGAGACAATCACCAAAATTGTTTCCAATAAAATCTCAACAACTCTTTTTCAGAACTTTAAACCCAAGAAAATAAGATTTTGAAATCATTATAAATTATTTAAGGATTAAAATATCAAAGAGATATTAATCCCTAAATAGATTCGTGATATTCAATTTTGCCCTTGAATCTCGTTTCAAGGCCCATGATTTGCATTTCAAGGTCCTTGAAAAAAGTGGGTTGCATACGAAGGAGAAAATAAAACAATTTACTCCCCCTACGTTAATGCTTCCTTGTTCAACATACCAAGCTCTAAACGAATAAAATTGAATTGATCTCCAGGTAGAGGCTTGGTAAAGATATTTACAAGCTGCAAGTCAGTTGATATAAAAGAAATCGAAACATCACCTTTCTCAACATGATCACGTATGAAGTGATGCCTTACATCGATATGCTTAGTCCTTGAATGCTGCACATGATTTTTAGTAATCGAAATAGCACTAGTATTATCACATTTTATTGGAATACCTTTCAAATCAAAGCCAAGATCACGAAGTTGTTGAGCTATCCCTATAATTTGTGCACAACCGGCTCCCGCAGCTATATATTCGGCTTCAGTTGTCGATAGGGCGACAGAGTTTTGCTTCTTGGAGTGACAAGTAATTAGGGATGTCCTAAGAATTGGCAAAATCCAGAAGTGCTCTTTCTATCGACCTTATAACATGCAAAGTCTGCATCTGAATAGCCAACAAGATGAAACGAGCTTTGACGTGGGTACCATAACCTTAAATCCTTAGTGCCATTGAGATACCGAAAAATCCTTTTCACAACTATCAAGTGTGACTCTTTAGAATCAGCTTGAAATCTTGCACAAATGCACACGATAAACATAATGTCAGGTCGACTAGCGGTTAGATATAACAAAGAACCGATCATACCTCGATACTCCTTTTGTACAACACTTTTGCCATCTTTTTCATGGTCAAGCGAAAGTGTCGAACTCATAGGAGTCTTTGTGACCTTAGATTGATCCATCTTATATTTCTTAAGCAAGTCCTTGGTATACTTGCTTTGATTGACAAAAATTCCTTTCTTTGCTTGTGTAACTTGAAGTCCGAGAAAGAAATTTAGCTCACCCATTAGGCTCATTTCGAATTCCTTACGCATAATATCAGAAAATTCCTTGTTTAAGGAATCATTAGTAGCACCGAATAATATATCATCAACATAGATTTGTACTACTAAAATATCGTTGCCTCTAGTTTTGATAAATAAAGTTTTATCAATCAAACCTCTTTTGAAATTGTTTTCAGAGAGATACTTGGACAATCTTTCATACCAAGCTCGAGGAGCTTGCTTAAGACCAAAATGACCCTTGTCCAATTTAAAAACATGATCAGGAAATTCATCATTTTCAAAACCAGGTGGTTGAGCAACGTAAACTTTTTCTTCTAAGAAGCCGTTTAGAAAAACACATTTTACATCCATTTGAAATAACTTTATGCTCATGAAAGATGCAAATGCAAGTAGCATACGTATGGCTTCTGACCTGGAAACCGGAGCAAAAGTCTCCTCATAATCAATACCTTCTTCTTGGTTATAACCTTGAGCTACATTTCGTGCTTTATTTCGAATGACTTTACCGTTTTCATCTAACTTATTTCGAAAAACCCATTTTGTGCTAATGACGGATTGATGCTTTGGTCTTGTAGTAAGAGTCTAGACTTTGTTTCTCTCGAACTCATCTAGTTCATTTTGCATGGCAATGATCCAGTCGGGTTCTTGAAGAGCTTGAACATAGTTCTTTGGTTCCATAAGAGATATGAACGCAGAGAACGCACATAGGTTTTTTACTTTGGATAGAGTTTTAACTCCTGCGATTGGATTCGAGATCACATTTTCTTGTGGATTGTATGAATAATGTTTGAACTTCTTTCGTTTGTAAGATGGAACAGATCCTGACGATTGAGGCTCATATGCTTGACTAGATTTGGGTACCGTTGGAGTGTTGCCCTTGAATCCTATCTCAAGGCTTTGAACTTGGGTTTCAAGGCCTTGAAACGGAGTTTTGACATCACAGTTTTCTCTTTCAAGGTCTTCAAGATGTGTTTCAAGGTCGTGAGACTTTTCACTTGTATCTTGAATCTTTTCTTGCATATTTTGTTCTTGATCTTTAGGATCTTCTTCTACATCAGAATTGTGATCTTCTCGTTGATTTAGATTAAGATCTGCAAAACTTTCACTCAAAGTATCATCATTGCTTTCATCAAATATGACATGAATACTGTCCTCAATAATTTTGGTACGCTTGTTAAAAACTCGATAAGCTTTGCTATTTGAAGCATATCCAATGGAATATAGCTGCATCACTATGTGCATCAAATTTCTCAAGATTATCTTTGTCATTGTAATGAACAAAGCATGTACATCCAAAGGGTTTAAAATAAGAAATATTAGGTTTTCTACCCTTAAAGAGTTCATAAGGAGTCTTTTTGAAAATAGGGCGAATTAAACATTTATTCAAGATGTAATTTGTAGTGTTTACTGCTTCTACCCAAAAACTTTTTGGCAAAATGTTTTCTAAAAGCATAGTCCTCGACATATCCTCAAGGGTGCGGTTCTTACTTTCCACAACCCCATTTTGTTGAGGAGTTCTAGGAGCTGAAAATTATGTGAAATACCATATTTTGCACAAAACAAGTCAAACTTTAGTTGATCAAATTCTCTACCATGATCACTTCTTATAGAAAACTCAAACAATGCTTCAGATTTTTCTCGTAAGAATAATATCCATGTAAAACGAGAAAAATCATCCATAATAACAAGGATGTACTGTTTATCTTTGGAACATTTGACACACATAGGTCCACAAAGATCCATATGTAAAATTTCAATGGGTCGAGAAGAACTTACAACCTTCTTTGGTTTGAATGAACCTCTTGTTTGTTTACCTTGTGTACAAGCTTTACATAGTTTATCTACCTTGAAATTTAGGTTTGGCAAGCCACGTACCAAATCCTTTAAAAGTAACTTCTACATTGTATGCATGCTTACGTGACCAAGTCTTCTATGCCAAAGCCTTGGATCATCAGACAAGGCCTGAGACATTTTAGCTTAGTTCCTGATACTTAGTTAGTTCTCATAGAATAAATGTTGTTACATCTAGGAGCAGTAAGCACAATGTCATCCGTCGTCTTGTCTTGAACTTCACATTTTTATGAATCAAACATTAACTTTTTGCCTTTATCACATATTTGAGAGATGCTAAGCAAATTATAGTTCAAACCGTCAACAAGATATACATCATCAATAATGTCATTAGATGAATTATAACATATTTTACCAATGCCAATAATGTCACACTTTCCTTTATCCCCATGCGTAATTGTTCCAGATGATTGATTTTTTAAATCTGAGAATAGTGAACTTTTTCCAATCATGTGTCTTGAGCAACCACTATCTAATATCCATTAATGCTCCTTTACCTTGGTGATATCCTACATAACAGCAAACATCAATCTTTCCGGGTCGACCAAATGGCATATTTTGGTTCATATTTAGGCTCGATCATGTTTAGTGGTCTAGTGCCTTTAGAAACCCTGATTTGCTTGACATGTTTCCTTAAACATAGAGGATAAGTGTTTCTAATGATGTAATCATTTCATCTATATGGATATGTAGATTTTACATGACCCTTTTTACAACGGTAGAAACATGTGGGCATATGAATGCTTCATTTAGCCTTGACAAAGGTGGTCGTCGGTTTTTTAGGAAAACTCCTATGATAACCTATACCATTTTTGATAAGTGAGGACTGTTGTTCTCCCATCATTCTTTCAATATTGGCTTTTGAACGAGTGAATTTGACAAGTGCAGTCTTCTGGTCTTGACACGCCAAAGTTAGATCAACTTTCTCTTTCTCTAGATCGATATAGTTTCGATGAAGAGAAGAGAGGTTGTCCTTGAGAATCGCATTTTCCGATTCCAAGGCCTTGATACTGTCATCAAGGTCTACCTTTTCCGTTTTAGATTTTCAATCTCCAAAGACATCTCACTTAGTTGTTTCTCTTATTCAAGAAGCTTTTCTTTTAGGGAATTTATCCCTATCCTATGTTCTTTGTCGCATATGATAATGTCTTTAAGGAATTGTGTGAGATCAGATTCAAGTTGAGACATGATAGTACTCACCACATTATCGACGTAGAGATTTGAATCTTCTTTGTGATCGGCCATGAAATAGAGGTTTGCTTGTTCTTTTTTGTCTTCTGATTCATTTGAGGAATCTGAATCACTCCATGAAGCTGCCATAGCTTTCTTCTTTCGATCATTCTTCTTAAAGTTGGTCATTTTCTTTTGTGGACAGTCCTTGACGAGATGATCTGTTTCACCACATTCAAAACAAGTCATAACTTTAGTTTTCTTGTTAGAGTTAGAAAACTTAACTCGGGGTCTTGATGTTTGTGGATATTCTCTATTGTTTGCAAACTGTTTCTTTATTTTGAGAATTCTCGCGAGCCCTTAGAGATCATGGAAATTGCATCTTATTCATCGTCATCATCACTATCTTCTTCTTCAGATTGTAACTCATCCTTTTTCAATCTCAATGCCAGATTCTTTGTGTTGGATGGGAGCTCACTATCTTCTTCACCAAGAATCATCTCGTGTGTGATGAGTTTTCCAAGGAGGTCATCAAGTGGAAGAGTTTAGAGATTTTGAGCTTCTTCGATGGCAGTCATCTTTGGTCCTTACTTAGCTTTAGGTAAGCTCCTTAGAACTTTCCTAACTTTTTCTTCGTTTATGAAGACCTTTCCAAGTGAGTCTAGGTTTTTCACGATCTCAGTAAATCTTGTGAACATTTCTTTGACTGGTTCGTTTGGATTAATCTTGAATAGCTCATATTGTCTAAGGAAGATGTTGATCTTTGTTTCTTTGACTTGACTTGTTCCATCGTATGTGACAACGAGTTTGTCCCATATTTCCTTTGCACTCTTGAATGATGAAATGCGGTTGAATTCATTTGCATCTAATCTACGGTAGAGTAGGTTCATAGCTTTGTAGTTCTTTAACACACTATTCAAGTCAACTTGTGTGAAGTCAACTTCCTTCTTTTGGACCTAGACACCTTCAACTGTGGTAGTTGGGACTTTAGGGCCATTTTGAATAATGCTCCATAGTTCCATGTCCTGATCAATAATGAACATTTGCATTAGTGCTCTCCAATGGGCAAACTTATTGCCACAGAAGAGTGGTGGTCGATAGAAAAGTCTTTAGCCTTTTAAAAGGACGAAAACAATTTAAATAAAACAGATCTCGAGACAATCACCAAAATTGTTTCCAATAAAATCTCAACAACTCTTTTTCAGAACTTTAAACCCAAGAAAATAAGATTTTGAAATCATTATAAATTATTTAAGGATTAAAATATCAAAGAGATATTAATCCCTAAATAGATTCGTGATATTCAATTTTGCCCTTGAATCTCGTTTCAAGGCCCATGATTTGCATTTCAAGGTCCTTGAAAAAAGTGGGTTGCATACGAAGGAGAAAATAAAACAATTTACTCCCCCTACGTTAATGCTTCCTTGTTCAACATACCAAGCTCTAAACGAATAAAATTGAATTGATCTCCAGGTAGAGGCTTGGTAAAGATATTTACAAGCTGCAAGTCAGTTGATATAAAAGAAATCGAAACATCACCTTTCTCAACATGATCACGTATGAAGTGATGCCTTACATCGATATGCTTAGTCCTTGAATGCTGCACATGATTTTTAGTAATCGAAATAGCACTAGTATTATCACATTTTATTGGAATACCTTTCAAATCAAAGCCAAGATCACGAAGTTGTTGAGCTATCCCTATAATTTGTGCACAACCGGCTCCCGCAGCTATATATTCGGCTTCAGTTGTCGATAGGGCGACAGAGTTTTGCTTCTTGGAGTGACAAGTAATTAGGGATGTCCTAAGAATTGGCAAAATCCAGAAGTGCTCTTTCTATCGACCTTATAACATGCAAAGTCTGCATCTGAATAGCCAACAAGATGAAACGAGCTTTGACGTGGGTACCATAACCCTAAATCCTTAGTGCCATTGAGATACCGAAAAATCCTTTTCACAACTATCAAGTGTGACTCTTTAGAATCAGCTTGAAATCTTGCACAAATGCACACGATAAACATAATGTCAGGTCGACTAGCGGTTAGATATAACAAAGAACCGATCATACCTCGATACTCCTTTTGTACAACACTTTTGCCATCTTTTTCATGGTCAAGCGAAAGTGTCGAACTCACAGGAGTCTTTGTGACCTTAGATTGATCCATCTTATATTTCTTAAGCAAGTCCTTGGTATACTTGCTTTGATTGACAAAAATTCCTTTCTTTGCTTGTGTAACTTGAAGTCCGAGAAAGAAATTTAGCTCACCCATTAGGCTCATTTCGAATTCCTTACGCATAATATCAGAAAATTCCTTGTTTAAGGAATCATTAGTAGCACCGAATAATATATCATCAACATAGATTTGTACTACTAAAATATCGTTGCCTCTAGTTTTGATAAATAAAGTTTTATCAATCAAACCTCTTTTGAAATTGTTTTCAGAGAGATACTTGGACAATCTTTCATACCAAGCTCGAGGAGCTTGCTTAAGACCAAAATGACCCTTGTCCAATTTAAAAACATGATCAGGAAATTCATCATTTTCAAAACCAGGTGGTTGAGCAACGTAAACTTTTTCTTCTAAGAAGCCGTTTAGAAAAACACATTTTACATCCATTTGAAATAACTTTATGCTCATGAAAGATGCAAATGCAAGTAGCATACGTATGGCTTCTGACCTGGAAACCGGAGCAAAAGTCTCCTCATAATCAATACCTTCTTCTTGGTTATAGCCTTGAGCTACATTTCGTGCTTTATTTCGAATGACTTTACCGTTTTCATCTAACTTATTTCGAAAAACCCATTTTGTGCTAATGACGGATTGATGCTTTGGTCTTGTAGTAAGAGTCTAGACTTTGTTTCTCTCGAACTCATCTAGTTCATTTTGCATGGCAATGATCCAGTCGGGTTCTTGAAGAGCTTGAACATAGTTCTTTGGTTCCATAAGAGATATGAACGCAGAGAACGCACATAGGTTTTTTACTTTGGATAGAGTTTTAACTCCTGCGATTGGATTCGAGATCACATTTTCTTGTGGATTGTATGAATAATGTTTGAACTTCTTTCGTTTGTAAGATGGAACAGATCCTGACGATTGAGGCTCATATGCTTGACTAGATTTGGGTACCGTTGGAGTGTTGCCCTTGAATCCTATCTCAAGGCTTTGAACTTGGGTTTCAAGGCCTTGAAACGGAGTTTTGACATCACAGTTTTCTCTTTCAAGGTCTTCAAGATGTGTTTCAAGGTCGTGAGACTTTTCACCTGTATCTTGAATCTTTTCTTGCATATTTTGTTCTTGATCTTTAGGATCTTCTTCTACATCAGAATTGTGATCTTCTCGTTGATTTAGATTAAGATCTGCAAAACTTTCACTCAAAGTATCATCATTGCTTTCATCAAATATGACATGAATACTTTCCTCAATAATTTTGGTACGCTTGTTAAAAACTCGATAAGCTTTGCTATTTGAAGCATATCCAATGGAATATAGCTGCATCACTATGTGCATCAAATTTCTCAAGATTATCTTTGTCATTGTTATGAACAAAGCATGTACATCCAAAGGGTTTAAAATAAGAAATATTAGGTTTTCTACCCTTAAAGAGTTCATAAGGAGTCTTTTTGAAAATAGGGCGAATTAAACATTTATTCAAGATGTAATTTGCAGTGTCTACTGCTTCTGCCCAAAAACTTTTTGGCAAAATGTTATCTAAAAGCATAGTCCTCGACATATCCTCAAGGGTGCGGTTCTTACTTTCCACAACCCCATTTTGTTGAGGAGTTCTAGGGGCTGAAAATTATGTGAAATACCATATTTTGCACAAAACAAGTCAAACTTTAGTTGATCAAATTCTCTACCATGATCACTTCTTATAGAAAACTCAAACAATGCTTCAGATTTTTCTCGTAAGAATAATATCCATGTAAAACGAGAAAAATCATCCATAATAACAAGGATGTACTGTTTATCTTTGGAACATTTGACACACATAGGTCCACAAAGATCCATATGTAAAATTTCAATGGGTCGAGAAGAACTTACAACCTTCTTTGGTTTGAATGAACCTCTTGTTTGTTTACCTTGTGTACAAGCTTTACATAGTTTATCTACCTTGAAATTTAGGTTTGGCAAGCCACGTACCAAATCCTTTAAAAGTAACTTCTACATTGTATGCATGCTTACGTGACCAAGTCTTCTATGCCAAAGCCTTGGATCATCAGACAAGGCCTGAGACATTTTAGCTTAGTTCCTGATACTTAGTTAGTTCTCATAGAATAAATGTTGTTACATCTAGGAGCAGTAAGCACAATGTCATCCGTCGTCTTGTCTTGAACTTCACATTTTTATGAATCAAACATTAACTTTTTGCCTTTATCACATATTTGAGAGATGCTAAGCAAATTATAGTTCAAACCGTCAACAAGATATACATCATCAATAATGTCATTAGATGAATTATAACATATTTTACCAATGCCAATAATGTCACACTTTCCTTTATCCCCATGCGTAATTGTTCCAGATGATTGATTTTTTAAATCTGAGAATAGTGAACTTTTTCCAATCATGTGTCTTGAGCAACCACTATCTAATATCCATTAATGCTCCTTTACCTTGGTGATATCCTACATAACAGCAAACATCAATCTTTCCGGGTCGACCAAATGGCATATTTTGGTTCATATTTAGGCTCGATCATGTTTAGTGGTCTAGTGCCTTTAGAAACCCTGATTTGCTTGACATGTTTCCTTAAACATAGAGGATAAGTGTTTCTAATGATGTAATCATTTCATCTATATGGATATGTAGATTTTACATGACCCTTTTTACAACGGTAGAAACATGTGGGCATATGAATGCTTCATTTAGCCTTGACAAAGGTGGTCGTCGGTTTTTTAGGAAAACTCCTATGATAACCTATACCATTTTTGATAAGTGAGGACTGTTGTTCTCCCATCATTCTTTCAATATTGGCTTTTGAACGAGTGAATTTGACAAGTGCAGTCTTCTGGTCTTGACACGCCAAAGTTAGATCAACTTTCTCTTTCTCTAGATCGATATAGTTTCGATGAAGAGAAGAGAGGTTGTCCTTGAGAATCGCATTTTCCGATTCCAAGGCCTTGATACTGTCATCAAGGTCTACCTTTTCCGTTTTAGATTTTCAATCTCCAAAGACATCTCACTTAGTTGTTTCTCTTATTCAAGAAGCTTTTCTTTTAGGGAATTTATCCCTATCCTATGTTCTTTGTCGCATATGATAATGTCTTTAAGGAATTGTGTGAGATCAGATTCAAGTTGAGACATGATAGTACTCACCACATTATCGACGTAGAGATTTGAATCTTCTTTGTGATCGGCCATGAAATAGAGGTTTGCTTGTTCTTTTTTGTCTTCTGATTCATTTGAGGAATCTGAATCACTCCATGAAGCTGCCATAGCTTTCTTCTTTCGATCATTCTTCTTAAAGTTGGTCATCTTCTTTTGTGGACAGTCCTTGACGAGATGATCTGTTTCACCACATTCAAAACAAGTCATAACTTTAGTTTTCTTGTTAGAGTTAGAAAACTTAACTCGGGGTCTTGATGTTTGTGGATATTCTCTATTGTTTGCAAACTGTTTCTTTATTTTAAGAATTCTGGCGAGCCCTTAGAGATCATGGAAATTGCATCTTATTCATCGTCATCATCACTATCTTCTTCTTCAGATTGTAACTCATCCTTTTTCAATCTCAATGCCAGATTCTTTGTGTTGGATGGGAGCTCACTATCTTCTTCACCAAGAATCATCTCGTGTGTGATGAGTTTTCCAAGGAGGTCATCAAGTGGAAGAGTTTAGAGATTTTGAGCTTCTTCGATGGCAGTCATCTTTGGTCCTTAGCTTTAGGTAAGCTCCTTAGAACTTTCCTAACTTTTTCTTCGTTTATGAAGACCTTTCCAAGTGAGTCTAGGTTTTTCACGATCTCAGTAAATCTTGTGAACATTTCTTTGACTGGTTCGTTTGGATTAATCTTGAATAGCTCATATTGTCTAAGGAAGATGTTGATCTTTGTTTCTTTGACTTGACTTGTTCCATCGTATGTGACAACGAGTTTGTCCCTTATTTCCTTTGCACTCTTGAATGATGAAATGCGGTTGAATTCATTTGCATCTAATCTACGGTAGAGTAGGTTCATAGCTTTGTAGTTCTTTAACACACTATTCAAGTTATCTTGTGTGAAGTCAACTTCCTTCTTTTGGACCTAGACACCTTCAACTGTGGTAGTTGGGACTTTAGGGCCATTTTGAATAATGCTCCATAGTTCCATGTCCTGATCAATAATGAACATTTGCATTAGTGCTCTCCAATGGGCAAACTTATTGCCACAGAAGAGTGGTGGTCGAGATGAGGATCTTCCTTGAGCAAATCCTCCATCACCTACGGGATTCATGATTGGTCTCACTGATGGTTAAATCAAAATGCTTGAGTCTAGCTCTGATACCAATTGAAGAACCGTTAGGTGAATATAAAGGATAAAAGATATTCTAGAAGGTCGGTTGAATAGAGTATGAGAACATTTCACAAAAACCTATATCAAGACTTTGAAATTGATTTCGAAGGCCTTGATGTTGATTTGAGCTCTTTGTGACACACTTTGATTTCAAGGGCTTTGAAACTGATTTCAAGGACCTTGACTTTGTTTACCTACAAGACAAAGTTAGTCACAGTAAAGCAGATATAGTCCGGAATGTAAAAGATCGACACGAGGATATGTGTATGAAGTTCGGCTCTAAATAGCCTACTCTCCATCTCAGGGTATAGCCGTAGGATTTAACTATCTATTATCAGCTTCAAAGTGTCCTAGATACAAACTAGATAAATCCCCTTCTTCTCTCACTGTAGCCAACGCTACGATCTAGTTCCAACTCTTCACCTTGCTATAATAGCCTAGTTACTTCGCATATTAACACACACTCTAGTATAACACTCTTTAGATATTCCAATGGAGCTCTCGAGTTTTATCTCTCTCTAGAGGATAACGCTTTTGGTAAAAGAGAGGAAGACAAACTTGTTTGATCGAATGAAGATGCTTTGGATAGCTTGAATACTTTGGATATTTCCGTGTAAGCTTGTTATTTTCTTATTCAATCGACATCTTCATTTATACTCTTTGATGGAGAGGTCTTCTAGCCGTTGGGAAGATGACCGTTGAAGATGATTCTTCTTCTCCATGAATGCCGCTTCTTGGATCAGATGAGGTAGACATTGTAGATCTTCTGTCGTCTTCATCTCCTTAAAGCACGTTGATCTCTCTTGTCCGTAATCTTCTCAAACTTGTTGTAAAGATATCCGAAATCCGTTGAGAGAGTATCCTTGCGCTTTTGATTGAGGATCTTTGTATGATCCTGTTTTGAATTCAATCTTCTTGGTCGGTTGAGATCTTAATTGAGCATAGCCACTTAAGATCTCCTCTTGAGCGTATCTTCTTGTTGAGCGTATCTTCTTGTTGGGCATATCTTCTTAGAAGATCTTCTTTGATGCTTGGTAGATTTGGTTGTTTAGATTTTGAAAAACTTCCAGTCGTTTTGTTTCTACTTCAAGGCTTTAGTTTCTGATCCCTTGAAATGACTTTCAAGGCCTCCGTGTTGAATCTCTCTAAACTCTTCGTCAGTCCCTTTGTATCCGATTTCAAGGCCTCTGGGGATCCTTTGAAATGCGTTTCAAGGCCAGCATACATTCTAGACCAAACACAAAAACAAATCAAGGAACTTGACATATAATCGGTAATTTGTTAGTATCAAAAACCATTTCATTTGTGTATAAGTCTTCCATCTTCACCTATACAAATATATATCAAGGTGGAGTTTTCAAGATGGCTTAGTTGAACATAGAGTGAATGCCTTCTAGTGGTTGTGAACCTTAGGAGACCTTAGTGGCTTGGATGTTGTCTCATGATGGACTTGAGTGCGATGACTTTATAGTATCTCCAAGGCTAGTTGTATTCTAGCATGGTTGTTGAGTTTGACCTTGTAGTACAGTGGGCTGGTGTGGTATCCTAACTTGTGCTTGATGAGCTTATAGTATCTTCCGTTTCCTTGTATTAGTATCGACGTGTGATGGTTGTGTGTGTTTATTTATGTTTTTAACAACAAAACCGGACTAGGATGATTTTATATTATACCCTTATAGTGGCCCAAGTGTATGATAATGGACGGTGACATCACTTCCTAGCTCTTGCGAGAGCTAGGAGGTTCCTTGCGACTAGCCCAGACAGGTAGACGGTTGGATGCATCAATATCATTCCTTGATGGTAAGTAGGGATAAAGGTGAGTTTCGGGGATTCTCGTGTCACAAACCAAATACGGTTTCAGTGGAGGAAGAGGGGTCCTACGAGGGAGGCTGTGAGGGAGTTGGTGAGGGAGATGGCGAGGGAGTTAGCGTTAGGAAAGAAGGAAACGGAAGTAAGGGTTTGTGACGGCCCAATGTCTCTTTCATGATAGGCAAGCTGCCCTATCTCGATGGTCCCGGCTGACCTATCTCGATGGGCCCAGCTGGCCTATCTTACCGGGTTAGAGAAAAGAAAAATAAATAAATAAAATAGATAGACGGAAGAAAAGGTTCAAACAGGTCAAATTCCGATTTGGTCCGGAATTTATCGGAATAAAATTATTGGTTATTACATCAGTTCCCCCTAAAAAATAAGTTTCGCTCTTAAACGAAAATAATCAAAGGTTGTCTCGGTTTTAAGAACCGATGTACAACGATTGTTTGTCATGAAGGCGTTATTATCATTATAACTACATAATAAATCCACATAAATCAACACATCAAAAAATGTAACACGATAATATCACATTCGAGCATGGTAAATAGGCAACCGGTACCATAAAGTCACATAAGGGCATAACAAAAGACTAACCCGTCGGTCTTGAGCTTACAGTTAAGCCTGCATAGATCTCTTGATGATTACATCTCATACTCTCTTCCATATCCAAAGTAGCCTCATCGGCTTTCCGTTCAACTAATGACTCCAAAATCTCTGCCTATACTCAGATCGTAAGTGACTGGTACCACACTCTAGAATCGCTACCGGATACCCCCCACATCACCCGGCTCGACGGTCCGGTTCTCGTAATTGATGACCTATCTCGAGTCTGATCTATATTCCCAAAATTAAGATCCGTTGAAAACTTGAGATACTCTATCTAATATGGATAGGAATGTTAGTCAATCAATCACTATCCAATCCGTTCAAAATCTCAAATAGTTGCTTTTCACAACCCATTTCCACATCATTTGATGACTCTATTGAGCATAAACCATACAATTATGTTTCTTTCGTTGAATTCACTCTCTTCGGGGATTCTCGTGTCATAAACCAAATACGGTTTTAGTGGAGGAAGAGGGGTCGTATGAGGGAGGTTGTGAGGGAGTTAGGGTTAGGAAAGAAGGAAACAGAAGTAAGGGTTTGTGACGGCCCAATGTCTCTTTCTTGATAGGCCCAGCTAGTATGTCTTGACGGGCCTAGCTGGCCTGTCTCGATGGGCATGGCTGGCCTATCTTACCGGGTTAGAGAAGATAAAAATAAATAAATAAATAAAATAGAAAGACGGAAGAAAAGGTTCAAACCGGTCAAATTCCGATTTGGTCCGGAATTTATCGGAATAAATTTTTTGGTTATTACATCAGTTCTCCCTAAAAAATAAGTTTAGTCCCGAAACATAAATAATCAAATGTCGTCTTGGTTTTAAGAACCGATGTACAACGATTGTTTGTCATGAAGACGTTATCATCATTATAACGACATAATCAATCCACATAAATCAACATCCTAAAATGTAACACGATAATATCACATTCGAGCATGGTAAACAGGCAACCAGTCACATAAAGTCACAGAAGGACATAACCAAGGACTAACCCGTTGATCTTATGGTTGCAGTTAAGCCTACATAGATCTCTTGATGGTTACGTCTCATACTCTCTTCCATATCTCAAGTAGCCTCATCGGCTTTCCGTCCAACTAATGATTCCGAAATGTTTGCCTATACTCAGATCGTAAGTGACTGGTACTACACTCTAGAATCGCTACCGGATACCCCCCGGCATCACCCGGCTCGACGGTCCGGTCCTCGTAATTGATGACCTATCTCGAGTATGATCTATATTCCCCCAATTAAGATCCGTTGAAAACTAGAGATACACTATCTAATATGGATAGGAATGCTAGTCAATCAATCACTCTCCAATCCGCTTCAAATTCTCAAATGGTTGCCTTTCACAACCCAGTACCACATCATTTGATGACTCTCTTGAGCATAAACCACACCACTATCTTTCTTTCGTTGAATCCACTTGCTTCCGGCCCTTCCAAAAGGTTCTGACTTTCAACTATGGGACAATGGTCTTAGACATCTTTTGGCACTTTACCAAGTGTCTATTATTCTTCGTATCACGACTCACTTGGTCTTGTCTCTTAATATGACTCAATCTTATTGTTCCTCACTCAATAATCATCACCTACTTCTTTTCGGGTCATAAACTGATATAACTCAATAACCATTCTCTACGTTCACTTGGCGTCATCATATTACTTGTATAGATCTCTCACATATCCTTAACTCAACCTCAAGCTTCTTACAATGCTCCCAAGTCCTTGAAGTGACATAGTAATATGTCCGGAAATGAAAATAGTAGACACAAGGTGGTCTCACATCACCGTCAATTGGTTATAACTACTCATAAATGCTAAAACATCATTTCTATTGCACTTTTTATCCACCACAGTTATCCGCCCGATAAGATCACACTGACTCAAAACGCAACTCGACTCAATTCCGATATAACATTACACATATGATCTGCTCAAAGAATTTTCTTTCTCGAAGTACAATTTCTAGGTTGCAAGTATAATCATGTTTCTTTATCATCTTATAGTCTTTATACCTAGTAGGATAGTTACTCCCTTTGAGCTTTCTCGTGCAACATGTATGGACCACGTGGAATACATATATTACTTTCATCAAGTCTATTTCATTCCGTCGGAAAAAGACTCTGGAGTACTCCATTTAGGTACTCTGTTGCAAAACTATCATCAGTCGGCATATGACGAGGTCATCATGCTTGGCTTAGATCAATAATAGAGTACCACTCTCTCTCGATAACCTCTTTATAGAACCACCTTTTTGTATCAATCTTGTTGATGTGACATGAGATCCACATAAAAGTCTTCGGTCTCCAACATTGCTCTATCTCATGTCCGTTTAATCATGATGTATTCTCCGATTAACATCGCCTTAAACTCGACACGTCACTTTTCTGTACGATTGAGCTTCTCGCTCTGTGGTTTAGGGGCCCACCACACTTCTGTTGCGCAACTCTGGTTACTTTGTTGCGACTCATTAATCATAATGACGTCTTCCAAGAGTAAGAATGATTTACCCAACTCTCGCTCATCAAAACATACCAATGGTCCCTTTTAGAGGAAGTACCAAGTACTCTCTTTATCCGCCGTTATGGAATTATGACAACGATTGGAAAACCACTTCTTCCTTTATCTATTTTAATTCTTCTTACATAGATCCATCTCTACCGACTCTAATCAGGGTCTTGCCTGAACCAACAGGTAGGTATCCTCTAGTACGATTCTCTCTATACGGTTCAATGATCCAAAAGGGTTGTCGTTGACCACTTGAGGAAATCTTCCCACGTGTCACTAAATTTATTTTACAAACTACAATCATTGTTACTCTTTCTACCTGTCAATAATTCGTTTATAATCCGCCGACGCGTGTATGTCATCGGTCATCACCAGTCAATTTATAGTTGACTTAACCCAAGATGATGGACTTAACCGTCGACTATGTCTTATTAAATTTAATTTCCTTGTGAAGCACTACTTACATGTGTTCATCTATTTATACTACTTTAGCTTGTTCTACACTCCACACTTCTGGTTCCTTAGTGAACTAACTCCCTTTTTACATTAACTGAAATGGTAATCCTTGTGGTAGTTGATACCTGAAGGTGTAGTTTCGAGTCCTATTCTCCACCTTTCTACTTTCATTCCCTTTTCCGAGTCCAGTTGTGTCGTCCATTTGACATCAATGGTCTTTTCAAGTCTTCCACGATAGTTTGCAAGCGCGTCTTCCTGACTCTTATAAACTTAATTACCATCCACTTGCGGTTTCTCTTGTATGGATTGTTGGTGTTGATAACTTAAGTCCCACGATAAGTGAGAGGTCACCGCGGACTCTTGAGTCCACTACGTTCATTCTCCTTCACACTTCTTCTTTAGCTACTGTGATTTCATAACCTTGTATTCAGAAAGTTCTGTTGTTTCGACTATAGGGCTTCTACCCCTTTCGGTACTCACTCTACCCCCTTGATAGTCGCGTCAGGATTTCTTCCAATATCCTCGTATTTCTGAAGACGTTAAACTATCACCATGATTCTGAAATTAACTTTTCACCTTCAAGCTCATTATAACTCTCCATTCCATGCGCATTTAGATCCTCATATCCCGTTGACCCCCTATCTCTTTTGATCTTCCATGCGCATAATTGTCTATGGGGCATCCACCTCGATTCTAATGTCCTTCATCTCACCAAGCGTGGTTGTACCCCGCTAAAGAAATTCTACTACGTGAACTTTCACCATGTGATTCTTCTCGTAACTCTCGTATGTCCGAAGGAGTCACCCGCTTAGGATCTTGCAAACATCGACGCTTCACCTTTTGGTACCTCCGTAAGCTTAACTTACAGGTCTATTAAAATCTTTCGTAAATTTTTGAACACAATTCTCATCTTGACTCCCATACTTAGGAGTGCCTAGGGAAAACTTGCCTTAATTGGAATGCCACTACGTTATCCTCGAGCAAGATTGTACTCTTTTCTACTTAATTCGCGTTTTCGGTTTATCAGCACGACACTTGGAAGAATCTTAAGTTTTTTGTCTCTAGTTCCTTCATTGATGCTCCATAATTTCTTCCTCAAAACCACTCTCATGTCTTTATGATGCCTCATTACTTGTATAGTTTCCATCTCGGTTTCGCTTAAGTTGTCTCGAGGTTCCCTTCTACTTGTTCGTCCTTTCCGTTAATGTCCTCTTTAGTCTTCATATGGTTGATGTGATATCCTCTAAAGGAGTCCGATTCGCCAGGGTGTTTTCCAAAACATGATGCTCAATTCGGTAACTTGAGCATGCTCATCTTCGTATGTACACTATCCTAAAGCCCAACGACGTTGTCCAAGGGGCAATGGAAGCTATCTATCATCTTAAATATAAGATCTTACTATCACTAGTATGATACTAGCATACAATATCTATATGTATATATAACTATAAATAAGTCATATGTTCATACTACTACAAGCACATCAAGTCCAAAACAACTATAATCATACAAAGTCCAAAAGACATAGTTATAGTCCACATATATAACTACAATCCAACAACTAAGATGCCGAGATCCGTGGAAGGAGTGGTGGTCCCGTACATTCTATCCCAGACCGACTATGCTCGTGATTTGAAAACGAAAATCATTTTGAAAACATAGAACCCTTGCGGGTTTTGTTTACTTGTCTATTCGGCCTTTAGGAGATTGCGAGTTCCATTGTTGTCAAACTAGGGCTGTGACACCATATTGTAACACCTCGAATCCACGGGACTCGGGATTCTACAGACGGAGACCTCACAATGGGTCCCGACCCTTAGCCTGACAACAATTTCACCAGATCTTTACAACAAGGCACAAATAAAAAGGCAAAACCAAATAGTTTGAATGCAATGGGACATAACCGAAATACGATACAAAGCGGAAAGTTCATCCGTGTCCTCAAAACAACATCTAATAAAGACGACTAAAGAACATACGACAAAGGAACATAAAATAAAAGCCTCATCCCCGTCCTATTATGTATGGAACCCCGGTTGTCCACTCCTCTGAGTCACTCGGCGGCGTCCCTAACCTACAAGGCATCTACAAGGCGGTATAAAACCGTTAGCTAACATTTTATCCATTAGAAAGATGGTAACGGCACATACACATATAATAACGAAAACACATAACATGATATCACACAAGCCGGTTATTATCTTTTCTTTACGTCATTCCATTAGTAATTCAACTTTGGTTTGTGACACGAGAATCCCCGAAACTCGCCTCTATCCCTACTTACCAGCAAGGAATGTGTAACGCCCCAATTTTTAGGCAGGTTTTCGATATTTTTTCCCTCCTTTTATCGATATTTTATTAGCTTAAGTATTTTTAAACGTATTGATGACTTAATAATAAAAAAGATAATAAACCGGATTTGTGTGCTTTGGAGTGTGATGTGTGTTTATGATGATTTACTTGTGTTTGTGCCTTTCACCTTGATTCTAATGCCTTGAATATTAGCTAACGGTTTTATACCGATGTTGTAGTTGCCTTGCAGGTTACGAATGCGGCCGAGAGATCCGGAAGAGTGGGCAGCCGGTGTTCCATACATTTTAGGAGGGGTTTTGTTTCGAGTCGTGTTTGTGTATTTGTATTGTATATTGCATGTCGCGTGTATGGTGTTTGGCCTTTGGATTTGTATCTCGGCTAGAGTCTTTTGTTCGTATACTTTCGGGTTTCATTACATTGCATAAAAATGTATTTTGGTGTTGGCCATTATTTGTGCTTTATTGCAAGATCCGGTGAAATTGTTGTCAGGCTAAGGGTCGGGACCCATTGCGAGGTCTCCGCCCGTAGCGTCCCGAGTCCCGCGGATTCGGGGTGTTAAAATATGGTATCAGAGCCGTAGGTTGACAACAATGACACTCGCAATCTTCTAAAGGCCGAATAGAAGGAAATAGAACCCTCAACGGTTCTACATTTTAAAATTAACTTCGTTTTCAAAATCACGAGCATAGTCAGTCAGGGATAGAATGTACGGATCACCACTCCTTCTGTAGATCTCGGCAGCTTAGTTTATTGGATTTTGATATATATATATATATATATATATATATATATATATATATATATATATATATATATATATATATATATATATATATATATATATGTAGATATGTATATGTGGATTGTAGTTGCATGATGGACTCGATATATATGTATAGTTATATATGGGGACTGTAGTACGTTTTGGACCTTGTGTTGTGAAGTAGATTTCATGGATTTGGTATGTTGGTAGCGATGTGGACATAGGGCTTATGTAGTCATGTATACGTATACTTATTATATATAGTAGCATATGGAGATATGGGACCTATAGGAAAGATGATAGTATGATATCATCACCTTTAAAACGATGTTGTTGCCTTGGGATAGCGTTCATACGTGGAGGAGTACGCTCAAGGATCAAGTTGAACATTTCGTGCCGTCAAACACCATGGCGTTTCTCGGATTCCTTTAAAAGGATGTTGAAGAGGAGGATTAGAGATGATATAAACGAAGGACGTTCAAGTGGAAGGAAAACTCGAGACAATAAAGGGGATTAAGCTGAAGTATTGCTTAACTAAGGCCTCATGTGTAATGCCCCGTTTATTGGGTGCGTTTTTGACATTTATTTTCCAACTTCAATCGATATTTTCTTAGCTTAAATGTTTTATTAAAAGTATTTTACGACGTTAAATATCTTTTTCGAGTATATTATTATTATTTTAGATGTGTTCCTTATATCCATATTCTTATTTTCGAAAAAGTCAGGAAGTTTTTCCGGTTCGAAAATCCCTTTCCGAACAGTTTTGGATCGGATTCACTTTTACTCCCTCCTATTATATTTTGTTTTTTCTCTTTCTTTTCTTTCCCCCTTTTCTCTCTCTTCACCCGGCTGGTGATTCACTCCCGACCCCTCTCCCTCTCGATGACCCCTCGGCCCTCGCTCTCCCCAACCTGCTGCGCCCTGCACTCGACCCCTCGTCCCTCTCTCACCTCATACCTCACCATGCCTCTCCAACTCTCACACAGCCCTAGCCTAGCCTCTCACCTCTCTGTTTCTCCCTCTATTCTCGACCTCCCAACCTCTCCATCCTCGTCTTCTGGTTCATCTCCCTCTAGGAAGATGTAAGCTTCCATTGATCTCTTAGCTGCAGCCTCGTCACCTTCACCATAACCTACATCATAGGTTTCCCTTGTCGTCACCACCAAAACCTCAACTGGCCTCCTCACCTCGAGCCATCGTTGGGAACAAGAGCAACCAAGAGCCTCATACTTCCACCTGTAGTGAGCCACCGCCTATGGTTTTCCTCCATCTCCACTAGGCAATAACCATCGTCGGGAAACAACCGCCATCAGCCTTGTTGTGCCCCACCAAACGACGCCAGAGAAGCGTATGTCTCTGACGCTAGACGAATCCGCCACCGGAGAAGAACCCTCCTCCCTCTGCTTATTTTTCTTGTCGATACGCCACCGAAACTAGGAGCAGGATCCACCACCGGTGTCCCCTGCCTCGCCTCGCCGGAACCTTTGCAGTGCCGCTATAGAATGCCGCCTCCTCTGCTCCCTGTTGGCCGTCGATGCTGCTCCTCCCCCTTCAGCCCTCCTATGTGGGTTCAGAAATCCCTTTTTGATATTTAAGTCGGGCCCCCTATTTTTGGTATAATTGCACTTTGTACCCTATTTTTGGTATATTGCGTTTTGCTTTACTGATTTGTATTATTACAGAATGTTCCCATATGTTTATTATTGCAGTTTTGACCCATATTTTTAGAAGTTGCACTTATACCCGTGCTGGACTTAATTACAGATTATGGCTTATATTCTTATTTACAATTTATGACCCATATTTCTAAAGGTGTATAAGTTGCCCAGAAAATTTCCTTACAAGTTTTAACCTTGGATTTTTAAATACAAGTTTATTCTATTTTATATATATACTATATTTTATGCCCTTGTTGGCTTAATTTCGGGTTATGGATCAAGACTTAATTGCAGGTTTTTAACGTTGGATTTTGGAAATGAGTTTTACCTTAGATTTATATATATTATATATTAAGATCAAATTTACGGTATAAGCTAAATTTGTTTAGTTTTGGTGTTAGGTTCGGAAGCGCGTGATAAAGGGCCAACGAATCCATTCGACATTCGTAGATCGTCTTCCGCCTTTGACCTCGTGTGAATACCTTGTTCCTCGATCTAGTTATGTTTAGTACTATCATGCTAGGTTGGATATAGCATGTCTTAGAGTGAATATCAAGTAGTGGGTTGGACCATAGGTGAGTTTTGAGGATTGTCGGTTATTGTAAGATGTTGAGTGTTTGGTTGATCTTGTGAGTATCTGAGGCTTGAGGTTGTGGTTATATGGTTGTTAAGATTATGGGCTAGGATATGCGTATCCTAGTATAGTGTTGATACCGTTGAGATTGTGGAGAGTAGGCATGCTTATCCTAGTATTTGTTTTGAGTTATGTTTTTGTGAGATCTTAGAGTCTAGAAGTCTAAGGACTTCTAACTTGTGTTCAATGTGGTGTGAGCATGAAGGATTCTAGGATGTATTCCTAGAATGAGAGTCAAATGATCTTGCGTAGGTCATGTGTGTAGAAGTCTTAGACTTCTTGACTTGAGCGAGTTGTTGATATAGATATCTTGTTGTGAGCAGGTGTAGACTTCTTCCCAAGGGAAGCGAGAGTGTTGCGTGAGTTAGCGTTTGGGACGAGGTAAGTCTCCGGACTTACTAAGCTCGTATTTTATGTATTAGATTCGTTGCGTGTTTGGTAGTGTGTGTTTTATTGCTTTCGTTATAACAAATAAACCGGTAGTAGGAACACTGACCTTTATATATTATTTTGGCCCAAGTGTGTTATAATGGGCAGTGACAGCTTGTCTAGCTCCCCCGAGAGCTAGGAGGTTCTTGGTGACTATCCCGTGCAGGTAGACGGTCGGATGCATCAGTACCATTCCATGCAGGTAAGTAGGGACTGAGGCGAATTTTGGGCACTCTCGTGTCACAAACCTAAGTTTAATTAGAACGGGATACGACTTAAAAATAAAAATATAATAACCGGACTTGTGTGCTTTAGAGTATCTTGTGGGTTACATTGATGTATGTGTGTATGTGCCTTCACCTTGTTTCTTGATGACATGATTTATGACGTTAGTATACACATTCATTTAGGTAGTTTTTATCGTTAATCATGCATGGTTTGGCATTAGTTCGTGACATTTACGCTTAATTCATCCATATTATCGAAACAGGCGTCTACACGAGCTTTTTTCGGTTTTGTAGGTATTTTAGGGAGTTCTTGGACATAATTGATACATTCGAGGATCACTCCTTGTGATGGCACACTTCCAGACTCTTTAAGGAGCAAGCTAGGAGCAAAGGAGAACAAAAAGGACCTTATTGGTGCATGTCTTGCACCAATTCATGAATTGGTGATCCAAGGAGGGTTTCTGGAGCAAAACTACAACCCATAGGCCATTTCCACGCCCGTGGAATCATCGTCTTGGCCGTGGTTTCTGTCTGCACAGCCTTGACACTTGTCACACGATGTTTTTGCCACACCTTTGCTTTTCTTGGTTGAGTGTGGACTTGGGAAAGCCTGCAGGATGGCTAGAGGTCTCTCTATCATCATCCATTGTGGGGAGGAAGACTTGGAAGAAGAACAAAAACAATCTCATTTGGGAGAAGAACAATATCATCAAACTTAGATCTAGAGTGTGACTTTGAGTGGTTTTTAGTTATTTTTGTTGAGAAGCTTTTGGAAGTGTTGTAAGGAACGATTTGAAGCTGCATTTGAATGGTTGTAAGTCTTGTTTAAACTCATATTCAGCCAATATTTGTTGCTTTTACTTGCTTTCATTCACCATCTAGCTGTGAAACCCATGTATGCTTGTATGATGATTCTAGATCTTGAGATGCATGTTATTGGCTAAGTAATTGTGATTCTAGGGTGATGGGCAGAAGGTTATGGCTTGGATAATGATTGAATTGACTTGAATGTACCTTTTGATGACTTTCATGCTCGAAACCTAAGCCCCGATTAAAGCCATGGCTTGTTCCTCCTAAACCACGACCGTGGTTGTGTATGATCAGCCCGTGGTTTTGCTCTGTTGTGCTTATATTGATGAATCTGAATGTTAGGATATTAGATTGTTGAAATCCTAGTGTTTGTTTAGCCTTATCTAGCTTAGGGTGACATAATGCTAGCAAACTAAGTTAAGGAAGAGACTTATCCGGTAATTCCCGATCTTAGATACCAAAGATGACGAACTCTAGGTAGTAGTGAGCCTTGCAAGCCGCTATTGGATTGAGTGTGCTAGGATTGTTGCTTAGGACTTGCCTCCCCGAGACTTACCCGGTAAGGAGAGGTTTGACCCCTAGATAGTAATCCGGTTTGTGTAGAATTCTCGTCCTTAGGTTCCTAGAGACTTACCCGGTAATAGGACCTTAGATGCGGGATTAGCGGACCATGAGACCTACCCGGTGATTGCTCCCATTGGAGAAACACCCTTTCCCAACATACCGCAGCTTGTCTAAGGTTGATTAGAAGCTTGGGTCCAATGCCATAACCGGAAGTCCGAATCCCTAGAGTCCGCTTTTCTCTCTTTGATCACATACCTTATTCTTGTGTTGTTTGTTTGTGTTGCTTGATTGATTGACAAATCTTGCATGATTTGTGATCTTTGTTTGATCACCATAAAAACCCAACCAAAAAAATCATGATTTTAATTAATTTATTTCTTTCTCTTTTCTTAGACTAGATTTGCACTATCCATGATCACTTGTTCGATTTGATTTCACCTTAGTCTTCGTGTTCGACCTCGGAGTACTATCCTTGCTACAAAATGACCAATACATTGTGGGTTCGCTAGCAGTTAGGAGAATATATCAAGTTATAAATTGTAAGACTTTTGCGTGGTACACTTCTAGCGTAACATTTCTAATGCTTCGAATACGAGGTAACGGTTTTATACCGATGGGTGTAGATTGCCTTGTGGGTTAGGAATGCAGCCGAGAGATCCGGAAGAGTGGGCATCCGGGGTTCCGTACATTTTAGGAGTGGATTTTGGTTGGAGTCGAGTTTGTATATTGTATGTTGCGTGGTGGCATTTGGCCTTTGGTGTTGTATATCGGCTGAAGTCTTCTTGTTGTATGCTTTCGAGTTTGTTTACATTGCATAAAAATGTTTTTTTGGCCTTTATTTGTGTCTTGTTGCAATATCCGGTGAAATTGTTGTGAGGCTAAGGGTCGGGACCCATTGTCAGGTCTCGACCGTAGCATACCGAGTCCCGCGGAATCGGGCTGTTACAATATGGTATTAGAGCCCTAGGTTAACAACAATGGCACTCGCAATCTTCTAAAGGACGAATAGAAGGAAAGACAACCCTCAAGGGTTCCGAGATTTAAAAATGAATTTCGTTTTCAAAATGACGAGCATAGTCAGTTTGGGGTAGAATGTACGGACCACCACTCTTTCCGAGGATCTCGACAACTTAGTTGATTGGATTTTTGATATATATGTATATATGTAGATATGTATAGTATATGTGGATTGTATGTGCATGATGGACTTGATATATGTATAGTTATATATGTGGACTATTGTGCGTTTTGGACCTTGTGTTGTGATGTAGAATTCATGGTTTTAGTATGATGGTAGTAAAGTGATGTGGACATATGGTTTGTATAGTGTATACATATACTTATTATATATAGTAGCTTATGGAGATATGAAACCTAATAGAAAAGATGATAGTATGATATCATCACCTTTAAAACGACGTTGTTGGCTTGGGATAACGTTCATACGTGGAGGAGTACACTCAAGTATCGAGATGAGAATTTTGCGCTGACGAACACCATGGCTTTTTCTGAACCACTTTCGCACATTAATGCTACTCCCTTTACTTGTATTGCTTCCATCTCGATTTTTCTTAAGTCGTCTTGGATTTTTCTTTCCACTTGTTCATCCTTCGTTTATGTCATCTCTAATCCTCCTCTTCAACATCCTTTTAAAGGAATGTGAGAATGCACTTACAGTTCTTCTAGAAGACGTGATAGCATGAATTATAGTCTATATTTTGGGACTTGTTTAGACGTTTTATCTTCAATAATATTCATGTTTGGATGTATATTATGTGATTATATTGTCGTTTCATCTACCTTTGCGGGAATCGAGGTCTACACCAAGTTTCGTTGTAATCGTAGGTAAAATGACACGTTTTGCATCAAAATAGAGCTAAGGAGTTATAGGAGCTACATTCAGGAGCTTAAGGAAGAATCCAGGAAGCATGGAATTGGATTAAAGATTTACTTTGGACCAGATTTGAGAGATCTCACATTCAGCTTAGAGCCACCCGGTCAGCTACAGTACCATCTCGACCGAAATGATTTTGAGGAGTGTCCCGACCGAGGCGAACACCTTGGACGCGGCGAGATATATTTTATCTTTGGCTGAGATCTTTTATTTTTGGAAGGAGAGATCTTATATTTTTAGGCTGGATTTCTGGAAGGAAGATCATATATTTTAGAGATTTATTTATGAGAGATAGATATATTTTATTAGGAAAATATCTTTTCAAGATATTTTATCTTTGGAGGGTATTTTTCCTATATAAAGGGTTTGATTTTCCACAAGTTCAAGAATGCTTAGAGGGCTGATAGCATCCAGCAATTAAGGGATTTTCTCCAGAGTTTTGAAGAAAGGAAGATTGAAGATCAATCTAGGGAGGATTGATAGCTTATTATAGCTTTTGTGAAGGGTTTTGTAAGACTTCCTTAGATTCCCTTCTTGTTGATTGTCTTATTGGATTGTGATCCAAGGAACGCTTGTTTGTTTGATAATTGATTCAGTTATTGAAGCCTTGTTCTTAAGGTTTTTGTGTTTAATTATTCACCTTCTTCCCATATATTTGATTATTGCTTTCATGATGATGAGTAGCTAATTTCTTTGTGTGATTCTAGGGTGATTGGCCGAAGGTTGTGGGAAAAACAATGATAGAATAATCTTAATTCCAGTAGGACCCTGAAAGTTCGAGTCTTTATCCTTAACCTTAGAACATCTCGTTCAGTCGATGAACATCTCGGCCGGGATGGAATTCGTCTGACCGAGGTGACTTACTTGATCCGAAACTGAGAGTTAAGTGTTAGAGTTTGCCAAATCCTATTCTTATTACACCTTTCCTGGTTCAATGCAAGCCTAGGATGAGACTTACCCGGTAATTCCTTAGTTTGTTTACCAAAGATCATAAGTGTAGGTAATAAGGGTTTATCCTTTATTGGGGTTTGAGTGTGCTTTCATTCCATCTTTGTGAGTTAGCCTGAGACTTACCCGGTAAAGGTTGATTCTATTCCCTTAGTTGGAGTGTTAGTTTGAGGTTATAGTTCTTTTCCTTAATTCCTTGAGACTTACCCGGTAATAGGAGTTACGGTTTGGGATTAGTGAGTAGTGAGACTTACCCGGTGATCTATTCCACTTTAGTAACACCTTCCCTTTGCAAAACCTCAGCTTTGTCCGCTTATCTTGAGATCTTGAGTTGGAACCACAACTAGATGCTTTAATCCCTAGAATTGCATATTTCCTTTAATTGACTACATTATCATCTTTGTTTGTTTTAATCGCTTTTGTGGTTAGTAATTACATAGACTACCTATACTTGCTTAGGTTTCACCTAAGTCCCTGAGATCGACACCCCGGAATTTCTTGCTTTTACTACGATTGACCCGTACACTGCGGGTTCGCATCCTTGTTTTTAGCATACATCTTGGGTTATAAATTTAAAGCTTGCACACACCATTTGGAGCGAACAAGTTTTTGGCGCCGTTGCCGGGGACTTGGTCTAGACCGAGCCGGTTGCGGTTGGCTTTCGGGGCGCTTGCCCCTGTTTCTACTAACCACTCTACTTGAGTGACTTTCGCAGGTTCTTTTTCTTAGGTTTATGCCAAGAACCCGCACTGGGAAGGAAATCGTTCCCTACGATTCCGAACCAGAAAAGACATATAAAAGACACTTGAAAGAAGCGAAGATGGCCAATCAAGATAATCGCGATCTTGAAGCCGAATTGAAGGAGGCGTTGGAACAACTACGCCTCGGCAAAGAAGAATTGCGACTGGAAAAGGAAGAAACTCGCGCAAGTACGGAAGCGATCGAAGCAGATATGGCGGCTTTACGGGACCATTATCTACCTCGACCAACTCCAGTTCCTCGACCGAGGCAGGACCCAGCTCCAGCTGTCCCGGCCGAGATACTTCCACCTCGGATACCAGTCCGAGATGCTCTTTTTGCAGGTATTCCACAGACCCTAGGGTAGTGGATGGACCCCAATCAGCAACTGAGGCGTCCAGGAGTTAACCTAGGTGATCCAGCGGACCATGATTATTAGCTTCGACCGCAAGTTCTTTCCATGATTCGCCAATGCTAGTTTGGAGGGCTAGAGAGGGAATATCCGCATCAACATCTACAAAACTATGAGATCTTGATGGAGACCTTGAGACCTTCAAGGCTTGAAAACAACAATTACAAGCTAAGGCCTTTCTACTTCTCTTTGAAAGATAGAGCGCTTACTTGATATCAATCTCTTCCTCCAGGAAAAATCAATACTTGGGAGGAGATGACTACGGAGTTCTTGACTAAATTATTTCCCCCTCTAAAACCGCTGAAATGAGAGGGAAGATCAATGCATTCATCATGAAGGACAAAGAGAGTTTGTCCAAGTCATGGGAGAGATTTAAAGACATTCTTCTGGATTGCCCACATCATGGGATTCCAAAGATAGAGTTGTTGGAGATATACTTCAAAGGACTAGACGGAAACACCCAGTTCAACCTTCAACTACTATCCGCCGGCACGTTCATGGACATGCCGATTGACGAAGTTTGGGAGTTCATAGAGAAGCAAGCTTTGCACATGGAGAAATACTTCCACCAAGGAGCCAAAGGTGGAGTTAAAAGAGTCAACTTTCAAGAAGCTCCACCAAACAATGATCAACTCACCTCTTTGAAGAATGATGTGAAACAATTGAAGGAACTTTTGGTTGCTCAAACCAAGAAAGAAGATGAAGGATATCAAGGCTCAAGGAACAACAATGGGTACCGGAACAACAACAACGGTTCCCGGAACAACAACTACAACAACAATAGAGGATCCAACAACAATAATTGGAGGGCAAACAATCCAAATTCGGGTAACCCTTACTCTAACTCCAATTCGAATGACTCCTATAATCCTTTCCTCTCTTCTTCTTCTTCTTCTACTCCATTAAAGAGCTAGGAGCAAGGATCGAGTTCGTCCCAGCCTGAAAAGAAAGATGCGGTGCTGGAGGCCATCTTGATCAAGCTTAACTCTATGGAGATCCATGACTTCATTTTCGAAGGCACTAAAAGCCTTAGAACAACAATTCTTTAACAAGTCGAATGAAGCGCCAAGAGATCCAGGGAAGCTTCCAGCAAGGACGGAAAGCAACCCTAAAGGACATATCATGGCAATAACGACAAGAAGTGGACTGAAGACTGCAGATCCAGTGCCTCGGTCGATGCCAGTACAGACGAAGACCACCTCGGTCCAGGTACAGTCGAAGAACACTTCGGCCGAGGTACCAACCGAGGTTGAGCCACAGAGAGCGTCGGACAAAACTGAAGTTTATGTTCCACCTCCTGCATATAAACCACTACTTCCATTCCCCCAGTCAAGGGCCAGAGCACATCTAGACAAGCATTTTGGTAAGTTCCTTGACTTGATGAATAAACTACATATTAATATCCCTTTTCTTGATGCTATTCTAGGGATGCCCGCATATGGGCAGTTCTTAAAAGAGATTCTATCAAGGAAAAGGAAGTTGGAAGACTTTGGTGAAGTAAGGATGACATCTAAATCCTCGGAGCTTATTCAAATCATGAAGGAGAAGATGCCACCCAAATTAAGAGATCCCGGCTCATTTTGCATTCCCATTCAAGTTAGGGATGTCATTTGGGAAGCATTATGTGATCAAGGAGCCAGCGTGAGCATCATCCCGTTGGAGCTATGTGTAAGGATCGGACTTGGAGAGCCCAAGCCGGTGAAGATACGGTTATACATGGAGGACCGCTCCATTACCCATCCCGTGGGCATTTTGGAAGACGTTCCGGTTAAGTTAGGTAACTTCTATTTACCTATAGACTTTGTTGTACTTGACATTCCCGCAGATTATCCCATTCCTATCATTCTCGGGAGACCATTTCTAGCAACTTCGGGTTGCAATGTGGATTGTAAGAACGCGAAGTTAAAATTCAACATTGGCGGAGATGAAGTGGAATTTGCATTGCTTGCGGCAATGAAGGGAGAGCAGCTAGGAGATGATATCTTCAACATCTATGATGAAGAAGAATCAAGAGAATTGGTGAGCTCTATCCTTATTAAAGATCCACTTGAAAAATTTATTAGTTTTAGCTTAATGGAGGAAGGTATAGATGCTTCTTGTGATGCAGATATACGGAGCTTAAAGGCGCTGGATGAAGATCCAGGAGCTAAGATTGAGAAACTAATCCAGGAGAAGAAGATCTCTAGTTTCGGTCCTAGTTGTAGTACCTCGACTGAGGCAACTTCTGGACCAAGCGAGGTGTTCTTGACAGAAGAACATCTCGGTCACCTTCTCTGGACTTCGACCGAGGTCGAAAGCGAGATGATGTCAACTGAGAATAACAAACTTCTTACTCCCTTTTTTGACATTCATCCTCAGTTGGAAATACCACCCGGATTGACGTACGCTCAAAGGAAGAAATTCTTCAAGGATGTACGCCATTACTACTGGGATGAAGTTACTAGCGTCATACGACATTGTCACTCACTTCCTTGTGGAGGGCATGCTAGCGCTCACAAGACGTGCGCCAAGGTATTACGTTCCGGTTTCTTTTGTCCTACATTATTTAAGGATGTGCAATCGTTTGTTGTCTCTTGTGATGCATGCCAAAGAACAGGGAATTTATCTAGGAGGAACGAGATGCCACTCAATAACATACAAGAGGTTGGATCTTTGATGTATGGGGAGTAGATTTCATGGGACCTTTTCCGTAATCCGGAGGGAACCTCTACATTCTCCTAGCTGTCAACTACGTCTCTAGATGGGTTGAAGCCATTGCCTCTCCCACTAATGACGCCATGGTGGTTGTGAAGTTCTTCAACAAGACTATCTTTCCACGTTTTGGGACTCCACGCATCATCATCAGCGATGGAGGGACACATTTCATCAACCGGAAGTTCAAAGCACTTCTATCGAAGTATGGGGTAACCCACAAGGTAGCAACCCCTTATCACCCTCAAACTAGTGGATATGTCGAGATCTCAAATAGAGAAATTAAAGCAATCTTGGAGAAGACCGTCTCTAGGACGAGGAAGGATTGGTTCATGAAGTTGGACGACGCTCTTTGGGCTTACATGACCGCATTCAAGACTCCCATTGGTACCACCCCTTATAATTTGGTATATGGGAAGTCTTGTCATTTGCCCGTTGAGTTAGAACACAAGGCCTATTGGGAAATCAAATGGTTGAACTTCGACATAAAGGAAGCCGGTGAGAAGCGGCTATTGGATATCAATGAGCTGGAGGAGTTGCGTTTGAACGCTTACGAGAATGCCAAATTATTTAAAGAAGGTCGAAGAAATGGCATGACAAGCGTATCATCCCTAAGGAGCTCAAAGAAGGAGACTTAGTTCTACTCTTCCACTCCCGCCTCCGCCTCTTTCCAGGTAAGTTGAAATCTAGATGGACAGGACCTTATGTTGTGAAACATGTTTTCCCTTATGGTGCAGTTGAGATCTGGGGAGAAACAAGTGGAAGCTTCAAGGTCAATGGTCATAGACTTAAGAAATACAAACTGGAAGTCCCGGTTGAGGAGGTTGCACTACTATACCTTATTTAGGGATGCCGTATGGTCCAGCTAGCGACCTTAAATCAAGCGCTTCTTGGGAGGCAACCCAAGGTATTGCTTTCTTTTCCCTTTTTTCGAGTCTAACTTTAGATAGTTTGCTTTTGTTTTGCTTTGCTTTGTTTTTGGCGTCCTAGACAGACAACAGATGACATCTAAGGAAGGAATACTGTAACACCCCAATATCTGAGAACTCGGGGAGCTACTGGTTAGGACCTCACAATGGGTCCCGACCTTAGTTTTACAACAATTTACTTGGATTACTTGGATCTTACAACAAGGCACAAAAGTATTTAAAAAATTTGAAAACTTTTAACAATATATACATGGAGAATATGTATCAGCCTTACGAGAAAAGATAAATAAAACGACGCATATGAAGGACATAAGGCAACCTCGTCCCCAACTAAATGAGTACGTGGACCCGGCTGACCATTCCCTCCGGATCTCTCTACAACTGTCTTAACCTACAAGGCATCTACAAGTGGTATAAAACCGTTAGCTAACATTCTATGCATAAGTATAAAGGTAAAAGCACAAACACACAACATACACAATCAACATGCAACACTCAATCCTTTTTATTATCTTTTAATTAGGTGATATGTCATTACTAATGATACTTATTTTGTGACACGAGGGATTCCCAAACCTCGCCCCTGTCCCCGTTTACCAACGCGGAATGGTACTAATGCATCTGACCGTCTACCTGACTGGGCTGGTCGCAGGGAACCTCCTAGACTCTCGCAAGAGCTAGGCAGATGATGTCACGACCCGTTATCATACACTTGGGTCAATTATGTAAATAATAAAGTCGGCCTAATCCGGTTTCGTTATTTATTATAACTAACAAACACCACTCATACACATTACACTCATACAAGAAGCCGGCTAAGTAAGTCCGTGGACTTACCTGAATCAGATCTCGACTTTCTAATTCGCAAATCGATAT
>BSUD01000005.1:74367999-74501575 GCA_033239045.1 Fagopyrum esculentum
TATCATCCCTAAGGAGCTCAAAGAAGGAGACTTAGTTCTACTCTTCCACTCCCGCCTCCGCCTCTTTCCAGGTAAGTTGAAATCTAGATGGACAGGACCTTATGTTGTGAAACATGTTTTCCCTTATGGTGCAGTTGAGATCTGGGGAGAAACAAGTGGAAGCTTCAAGGTCAATGGTCATAGACTTAAGAAATACAAACTGGAAGTCCCGGTTGAGGAGGTTGCACTACTATACCTTATTTAGGGATGCCGTATGGTCCAGCTAGCGACCTTAAATCAAGCGCTTCTTGGGAGGCAACCCAAGGTATTGCTTTCTTTTCCCTTTTTTCGAGTCTAACTTTAGATAGTTTGCTTTTGTTTTGCTTTGCTTTGTTTTTGGCGTCCTAGACAGACAACAGATGACATCTAAGGAAGGAATACTGTAACACCCCAAATTCTGAGAACTCGGGGAGCTACTGGTTAGGACCTCACAATGGGTCCCGACCTTAGTTTTACAACAATTTACTTGGATTACTTGGATCTTACAACAAGGCACAAAAGTATTTAAAAAATTTGAAAACTTTTAACAATATATACATGGAGAATATGTATCAGCCTTACGAGAAAAGATAAATAAAACGACGCATATGAAGGACATAAGGCAACCTCGTCCCCAACTAAATGAGTACGTGGACCCGGCTGACCATTCCCTCCGGATCTCTCTACAACTGTCTTAACCTACAAGGCATCTACAAGTGGTATAAAACCGTTAGCTAACATTCTATGCATAAGTATAAAGGTAAAAGCACAAACACACAACATACACAATCAACATGCAACACTCAATCCTTTTTATTATCTTTTAATTAGGTGATATGTCATTACTAATGATACTTATTTTGTGACACGAGGGATTCCCAAACCTCGCCCCTGTCCCCGTTTACCAACGCGGAATGGTACTAATGCATCTGACCGTCTACCTGACTGGGCTGGTCGCAGGGAACCTCCTAGACTCTCGCAAGAGCTAGGCAGATGATGTCACGACCCGTTATCATACACTTGGGTCAATTATGTAAATAATAAAGTCGGCCTAATCCGGTTTCGTTATTTATTATAACTAACAAACACCACTCATACACATTACACTCATACAAGAAGCCGGCTAAGTAAGTCCGTGGACTTACCTGAATCAGATCTCGACTTTCTAATTCGCAAATCGATATATACAGTAGGAATTCAAGAGCCTGTCAAAGGAGGCAAGTGTGTCAGCATACTTTCTAGGTGATTAGAAGTCTAAGACTTCTAAGATAGTAGGTCTTAATAGAACGGAATTGATTACAGTATTAATTTATGGTAAAATGACTATTTTACCCTTGGTCTCGAAACTTCCAAAATTCCCTAATTCATGCCTAAACTCTTATTTGAGACTAAAGAGTCATATTCTAACTCCTAAAGATGAGTTTGGTTACAAGCTGACAATTTACCCATTTCCTTATTTTCGTAAAGATCGTTAAGGTCCAACTTCGGCTTCAAATATAAAATTCGAATAATCTTATAAAAATTCCGAAATAATTCCCTAGATCATCTATGATATCTCATCTACTCTTAGGAGCAAGAATTTCTTAAAGGTCCGTCATTGTCGATCGGAATGAAGGAGCCAATGTGTGCCGGACACAAGGTGAAGGGATGTGCAGAAGGGTGAACGCTCCTGCTGCTGCTCCTGAGTGTTGGTCTTGCCGGCTCCTATGCGCAGAAGGACGCAAGGCTCACCAGCGCCGGACCCAAGGTGAAGGGAAGTGCAGATGTGCAGATGTGCTACTTGTGCACAACGACAGAGGGAATGCAGAAGATCGCTGCAACTTGATCTGCGTGAGGGGGATCGTTCGATGGAGTCGGACTGTTCGTACCACTACACTGCACGGCTGGACATTGACGAGAAGAGTGAGGGAGGTGAGGCTGCTGCGTTCTGGCTCGACAGAAGCAAGGAGAGGGAAGGGATTGCTCTTCTGTACGTGAATCTGGACAGGTACGGAAGCAGGCGTGGGCTGGAGTGGGTCGAGATCTACGGAAAGATCTACATATCCGGCTGTTACGTTGGATGGAGAACGAGAAGATAGGAGAGAGTTAATGTGGTTGCTGGCTGACGTGGAATGTGAGGAGTCGGCTGTCCCTTGTGCTGCTTCATGGGCTTCTCCTAGGCTGGGCTTCCTTCCAAGCAAAACAAAAGAAATGGGCTGAAAATAAGGTGAGAATAAGTGGGCTGAAAGTTTGTCAAGACTTGTCGAAAACTCATCATGGCTTTGTCAGGCCCATGCATGACTTCGTCACAGAGTTGTCTGGCTTCGTCATGACCTCGTGATAGCATGAATTATTGTCTATATTTTGAGGCCTGTTTAGACGTTTTATCTTCAATAATCTGCATGTTTGTATATATATTGTGTGATTATATTGTCGTTTCATCTACCTTTGCGGGAATCGAGGTCTATACCTAGTTTTGATGTAATCGTAGGTAAAATGGCACGTTTTGCATCAAAAAGGAGCAAAAGGAGCTATGGAGTCATTGGAGCTACATTCAGGAGCTTAAGGAGTAATCCAGGAATCATGGAATTGGATTAAAGATTCGCTTTGGACCAGATTTGAGAGATTTCACATTTAGTTGTGATTCACCTCGGTTGACTACAAAGTCACCTCGACCGAGGTGATCCAGAGGAGCCGACTCGACCGAGGCGAACACCTAGGACGTGGCAAGAATATTTTATTCTTGGCTGAGATCTTTTATCTTTGGAAAGAGGATCTTATATTTTTGGGCTAGATTCTTGGAAGGAAGAAGATAAGTTAGACCATATATATTTTACCTATTTTTATGGGAAGAGATTTTTCTAAGATATCTTATCTTTGGAGGGTAATTTTCCTATAAAAAGGGTTGGATTTTCCACAAATCCAGATCATGCTATACCACCGATTGTGTTTAGACATCCGCTGCAGTCATACTCCAGTTGGGAGATTTGAAGAACCTTTTTGAAGGTTGAAGGAAGAAAGTTTATAGCTTTTATAGCTTTTTGAAGGGTTTTTGTAAGATCATCTTAGATTCCCTTCATTGTTGTTTGTCTTGTTGGATTTTAATCCAAGGAACGCTTGTTGTTTTGATAATTGATTCAGTTATTGAAGCCTTTCTCTTAAGGTTTTCTTGTTCGATTATTCTCTTTCTTCCCATATATTTGATTATTACTCTCATGATGATGAGTGGCTAATCTCTTTGTGTGATTCTAGGGTGATTGACTGAAGGTTGTGGGAAAAACAATGATAGAATAATCTTAATCACAGTAGGACCCTGGAAGCTCGAGTCTTTACCTTAACCCTAAGCATCTCGCTTAGTCGATGAACATCTGGGCCGGGTGGAATTCTTTTGACCGAGGTAACTTATCTGATCCGAAACTGAGAGTTAAGTGTTAGAGTTTGCCAAAACCTATTCTTATTACACCTTTCCTGGTTCAATGCAAGCTTAGGATGAGACTTACCCGGTAATTCCTTTGTTTGTTTACCTAAGATCATAAGTGTAGGTAATAAAGGTTTATCCTTTTTTAGGGTTTGAGTGTGCTTTCATCCCATCTATGTGAGTTAGCTTGAGACTTACCCAGTAAAGGTTGATTCTATTCCCTTAGTTGGAGTGTTAGTTTGAGGTTGTAGTTCTTTTTCTTAATTCCTTGAGACTTACCCGGTAATAGGAGTTACGGTTTGGGATTAGTGAGTAGTGAGACTTAGCCGATGATCTATTCCACTTTAGAAATACCTTCCCTATGCAAAAATCTCAGCTTTGTCCGCTTATCTTTAGATCTTGAGTTGGAACCACAACTAGATGCTTTAATCCTTAGAATTGCATATTTCCTTTATTGACTTTTATCATATTTGATTGTTTTAATTGCTTTTGTGGTTAGTAATTGCTAAAGCTTACCTATTCCGACTTTGTTTCACTAAGTCCCTATGATCGACCCCTGGAATTCCTTGCTTTTTACTACGATTGACCCGTACACTGCGGTTTCGCATCCTTGTTTTAAGCTTACATCTAGGGTTATAAATTTAAAGCTTGCACACACCATTTGGAGCGAACAAGTTTTTGGCGCCGTTGCCGGGGACTTGGTCTAGACCGAGCCGGTTGCGGTACGCTTTTGGGGCACTTGCCCCCGTGTCCACTAACCACTCTACTTGAGTGACTTTCGCGGGTTCTTTTCTTAGGTTTATGCGAAGAACCCGCGCTGGGAAGGAAATTGTTCCTTCCGATCCCGAACCAGAAAAGACATATAAACGACGCTTGAGAGAAGCGAAGATGGCCAACCAAGATGATCGCGATCTTGAGGCCGAATTGAAAGATGCGTTAGAACAGCTACGCCTCAGCAAGGAAGAACTGAGGCAGGAGAAAGAAGAAACTCGCACCAAGACTGAAGCGATCGAAGCAGGTATGGCAGCCTTACGAGACCCGTATCTACTTCGACTGAGGGAAGACCCTGTTCCCGATCCTCGACCGATGCAGGATCCAATTCCAGACCCTCGACCGAGGCAGGTCCCAGCACCTGTTGCCCCGGCCGATGTACTTCTACCTCGGATACCAGTCCGAGGCGCTCTTTTTGTAGGAATCCCGCAAACCCTAGGGCAAAGGATGGACCCCAATCAACAACTGAGGCGTCCTGAAGTTAACCTAGGAGATCCGGTGGACCATGACTACGAACTTCGACCGCAAGTTCTTTCCATGATTCGCCAATGCCAGTTTGGAGGGCTAGAGAAGGAATCTCCGCATCAACATCTGCAAAACTATGAGATCTTGATGGAGACCTTGAGACCCTCAAGAATAGAAAACAACAACTACAAGCTAAGACCTTTTTACTTTTCTTTAAAAGATAGAGTTCTTACTTGGTATCAATCTCTTCCTCCAGGAAAAATCAGCACTTGGGAGGAGATGACTACGGAATTCTTGACTAAATTCTTTCCCCCCTCTAAGACCGCTGAAATGAGAGGGAAGATTAATGCATTAATCATGAAGGACAAGGAGAGCTTGTCCAAGTCATGAGAGAGGTTTAAAGACATTCTTTTGGATTGCCCACATCATGGGATTCCAAAGATAGAGTTGTTGGAGATATACTTCAAGGGACTGGACGGAAGCACCCAGTTCAACCTCCAACTACTATCAGCCGGTACTTTTATGGACATGACGATTGACGAAGCTTGGGACTTTATAGAGAAGCAAGCTTTGCATATGGAGAAATATTCCCAGCAAGGAGCTGAAGGTGGAGTTAAAAGAGTTAACTTTCAAGATGCTCCGCCTAACAACAATCAACTCACGTCTTTGAAGAATGACGTGATACAATTGAAGGAACTCTTGGTTGCTCAAACCAAGAAGGAAGATCAAGGATCAAGGAACAACAACAATGGATACCGTAACAACAACAACGGTTCCCGGAACAACAACTACAACAACAATAGAGGATCCAACAACAATAATTGGAGAGCGAACAACCAAAATTTGGGTAACAATCATTCTAACTCCAATTCTAACGATTCCTCTAATCCTTTGCTCTCTTCCCCTTCTTATTCTACTCCATTAAAGAGGCAGGGGCAAGGATCAAGTTCGTCCCAGCCGGAAAAGAAAGATGCGGTGCTGGAGGCTATCTTGATCAAGCTTAGTGCTATGGAGACATCTATGACTTCATTTTCAAAGGCCCAAAAAGCTATTGAACAACAACTTGCTAGTAGGGCAAATGAAACGCCAAGAGATCCAGGGAAGCTTCCAGCAAGAACGGAAAGCAACCCTAAGGGCTAGATTATGGCCATAACGACGAGGAGTGGACTGAAGACTGCAGATCCAGCGCCTCGGTCGGTACCAGTACCGACGAAGACCACCTCGGTCTAGGTGTAGTCGAAGAACACTTCGGCCGAGATGCCAACCGAGGTGGAGCCACAGAAAGCGGGGGAGAAAACTGAAGTTTATGTTCCACCTCCTGCATATAAACCACCACTTCCATTCCCCCAGTCAAGGGCTAGAGCACATCTAGACAAGCACTTTGGTAAGTTCCTTGACTTGATGAATAAACTACAAATTAACATTCCTTTCCTTGATGCTATTCTAGGGATGCCCGCCTATGGGAAGTTCTTGAAAGAGATCCTATCAAGGAAGAGGAAGCTGGAAGACTTCGGTGAAGTAAGGATGACATCTAAATCCTCGGAGCTCATACAAATCATGAAGGAGAAGATGCCACCCAAGTTGAGAGATCCCGGCTCATTTTGCATTCACATTCAAGTTGGGGATGTTACTTGTGAAGCGTTATGTGATCTAGGGGCTAGCGTGAGCATCATTCCGCTGGAGCTATGTGTGAAGATCGGACTTGGAGAGCCCAAGCCGGTTAAGATAAGGCTATACATGGCGGACCATTTCTAGCAACTTCGAGAGGCCATTTCTAGCAACTTCGGGTTGCAATGTGGATTGTAAGAACGCCAAGCTGAAATTTAATATTGGCGGAGATGAAGTGGAATTCGCATTACTTGCGGCTATGAAAGGAGAGCAGCTAGGAGATGATATCTTCAACATCTATGATGAAGAAGAATCAAGAGAATTGGTGAGCGCTATCCTTATTAACGATCCACTTGAGAAAGTTATTAGTTTTAGTTTAATGGAGGAAGGTATAGATGCCTCTTGTGATGCAGATATACGGAGCTTAAAGGCACTGGAAGAAGATCCAGGGGCTAAAACTGAGAAACTAATCCAGGAGACGAAGATCTCCAGTTTCGATTCCAGTTACAGTACCTCGACTGAGGCACTTTCTGAACCAAGCGAGGCGACTGAAGAACATCTTGGTTAACGCCTCTGCGCCTCGACCGAGGTCGAAGGTGAGATGATGTCAACTGAGACTACCGAAAATAACAAACTTCTTACTCCTTTCTCTGACATTCATCCTCAGTTGGTGGAACATTTTATCCACAAACTTTCTGATAATAAAGGACCTTGGTATGCTGATATTGTTAATTATCTTGTTTGCCAGGAAATACCACCCGGATTGACGTACGCTCAAAGGAAGAAATTCTTTAAGGACGTACGCCATTACTACTGGGATGAACCGCTGCTATTCATGCGCGGGCCGGATGGGATGCTTCGAAGATGCATTCCGGAAGATGAATTTAATAGCGTCATACGGCATTGTCATTCACTCCCTTGTGGAAGACATGCTAGCACCAACAAGACATGCGCTAAGGTATTACGTTCCGGTTTCTTTTGGCCTACATTATTTAAAGATGTGCAATCGTTTGTTGTCTCTTGTGATGCATGCCAAAGAACAGGGAACTTATCTAGGAGGAACGAAATGCCACTTAATAACATTCAAGAGGTGGAAATCTTTGATGTATGGGGGATAGACTTCATGGGACCTTTCCCATCCTCCAGAGGAAACCTCTATATTCTTCTAGCAGTTGATTACGTCTCTAGATGGGTTGAAGCCATGTCTTCTCCCACTAATGACGCCAAGGTGGTTGTGAAGTTCTTTAACAGAACTATCTTTCCATGTTTTGGAACTCCACGTATCATCATCAGCGATGGAGGGACGCATTTCATCAACCGGAAGATTAAGGCACTTCTATCGAAGTATGGGGTGACCCACAAGGTAGCAACCCCTTATCACCCTCAAACTAGTGGACAAGTCGAGATCTCGAATAGAGAAATTAAAGCAATTTTGGAGAAGACCGTCTCTAGGACGAGGAAGGATTGGTCCATGAAATTGGACGACGCTCTCTGGGCCTACAGGACCGCATTTAAGACTCCCATTGGTACCACCCCTTATAATTTGGTATATGGGAAATCTTGTCATTTGCCCGTTGAGTTAGAACACAAAGCATATTGGGCGATCAAATGTTTGAACTTCGACATCAAGGAAGCCGGCGAGAAGCGGCTATTGGATATCAATGAGCTGGAGGAGCTGCGTTTGAACGCTTGTGAGAATGCTAAAATCTATAAAGAAAGGACGAAGAAATGGCATGACAAGCGCATCATTCCTAAGGAGCTTAAAGAAGGAGACTTGGTTCTACTCTTCAACTCCCGTCTCCACCTCTTTCCAGGTAAGTTGAAATCTAGATGGACCGGACCTTATGTTGTGAAACATGTTTTTCCTCATGGTGCAGTCGAGATATGGGGCGAAACGAGTGGAAGCTTCAAGGTCAATGGTTATGGACTTAAGAAATACAAACCGGAAGTTCCGGTTGAGGAGGTTGCACCACTATACCTCGTATGAGAGACGTCGTATGGTCCAGCTAGCGACCTTAAATCAAGCGCTTCTTGGGAGGCAACCCAAGGTATTGCTTTCTTTTCCCTTTTTGTAGTCTAGCTTAGATAGGTTGCTTTTGCTTTGCTTTGTTTTGTTTTTGGCATCCTAGACAAACAACAGGTGACATCTAAGGAAGGAATACAAACCAGGAGCACAACTGGAAGGACATAAGTTCGAAAATTTGAAAAGATGGAGATTGACTGAGACACATCTCGGTTGCTGTCACAACACCTCGACTGAGATGAATCTTGAGCAACCGAGGCGACTAGGGTTTCGGAAGATTCACCTCGGTCCGTACCACCTCGGTCCAGTCGAGACCACCTCGACCGAGGTGACAGTAGTTCCAAAAAAGGGTATAAAAAGGGGGCTGAAAATTCTCTTTCCTCCTTTACCTTCTCCTCGACCGCGGCACGCCCTTCGCCTCGCTTCGCCAATCTTCGCTCGTTTTCAACGATTCTTGCTTCCAAACCGCTAAGAAAGGGTAGAGGATCACAGTGCAAGTGCTAATCTGCAAGAAAAATGAGCCAATCGACCGAATTGGGGTAAATATCGAAAAAACCCTAACCTCGCTCTTCTCCACTGTTTTCCTTCGATTTTGGCTTTGGTTGCCCCTACATTTGCTGAGAAACAGATTAAGTACCCCATAGGAACCTGTTGTAGTGATTTTGGGGGAAAAGAACTGGATTTTTGAGGAAATCAGTCGCGCAGTTTTTCACCTCGGTCAAGTCGGTCTGTGCCTCGGCCGAGGTGTTCTACAGAGTTGTCAGGCCGACCGAGATGGTCTGACAAGTTACAGAAAGATGAGTTCAGATAGACAGCTGGTCCTGAGGGACAGATCCTCTCCTTCCCCTTCTTCTTCCTCCAAACCTACTAGACCGGTGATCCACGAGAGATACCAGGTTGATTATGACCACATAGCGGCCCGTCCAGTGATTGCACCTCGCTTCCTGGACATTTCTACATTTGATTATCTCCATGTGGATGGAGATCTGAAACGTATGATTTCTATGGTGGGGCTAGATCAGTTCATTGAGATCCGCGCTCCCGCTTACTTAGAGCCTACTCTGGAGTTTGTTAGCTCCTTCACCTACCTTCCCACAGAGCGTTCTGTGAAATACCGGTTGATGAACCGGAACTTCATAGTTCCTTTAGAGTACTGGCGAGACATCTTTGGTTTCCCGGCCCCGACTGCTGTTGATTTTCCCTCCCGAGCTTTAGCTAGGGAGTTTAGGGGATAGATTGCTCACGTAGTTGAGCACGTAGATAGATGGCGCCCTGGAGACTCCAGGGAGCGTATTATATTTCACCTAGCTTTTAGGTTAGCTCACAGGATATTCAGTGAGACTCTTCTGGCGCGTACTGAGACGCCCCAGAAGGTCAGACAGGGGGAGTTGTTTAGCCTATCCTGCATGGTGACTGGAGGGATCCCAGACTTTGGTTTGATGCAGGCAGAGGATCTGCATAGGATCAAGGCCAAGGCGAAGGGCGACATCTGTTGTGGAGTCATTGTGACTCACACAGCGAGTTACCAGGATATGGACCTCAGCGCTTGTACCATGGTGGCGGCTGCCAAGCCGCTTGGACTCCAAGAGATGATCACTCGGAGGATACTAGTTCCCCGAGGACTTACTACGCCATATGTGGCGATGCCATGGGAGGCTACCGCACCACAGGGGATCAGATGGTCACCCCAGTTCTCAGTATATGATCCACACTATTGGCAGACTGCTTGGATCCCATTTTTGGAGGATGCTAGAGAGGCAGCAGCTGCACCAGCTGAGGAGGATGAGGTTGAGGAGGCTGTTGATGATGATGATGATAGGGATGGTGGAGTTCCTATGGATACGGGGACTGATACTGCTGGAACGAGTGCGCCGGTCATCGATTTGGATGATGACGAGACTGAGGCCGAGCCGACTGCATCACCAGTACGCCCTGCTAGGCGTAGGGTACGCTGACAGAGAGATCCAGATGCTCACCGTCGGATTGATGATCTGACGGATCAGATGATCGATTCTTATGTTGCCCTATCGCTGGATATACGTGAGATGCAAGAGACACAGCACTACCAGCACATGATGACTGAGATTCAGTTTCAGCATATCATGGGCTACTCTTTCGACCCATCTCAGTATCCGTACGTGCCACCACCACCACCACCGGATCGGGATTATTGAGAGCTTGCAGGATTTTTCTTTCTTTATTTATTATGCAGCTCGACTATGTCCGGTGAGTACTTTATTTCTTTAGACTTATTTTGACCCACTGGGACAGTGTGTCCCAAGTATGGGGTGTTGATGCATTATTTGACTTATGTGATGTATGACTCGACTTTATCGGATATTTATGCTTTCTTTTGCTTCTATGGTTTTATCTGAGATTACATGCATGCATACAGGTTATTTGATTGAGAAAAACGTCAAAAACTGGACAGAAAAAAAATTTTTTTACCTCGACCGGGATGATTCTGGCCAAACGAGGTACTTCACTTCGGTTGACTTAGATCACCTCGACCGAGGTGGTTTAGCTGAGAATTTTCGAAACGTTTTGTGCTTCTTATCTGGATATGATCTCAGTGAAGATCTTGTTTACTGACTGGTTTTGAAATCTTTATATGTTTGAAAGGTTCTATAATATGTTTAAGTTGCTAAATGCTTTGTTTGAAATTTTTGGCATGTTTAATACTTTGTTTTTATCCAAATTATGTTGAATTTGAAGGTTCACACCACGTTATGAGTTCTCCCACTTTCTTCCTGGAAAGACCAAGGCAATTCATTCTTTTCTCTTCTTTTTCTTGATCATGCTTAGCCCCTCATATACGTATTTGCCTCCCTTTACCTATCCGGGAATTTGGAAGCAAGCAAAGTGGTGAAAGCAAGTGAAGTAAAAGAGGTTGGCTGGAAGTGAAAGTGTTAGAAAGCAATAAATAGGTTTGGGGAAGTCAATCATGATGATGAGTAACTCGGCACCATTCACATAGCCGGGTGTTTGTGTCTTGCCAAAGTCGGATTGAGCGATATTCCTAACGGGTCATGGTATGTGCATCAAGGGTTTGATGCATCTCAAGAAATTGATGATTGCTGATTTCCTAGGCTTCGGTTATTGTGCACCTCTGTCCATGCATCCCAAAAAGTAAAGTAAAAAAAGGAAAAAAGTGTGAAATAAGCAAAGCTTATTGGTGGATGATGTTGAAAGTGAAGTGAAAGTGAAAGTGAAGTGATATCCTTTTCCCGGATTCTAGCACCACATTACCTTATATACATCCCTACCCTACACGTTTCTTGACCTTTCTTTTGGGAAGCCCTTGAGACCTCGAGCTTGTTGATTGACTTAGTGGTTTAAACTGGATTATGCATGATTAATTTCGATAATTATGATTTATTATGCATTCTATGATTTGATGCAAAGATGAACAACTTTCTTATATTTATAAAATGTTTTGATCATATTTTGATTTTAAATTCCATGAAGCATTCTCTTAGAGTGATCTATGATTGTAGCACACCATCAAAAATGTTTTTGAAAGACTTTTTTATTGATCTTTATGACTTATAATCCATTCTATCTTGTATTTTATATGCGGAACTTGCTTGGGGACAAGCAAGGCTAAGTATGGGGTATTTTGATAGAATGAATTATTGTCTATATTTTGAGGCCTGTTTAGAGTTTTATCTTCTATAATCTGAATGTTTGTATATATATTATGTGATTATATTATCGTTTCATCTACCTTTGCGGGAATCGAGGTCTACACCTAGTTTTGATGTAATCGTAGGTAAAATGGCACGTTTTGCATCAAAAAGGAGCAAAAGGAGCTATGGAGTCATTGGAGCTACATTCAGGAGCTTAAGGAATAATCCAGGAATCATGGAATTGGATTAAAGATTCGCTTTGGACCAGATTTGAGAGATTTCACATTCAGTTGTGATTCCCCTCGGTTGACTACAGAGTCACCTCGACCGAGGTGATCCAAAGGAGCCGACTCGACCGAGGCGAACACCTGGGACGCGGCAAGAATATTTTATTCTTGGCTGAGATCTTTTATCTTTGGAAAGAGGATCTTATATTTTTGGGCTGGATTCTTGGAAGGAAGAAGATAAGTTAGACCATATATTTTACCTATTTTTATGAGAAGAGATCTTTCTAAGATATCTTATCTTTGGAGGGTAATTTTCCTATAAAAAGGGTTGGATTTTCCACAAATCCAGATCATGCTATACCACCGATTGTGTTTAGACATCCGCTGCAGCCATACTCCAGTTGGGAGATTTGAAGAACCTTTTTGAAGGTTGAAGGAAGAAAGTTTATAGCTTTTATAGCTTTTTGAAGGGTTTTTGTAAGATCATCTTAGATTCCCTTCATTGTTGTTTGTCTTGTTGGATTTTAATCCAAGGAACGCTTGTTGTTTTGATAATTGATTCAGTTATTGAAGCCTTTCTCTTAAGGTTTTCTTGTTCGATTATTCTCTTTCTTCCCATATATTTGATTATTACTTTCATGATGATGAGTGGCTAATCTCTTTGTGTGATTCTAGGGTGATTGGCTGAAGGTTGTGGGAAAAACAATGATAGAATAATCTTAATCACAGTAGGACCCTGAAAGCTCGAGTCCTTACCTTAACCCTAAGCATCTCGCTCAGTCGATGAACATCTCGGCCGGGGTGGAATTTGGCTGACCGAGGTGACTTATCTGATCCGAAACTGAGAGTTAAGTGTTAGAGTTTGCCAAATCCTATTCTTATTACACCTTTCCTGGTTCCATGCAAGCTTAGGATGAGACTTACCCGGTAATTCCTTTGTTTGTTTACCAAAGATCATAAGTGTAGGTAATAAAGGTTTATCCTTTATTGGGGTTTGAGTGTGCTTTCATTCCATCTTTGTGAGTTAGCCTGAGACTTACCCGGTAAAGGTTGATTCTATTCCCTTAGTTGGAGTGTTAGTTTGAGGTTATAGTTCTTTTCCTTAATTCCTTGAGACTTACCCGGTAATGGGAGTTACAGTTTGGGATTAGTGATTAGTGAGACTTACCCGGTGATCTAATCCACTTTAGAAATACTTCCCTATGCAAAAATCTCAGCTTTGTCCGCTTATCTTTAGATCTTGAGTTGGAACCACAGCTAGATGCTTTAATCCCTAGAATTTCATATTTCCTTTATTGACTTTTATCATCTTTGATTGTTTTAATTGCTTTTGTGGTTAGTAATTGCTAAAGCTTACCTATTCCGACTTTGTTTCACTAAGTCCTTGTGATCGACCCCTAGAATTCCTTGCTTTTTACTTCGATTGACCCGTACACTGCGGGTTCGTATCCTTGTTTTAAACTTACGTCTAGGGTTATAAATTTAAAGCTTGCACACACCGTTTGGAGCGAACAAGTTTTTGGCGCCGTTGCCGGGGACTTGGTCTAGACCAAGCCGGTTGCGGTACGCTTTTGGGGCACTTGCCCCCGTGTCTACTAACCACTCTACTTGAGTGACTTTCGCAGGTTCTTTTTCTTAGGTTTATGCGAAGAACCCGCACAGGGAAGGAAATCGTTCCTTACGATCCCGAACCAGAAAAGACATACAAACGACGCTTGAGAGATCAAAGATGGCCGACCAAGACAATCGCAATCTTGAGGCCGAATTAAAGGAGGCGTTAGAACAGCTACGCCTCAGCAGGGAAGAACTGAGGCAGGAGAAAGAAGAAACTCGCACCTGGACTAAAGCCGGTGAAGATACGGTTATACATGGAGGACCGCTCCATTACCCATCCCGTGGGCATTTTGGAAGACGTTCCGGTTAAGTTAGGTAACTTCTATTTACCTATAGACTTTGTTGTACTTGACATTCCCGCAGATTATCCCATTCCTATCATTCTCGGGAGACCATTTCTAGCAACTTCGGGTTGCAATGTGGATTGTAAGAACGCGAAGTTAAAATTCAACATTGGCGGAGATGAAGTGGAATTTGCATTGCTTGCGGCAATGAAGGGAGAGCAGCTAGGAGATGATATCTTCAACATCTATGATGAAGAAGAATCAAGAGAATTGGTGAGCTCTATCCTTATTAAAGATCCACTTGAAAAATTTATTAGTTTTAGCTTAATGGAGGAAGGTATAGATGCTTCTTGTGATGCAGATATACGGAGCTTAAAGGCGCTGGATGAAGATCCAGGAGCTAAGATTGAGAAACTAATCCAGGAGAAGAAGATCTCCAGTTTCGGTCCTAGTTGTAGTACCTCGACCGAGGCAACTTCTGGACCAAGCGAGGTGTTCTTGACAGAAGAACATCTCGGTCACCTTCTCTGGACTTCGACCGAGGTCGAAAGCGAGATGATGTCAACTGAGAATAACAAACTTCTTACTCCCTTTTTTGACATTCATCCTCAGTTGGAAATACCACCCGGATTGACGTACGCTCAAAGGAAGAAATTCTTCAAGGATGTACGCCATTACTACTGGGATGAAGTTACTAGCGTCATACGACATTGTCACTCACTTCCTTGTGGAGGGCATGCTAGCGCTCACAAGACGTGCGCCAAGGTATTACGTTCCGGTTTCTTTTGTCCTACATTATTTAAGGATGTGCAATCGTTTGTTGTCTCTTGTGATGCATGCCAAAGAACAGGGAATTTATCTAGGAGGGACGAGATGCCACTCAATAACATACAAGAGGTTGGATCTTTGATGTATGGGGAGTAGATTTCATGGGACCTTTTCCGTAATCCGGAGGGAACCTCTACATTCTCCTAGATGTCGACTACGTCTCTAGATGGGTTGAAGCCATTGCCTCTCCCACTAATGACGCCATGGTGGCTGTGAAGTTCTTCAACAAGACTATCTTTCCACGTTTTGGGACTCCACGCATCATCATCAGCGATGGAGGGACACATTTCATCAACCGGAAGTTCAAAGCACTTCTATCGAAGTATGGGGTAACCCACAAGGTAGCAACCCCTTATCACCCTCAAGCTAGTGGATATATCGAGATCTCAAATAGAGAAATTAAAGCAATCTTGGAGAAGACCGTCTCTAGGACGAGGAAGGATTGGTTCATGAAGTTGGACGACGCTCTTTGGGCTTACATGACCGCATTCAAGACTCCCATTGGTACCACCCCTTATAATTTGGTATATGGGAAGTCTTGTCATTTGCCCGTTGAGTTAGAACACAAGGCCTATTGGGAAATCAAATGGTTGAACTTCGACATAAAGGAAGCCGGTGAGAAGCGGCTATTGGATATCAATGAGCTGGAGGAGTTGCATTTGAACGCTTACGAGAATGCCAAATTCTTTAAAGAAGGTCGAAGAAATGGCATGACAAGCTTATCATCCCTAAGGAGCTCAAAGAAGGAGACTTAGTTCTACTCTTCCACTCCCGCCTCCGCCTCTTTCCAGGTAAGTTGAAATCTAGATGGACAGGACCTTATGTTGTGAAACATGTTTTCCCTTATGGTGCAGTTGAGATCTGGGGAGAAACAAGTGGAAGCTTCAAGGTCAATGGTCATAGACTTAAGAAATACAAACTGGAAGTCCCGGTTTAGGAGGTTGCACTACTATACCTTATTTAGGGATGCCGTATGGTCCAGCTAGCGACCTTAAATCAAGCGCTTCTTGGGAGGCAACCCAAGGTATTGCTTTCTTTTCCCTTTTTTCGAGTCTAACTTTAGATAGTTTGCTTTTGTTTTGCTTTGCTTTGTTTTTGGCGTCCTAGACAGACAACAGATGACATCTAAGGAAGGAATACTGTAACACCCCAATATCTGAGAACTCGGGGAGCTACTGGTTAGGACCTCACAATGGGTCCCGACCTTAGTTTTACAACAATTTACTTGGATCTTACAACAAGGCACAAAAGTATTTAAAACATTTGAAAACTTTTAACAATATATACATGGAGAATATGTATCAGCCTTACGAGAAAAGATAAATAAAACGACGCATATGAAGGACATAAGGCAACCTCGTCCCCAACTAAATGAGTACGTGGACCCGGCTGACCATTCCCTCCGGATCTCTCTACAACTGTCTTAACCTACAAGGCATCTACAAGTGGTATAAAACCGTTAGCTAACATTCTATGCATAAGTATAAAGGTAAAAGCACAAACACACAACATACACAATCAACATGCAACACTCAATCCTTTTTATTATCTTTTAATTAGGTGATATGTCATTACTAATGATACTTATTTTGTGACACGAGGGATTCCCAAACCTCGCCCCTGTCCCCGTTTACCAACGCGGAATGGTACTAATGCATCTGACCGTCTACCTGACTGGGCTGGTCGCAGGGAACCTCCTAGACTCTCGCAAGAGCTAGGCAGATGATGTCACGACCCGTTATCATACACTTGGGTCAATTATGTAAATAATAAAGTCGGCCTAATCCGGTTTCGTTATTTATTATAACTAACAAACACCACTCATACACATTACACTCATACAAGAAGCCGGCTAAGTAAGTCCGTGGACTTACCTGAATCAGATCTCGACTTTCTAATTCGCAAATCGATATGTACAGTAGGAATTCAGTGGCCTGTCAAAGGAGGCAAGTGTGTCAGCATACTTTCTAGGTGATTAGAAGTCTAAGACTTCTAAGATAGTAGGTCTTAATAGAACGGAATTGATTACAGTATTAATTTATGGTAAAATGACTATTTTACCCTTGGTCTCGAAACTTCCAAAATTCCCTAATTCATGCCTAAACTCTTATTTGAGACTAAAGAGTCATATTCTAACTCCTAAAGATGAGTTTGGTTACAAGCTGACAATTTACCCATTTCCTTATTTTCGTAAAGATCGTTAAGGTCCAACTTCGGCTTCAAATATAAAATTCGAATAATCTTATAAAAATTCCGAAATAATTCCCTAGATCATCTATGATATCTCATCTACTCTTAGGAGCAAGAATTTCTTAAAACTGTTAAAGCATCACTTCTACAAAAATTTCTAAAGTTGGTTACAACACTTAACAAACAACACACTGTCTTAACTTTGAAAAATCATAACTCCTAAACTACTCGTTGGATTTATCCCAAATTTTGATATGTTATACTATAAAGTCTTATGTATAATATATCCAAAATTCAGCCGCAAAGGAGATCAAAGTCCTATTTAAAACTATCTCACAAAACCGAATTTCAGCACAACAGAAAAACTGCTTACGACTCAATCTTTGAAAAATCATAAATCCCAAACCACTCGCTGGATTCCTCTCAAATTTTAATATGTTCTACAACAATATGTCAACCATATCATATCCAAAATTCATGCCCAACTGAGATCAAGAGCTTATTCAAAACCATCTCACAAAACAGCATCACTTGCTGTTTTCCCCAACACTCAGCACATATATATAAAAACTGCATGAGGCGTCAACTTTGGAAGACAATAACTCTCAAACCGTAACTCCGATTCTTCTCAAATTTTAGTATGATCTACTATGTACTAATGAATACAACATATCCAAAATTCAGCCAAAAAGAAGAATTCTAAGTTACCCAAATCTGGACCCGAAGTTGACTGCTCGTCATTTCCGAAAACTGAGAAAAACGTAACAGCTCTCTGCGGTTGTTTTCTTGACTGAAATACATGGTTCCAAGATGGTTTAGCATCAGCTATAAGTACACATATGATTGAAGGAAATCAAGGTTGAAAGAGTATGGTTACACTCAACTATAAAACTCGCCCAAGAGGCTCACGAGGTTGCAACCAGGAGTAGAGGAGGGCAGTCATGCGCAGCCTGGAGAGGAAGATGTGTTGATGTTAAGTGTCTTCTGGGTAGATCTGGGAAGGTTGTGAGGCGGTTGTTTTGCAGAAATGCAGTCCGTCATTGTCGATCGGAATGAAGGAGCCAATGTGTGCCGGACACAAGGTGAAGGGATGTGCAGAAGGGTGAACGCTCCTGCTGCTGCTCCTGAGTGTTGGTCTTGCCGGCTCCTATGCGCAGAAGGACGCAAGGCTCACCAGCGCCGGACCCAAGGTGAAGGGATGTGCAGATGTGCAGATGTGCTACTTGTGCACGACGACAGAGGGAATGCAGAAGATCGCTGCAACTTGATCTGCGTGAGGGGGATCGTTCGATGGAGTCGGACTGTTCGTACCACTACACTGCACGGCTGGACATTGACGAGAAGAGTGAGGGAGGTGAGGCTGCTGCGTTCTGGCTCGACAGAAGCAAGGAGAGGGAAGGGATTGCTCTTCTGTACGTGAATCTGGACAGGTACGGAAGCAGGCGTGGGCTGGAGTGGGTCGAGATCTACGGAAAGATCTACATATCCGGCTATTACGTTGGATGGAGAACGAGAAGATAGGAGAGAGTTAATGTGGTTGCTGGCTGACGTGGAATGTGAGGAGTCGGCTGTCCCTTGTGCTGCTTCATGGGCTTCTCCTAGGCTGGGCTTCCTTCCAAGCAAAACAAAAGAAATGGGCTGAAAATAAGGTGAGAATAAGTGGGCTGAAAGTTTGTCAAGACTTGTCGAAAACTCATCATGGCTTTGTCAGGCCCATGCATGACTTCGTCACAGAGTTGTCTGGCTTCGTCATGACCTCGTGATAGCATGAATTATTGTCTATATTTTGAGGCCTGTTTAGACGTTTTATCTTCAATAATCTGCATGTTTGTATATATATTGTGTGATTATATTGTCGTTTCATCTACCTTTGCGGGAATCGAGGTCTATACCTAGTTTTGATGTAATCGTAGGTAAAATGGCACGTTTTGTATCAAAAAGGAGCAAAAGGAGCTATGGAGTCATTGGAGCTACATTCAGGAGCTTAAGGAGTAATCCAGGAATCATGGAATTGGATTAAAGATTCGCTTTGGACCAGATTTGAGAGATTTCACATTTAGTTGTGATTCACCTCGGTTGACTACAAAGTCACCTCGACCGAGGTGATCCAGAGGAGCCGACTCGACCGAGGCGAACACCTAGGACGTGGCAAGAATATTTTATTCTTGGCTGAGATCTTTTATCTTTGGAAAGAGGATCTTATATTTTTGGGCTAGATTCTTGGAAGGAAGAAGATAAGTTAGACCATATATATTTTACCTATTTTTATGGGAAGAGATTTTTCTAAGATATCTTATCTTTGGAGGGTAATTTTCCTATAAAAAGGGTTGGATTTTCCACAAATCCAGATCATGCTATACCACCGATTGTGTTTAGACATCCGCTGCAGTCATACTCCAGTTGGGAGATTTGAAGAACCTTTTTGAAGGTTGAAGGAAGAAAGTTTATAGCTTTTATAGCTTTTTGAAGGGTTTTTGTAAGATCATCTTAGATTCCCTTCATTGTTGTTTGTCTTGTTGGATTTTAATCCAAGGAACGCTTGTTGTTTTGATAATTGATTCAGTTATTGAAGCCTTTCTCTTAAGGTTTTCTTGTTCGATTATTCTCTTTCTTCCCATATATTTGATTATTACTCTCATGATGATGAGTGGCTAATCTCTTTGTGTGATTCTAGGGTGATTGACTGAAGGTTGTGGGAAAAACAATGATAGAATAATCTTAATCACAGTAGGACCCTGGAAGCTCGAGTCTTTACCTTAACCCTAAGCATCTCGCTTAGTCGATGAACATCTTGGCCGGGTGGAATTCTTTTGACCGAGGTAACTTATCTGATCCGAAACTGAGAGTTAAGTGTTAGAGTTTGCCAAAACCTATTCTTATTACACCTTTCCTGGTTCAATGCAAGCTTAGGATGAGACTTACCCGGTAATTCCTTTGTTTGTTTACCTAAGATCATAAGTGTAGGTAATAAAGGTTTATCCTTTTTTAGGGTTTGAGTGTGCTTTCATCCCATCTATGTGAGTTAGCTTGAGACTTACCCAGTAAAGGTTGATTCTATTCCCTTAGTTGGAGTGTTAGTTTGAGGTTGTAGTTCTTTTTCTTAATTCCTTGAGACTTACCCGGTAATAGGAGTTACGGTTTGGGATTAGTGAGTAGTGAGACTTACCCGATGATCTATTCCACTTTAGAAATACCTTCCCTATGCAAAAATCTCAGCTTTGTCCGCTTATCTTTAGATCTTGAGTTGGAACCACAACTAGATGCTTTAATCCTTAGAATTGCATATTTCCTTTATTGACTTTTATCATCTTTGATTGTTTTAATTGCTTTTGTGGTTAGTAATTGCTAAAGCTTACCTATTCCGACTTTGTTTCACTAAGTCCCTGTGATCGACCCCTGGAATTCCTTGCTTTTTACTACGATTGACCCGTACACTGCGGGTTCGCATCCTTGTTTTAAGCTTACATCTAGGGTTATAAATTTAAAGCTTGCACACACCATTTGGAGCGAACAAGTTTTTGGCGCCGTTGCCGGGGAATAGTGTTAGTTTTGTCCCTCGGCAGCGCCCGAACAAGTTTTTGGCGCCGTTGCCGGGGACTTGGTCTAGACCGAGCCGGTTGCGGTACGCTTTTGGGGCACTTGCCCCCGTGTCCACTAACCACTCTACTTGAGTGACTTTCGCAGGTTCTTTTCTTAGGTTTATGCGAAGAACCCGCGCTGGGAAGGAAATTGTTCCTTCCGATCCCGAACCAGAAAAGACATATAAACGACGCTTGGGAGAAGCGAAGATGGCCAACCAAGATGATCGCGATCTTGAGGCCGAATTGAAAGATGCGTTAGAACAGCTACGCCTCAGCAAGGAAGAACTAAGGCAGGAGAAAGAAGAAACTCGCACCAAGACTGAAGCGATCGAAGCAGGTATGGCAGCCTTACGAGACAAGTATCTACTTCGACTGAGGGAAGACCCTGTTCCCGATCCTCGACCGATGCAGGATCCAATTCCAGACCCTCGACCGAGGCAGGTCCCAGCACCTGTTGCCCCGGCCGATGTACTTCTACCTCGGATACCAGTCCGAGGCGCTCTTTTTGCAGGAATCCCGCAAACCCTAGGGCAAAGGATGGACCCCAATCAACAACTGAGGCGTCCTGAAGTTAACCTAGGAGATCCGGTGGACCATGACTACGAACTTCGACCGCAAGTTCTTTCCATGATTCGCCAATGCCAGTTTTGGAGGGCTAGAGAAGGAATCTCCGCATCAACATCTGCAAAACTATGAGATCTTGATGGAGACCTTGAGACCCTCAAGAATAGAAAACAACAACTACAAGCTAAGACCTTTTTACTTTTCTTTAAAAGATAGAGTTCTTACTTGGTATCAATCTCTTCCTCCAGGAAAAATCAGCACTTGGGAGGAGATGACTACGGAATTCTTGACTAAATTCTTTCCCCCCTCTAAGACCGCTGAAATGAGAGGGAAGATTAATGCATTAATCATGAAGGACAAGGAGAGCTTGTCCAAGTCATGAGAGAGGTTTAAAGACATTCTTTTGGATTGCCCACATCATGGGATTCCAAAGATAGAGTTGTTGGAGATATACTTCAAGGGACTGGACGGAAGCACCCAGTTCAACCTCCAACTACTATCAGTCGGTACATTTATGGACATGACGATTGACGAAGCTTGGGACTTTATAGAGAAGCAAGCTTTGCATATGGAGAAATATTCCCACCAAGGAGCTGAAGGTGGAGTTAAAAGAGTTAACTTTCAAGATGCTCCGCCTAACAACAATCAACTCACGTCTTTGAAGAATGACGTGATACAATTGAAGGAACTCTTGGTTGCTCAAACCAAGAAGGAAGATCAAGGATCAAGGAACAACAACAATGGATACCGTAACAACAAAAACGGTTCCCGGAACAACAACTACAACAACAATAGAGGATCCAACAACAATAATTGGAGAGCGAACAACCAAAATTCGGGTAACAATCATTCTAACTCCAATTCTAACGATTCCTCTAATCCTTTGCTCTCTTCCCCTTCTTATTCTACTCCATTAAAGAGGCAGGGGCAAGGATCAAGTTCGTCCCAGCCGGAAAAGAAAGATGCGGTGTTGGAGGCTATCTTGATCAAGCTTAGTGCTATGGAGACATCTATGACTTCATTTTAAAAGGCCAAAAAAGCTATTGAACAACAACTTGCTAGTAGGGCAAATGAAACGCCAAGAGATCCAGGGAAGCTTCCAGCAAGAACGGAAAGCAACCCTAAGGGCTAGATTATGGCCATAACGACGAGGAGTGGACTGAAGACTGCAGATCCAGCGCCTCGGTCGGTACCAGTACCGACGAAGACCACCTCGGTCTAGGTGTAGTCGAAGAACACTTCGGCCGAGATGCCAACCGAGGTGGAGCCACAGAAAGCGGGGGAGAAAACTGAAGTTTATGTTCCACCTCCTGCATATAAACCACCACTTCCATTCCCCCAGTCAAGGGCTAGAGCACATCTAGACAAGCACTTTGGTAAGTTCCTTGACTTGATGAATAAACTACACATTAACATTCCTTTCCTTGATGCTATTCTAGGGATGCCCGCCTATGGAAAGTTCTTGAAAGAGATCCTATCAAGGAAGAGGAAGCTGGAAGACTTCGGTGAAGTAAGGATGACATCTAAATCCTCGGAGCTCATACAAATCATGAAGGAGAAGATGCCACCCAAGTTGAGAGATCCCGGCTCATTTTGCATTCACATTCAAGTTGGGGATGTTACTTGTGAAGCGTTATGTGATCTAGGGGCCAGCGTGAGCATCATTCCGCTGGAGCCATGTGTGAAGATCGGACTTGGAGAGCCCAAGCCGGTTAAGATAAGGCTATACATGGCGGACCATTTCTAGCAACTTCGAGAGGCCATTTCTAGCAACTTCGGGTTGCAATGTGGATTGTAAGAACGCCAAGCTGAAATTTAATATTGGCGGAGATGAAGTGGAATTCGCATTACTTGCGGCTATGAAAGGAGAGCAGCTAGGAGATGATATCTTCAATATCTATGATGAAGAAGAATCAAGAGAATTGGTGAGCGCTATCCTTATTAACGATCCACTTGAGAAAGTTATTAGTTTTAGTTTAATGGAGGAAGGTATAGATGCCTCTTGTGATGCAGATATACGGAGCTTAAAGGCAGTGGAAGAAGATCCAGGGGCTAAAACTGAGAAACTAATCCAGGAGACGAAGATCTCCAGTTTCGATTCCAGTTACAGTACCTCGACCGAGGCACTTTCTGGACCAAGCGAGGCGACTGAAGAACATCTCGGTTAACGTCTCTGCGCCTCGACCGAGGTCGAAGGCGAGATGATGTCAACTGAGACTACCGAAAATAACAAACTTCTTACTCCTTTCTCTGACATTCATCCTCAGTTGGTGGAACATTTTATCCACAAACTTTCTGATAATAAAGGACCTTGGTATGCTGATATTGTTAATTATCTTGTTTGCCAGGAAATACCACCCGGATTGACGTACGCTCAAAGGAAGAAATTCTTTAAGGACGTACGCCATTACTACTGGGATGAACCGCTGCTATTCATGCGCGGGCCGGATGGGATGCTTCGAAGATGCATTCCGGAAGATGAAGTTAATAGCGTCATACGACATTGTCATTCACTCCCTTGTGGAAGACATGCTAGCACCAACAAGACATGCGCTAAGGTATTACGTTCCGGTTTCTTTTGGCCTACATTATTTAAAGATGTGCAATCGTTTGTTGTCTCTTGTGATGCATGCCAAAGAACAGGGAACTTATCTAGGAGGAACGAAATGCCACTTAATAACATTCAAGAGGTGGAAATCTTTGATGTATGGGGGATAGACTTCATGGGACCTTTCCCATCCTCCAGAGGAAACCTCTATATTCTTCTAGCAGTTGATTACGTCTCTAGATGGGTTGAAGCCATGGCTTCTCCCACTAATGACGCCAAGGTGGTTGTGAAGTTCTTTAACAGAACTATCTTTCCATGTTTTGGAACTCCACGTATCATCATCAGCGATGGAGGGACGCATTTCATCAACCGGAAGATTAAGGCACTTCTATCGAAGTATGGGGTGATCCACAAGGTAGCAACCCCTTATCACCCTCAAACTAGTGGACAAGTCGAGATCTCGAATAGAGAAATTAAAGCAATTTTGGAGAAGACCGTCTCTAGGACGAGGAAGGATTGGTCCATGAAATTGGACGACGCTCTCTGGGCCTACAGGACCGCATTTAAGACTCCCATTGGTACCACCCCTTATAATTTGGTATATGGGAAATCTTGTCATTTGCCCGTTGAGTTAGAACACAAAGCATATTGGGCGATCAAATGTTTGAACTTCGAAATCAAGGAAGCCGGCGAGAAGCGGCTATTGGATATCAATGAGCTGGAGGAGCTGCGTTTGAACGCTTGTGAGAATGCTAAAATCTATAAAGAAAGGACGAAGAAATGGCATGACAAGCGCATCATTCCTAAGGAGCTTAAAGAAGGAGACTTGGTTCTACTCTTCAACTCCCGTCTCCACCTCTTTCCAGGTAAGTTGAAATCTAGATGGACCGGACCTTATGTTGTGAAACATGTTTTTCCTCATGGTGCAGTCGAGATATGGGGCGAAACGAGTGGAAGCTTCAAGGTCAATGGTCATGGACTTAAGAAATACAAACCGGAAGTTCCGGTTGAGGAGGTTGCACCACTATACCTCGTATGAGAGACGCCGTATGGTCCAGCTAGCGACCTTAAATCAAGCGCTTCTTGGGAGGCAACCCAAGGTATTGCTTTCTTTTCCCTTTTTGTAGTCTAGCTTAGATAGTTTGCTTTTGCTTTGCTTTGTTTTGTTTTTGGCATCCTAGACAAACAACAGGTGACATCTAAGGAAGGAATACAAACCAGGAGCACAATTGGAAGGACATAAGTTCGAAAATTTGAAAAGATGGAGATTGACTGAGACACATCTCGGTTGCTGTCACAACACCTCGACTGAGATGATTCTTGAGCAACCGAGGCGACTAGGGTTTCGGAAGATTCACCTCGGTCCGTACCACCTCGGTCCAGTCGAGACCACCTCGACCGAGGTGACAGCAGTTCCAGAAAAGGGTATAAAAAGGGGGCTGAAAATTCTCTTTCCTCCTTTACCTTCTCCTCGACCGCGGCACGCCCTTCGCCTCGCTTCGCCAATCTTCGCTCGTTTTCAACGATTCTTGCTTCCAAACCGCTAAGAAAGGGTAGAGGATCACAGTGCAAGTGCTAATCTGCAAGAAAAATGAGCCAATCGACCGAATTGGGGTAAATATCGAAAAAACCCTAACCTCGCTCTTCTCCACTGTTTTCCTTCGATTTTGGCTTTGGTTGCCCCTACATTTGCTGAGAAACAGATTAAGTATCCCATAGGAACCTGTTGTAGTGATTTTGGGGGAAAAGAACTGGATTTTTGAGGAAATCAGTCGCGCAGTTTTTCACCTCGGTCAAGTCGGCCTGTGCCTCGGCCGAGGTGTTCTACAGAGTTGTCAGGCCGACCGAGATGGTCTGACAAGTTACAGAAAGATGAGTTCAGATAGACAGCTGGTCCTGAGGGACAGATCCTCTCCTTCCCCTTCTTCTTCCTCCAAACCTACTAGACCGGTGATCCACGAGAGATACCAGGTTGATTATGACCACATAGCGGCCCGTCCAGTGATTGCACCTCGCTTCCTGGACATTTCTACATTTGATTATCTCCATGTGGATGGAGATCTGAAACGTATGATTTCTATGGTGGGGCTAGATCAGTTCATTGAGATCCGCGCTCCCGCTTACTTAGAGCCTACTCTGGAGTTTGTTAGCTCCTTCACCTACCTTCCCACAGAGCGTTCTGTGAAATACCGGTTGATGAACCGGAACTTCATAGTTCCTTTAGAGTACTGGCAAGACATCTTTGGTTTCCCGGCCCCGACTGCTGTTGATTTTCCCTCCCGAGCTGTAGCTAGGGAGTTCTGGGGATAGATTGCTCACGTAGTTGAGCACGTAGATAGATGGCGCCCTGGAGACTCCAGGGAGCGTATTATATTTCACCTAGCTTTTAGGTTAGCTCACAGGATATTCAGTGAGACTCTTCTGGCGCGTACTGAGACGCCCCAGAAGGTCAGACAGGGGGAGTTGTTTAGCCTATCCTGCATGGTGACTGGAGGGATCCCAGACTTTGGTTTGATGCAGGCAGAGGATCTGCATAGGATCAAGGCCAAGGCGAAGGGCGACATCTGTTGTGGAGGCATTGTGACTCACACAGCGAGTTACCAGGATATGGACCTCAGCGCTTGTACCATGGTGGCGGCTGCCAAGCCGCTTGGACTCCAAGAGATGATCACTCGGAGGATACTAGTTCCCCGAGGACTTACTACGCCATATGTGGCGATGCCATGGGAGGCTACCGCACCACAGGGGATCAGATGGTCACCCCAGTTCTCAGTATATGATCCACACTATTGGCGGACTGCTTGGATCCCATTTTTGGAGGATGCTAGAGAGGCAGCAGCTGCACCAGCTGAGGAGGATGAGGTTGAGGAGGTTGTTGATGATGATGATGATAGGGATGGTGGAGTTCCTATGGATACGGGGACTGATACTGCTGGAACGAGTGCGCCGGTCATCGATTTGGATGATGACGAGACTGAGGCCGAGCCGACTGCATCACCAGTACGCCCTGCTAGGCGTAGGGTACGCTGACAGAGAGATCCAGATGCTCACCGTCGGATTGATGATCTGACGGATCAGATGATCAATTCTTATGTTGCCCTATCGTTGGATATACGTGAGATGCAAGAGACACAGCACTACCAGCACATGATGACTGAGATTCAGTTTCAGCATATCATGGGCTACCCTTTCGACCCATCTCAGTATCCGTACGTGCCACCACCACCACCACCGGATCGGGATTATTGAGAGCTTGCAGGATTTTTCTTTCTTTATTTATTATGCAGCTCGACTATGTCCGGTGAGTACTTTATTTCTTTAGACTTATTTTGACCCACTGGGACAGTGTGTCCCAAGTATGGGGTGTTGATGTATTATTTGACTTATGTGATGTATGACTCGACTTTATCGGATATTTATGCTTTCTTTTGCTTCTATGGTTTTATCTGAGATTACATGCATGCATACAGGTTATTTGATTGAGAAAAATGTCAAAAACTGGACAGAAAAAAAAAAAAATTTTACCTCGACCGGGATGATTCTGGCCAAACGAGGTACTTCACCTCGGTTGACTTAGATCCCCTCGACCGAGGTGGTTTAGCTGAGAATTTTCGAAACGTTTTGTGCTTCTTATCTGGATATGATCTCAGTGAAGATCTTGTTTACTGACTGGTTTTGAAATCTTTATATGTTTGAAAGGTTCTATAATATGTTTAAGTTGCTAAATGCTTTGTTTGAAATTTTTGGCATGTTTAATACTTTGTTTTTATCCAAATTATGTTGAATTTGAAGGTTCACACCACGTTATGAGTTCTCCCACTTTCTTCCTGGAAAGACCAAGGCAATTCATTCTTTTCTCTTCTTTTTCTTGATCATGCTTAGCCCCTCATATACGTATTTGCCTCCCTTTACCTATCCGGGAATTTGGAAGCAAGCAAAGTGGTGAAAGCAAGTGAAGTAAAAGAGGTTGGCTGGAAGTGAAAGTGTTAGAAAGCAATAAATAGGTTTGGGGAAGTCAATCATGATGATGAGTAACTCGGCACCATTCACATAGCCGGGTGTTTGTGTCTTGCCAAAGTCGGATTGAGCGATATTCCTAACGGGTCATGGTATGTGCATCAAGGGTTTGATGCATCTCAAGAAATTGATGATTGCTGATTTCCTAGGCTTCGGTTATTGTGCACCTCTGTCCATGCATCCCAAAAAGTAAAGTAAAAAAAGGAAAAAAGTGTGAAATAAGCAAAGCTTATTGGTGGATGATGTTGAAAGTGAAGTGAAAGTGAAAGTGAAGTGATATCCTTTTCCCGGATTCTAGCACCACATTACCTTATATACATCCCTACCCTACACGTTTCTTGACCTTTCTTTTGGGAAGCCCTTGAGACCTCGAGCTTGTTGATTGACTTAGTGGTTTAAACTGGATTATGCATGATTAATTTCGATAATTATGATTTATTATGCATTCTATGATTTGATGCAAAGATGAACAACTTTCTTATATTTATAAAATGTTTTGATCATATTTTGATTTTAAATTCCATGAAGCATTCTCTTAGAGTGATCTATGATTGTAGCACACCATCAAAAATGTTTTTGAAAGACTTTTTTATTGATCTTTATGACTTATAATCCATTCTATCTTGTATTTTATATGCGGAACTTGCTTGGGGACAAGCAAGGCTAAGTATGGGGTATTTTGATAGAATGAATTATTGTCTATATTTTGAGGCCTGTTTAGAGTTTTATCTTCTATAATCTGAATGTTTGTATATATATTATGTGATTATATTATCGTTTCATCTACCTTTGCGGGAATCGAGGTCTACACCTAGTTTTGATGTAATCGTAGGTAAAATGGCACGTTTTGCATCAAAAAGGAGCAAAAGGAGCTATGGAGTCATTGGAGCTACATTCAGGAGCTTAAGGAATAATCCAGGAATCATGGAATTGGATTAAAGATTCGCTTTGGACCAGATTTGAGAGATTTCACATTCAGTTGTGATTCCCCTCGGTTGACTACAGAGTCACCTCGACCGAGGTGATCCAAAGGAGCCGACTCGACCGAGGCGAACACCTGGGACGCGGCAAGAATATTTTATTCTTGGCTGAGATCTTTTATCTTTGGAAAGAGGATCTTATATTTTTGGGCTGGATTCTTGGAAGGAAGAAGATAAGTTAGACCATATATTTTACCTATTTTTATGAGAAGAGATCTTTCTAAGATATCTTATCTTTGGAGGGTAATTTTCCTATAAAAAGGGTTGGATTTTCCACAAATCCAGATCATGCTATACCACCGATTGTGTTTAGACATCCGCTGCAGCCATACTCCAGTTGGGAGATTTGAAGAACCTTTTTGAAGGTTGAAGCAAGAAAGTTTATAGCTTTTATAGCTTTTTGAAGGGTTTTTGTAAGATCATCTTAGATTCCCTTCATTGTTGTTTGTCTTGTTGGATTTTAATCCAAGGAACGCTTGTTGTTTTGATAATTGATTCAGTTATTGAAGCCTTTCTCTTAAGGTTTTCTTGTTCGATTATTCTCTTTCTTCCCATATATTTGATTATTACTTTCATGATGATGAGTGGCTAATCTCTTTGTGTGATTCTAGGGTGATTGGCTGAAGATTGTGGGAAAAACAATGATAGAATAATCTAAATCACAGTAGGACCTTGAAAGCTCGAGTCCTTACCTTAACCCTAAGCATCTCGCTCAGTCGATGAACATCTCGGCCGGGGTGGAATTCTTATGACCGAGGTGACTTATCTGATCCGAAACTGAGAGTTAAGTGTTAGAGTTTGCCAAATCCTATTCTTATTACACCTTTCCTGGTTCAATGCAAGCTTAGGATGAGACTTACCCGGTAATTCCTTTGTTTGTTTACCTAAGATCATAAGTGTAGGTAATAAAGGTTTATCCTTTTTTAGGGTTTGAGTGTGCTTTCATCCCATCTATGTGAGTTAGCCTGAGACTTACCCGGTAAAGGTTGATTCTATTCCCTTAGTTGGAGTGTTAGTTTGAGGTTGTAGTTCTTTTCCTTAATTCCTTGAGACTTACCCGGTAATAGGAGTTACGGTTTGGGATTAGTGAGTAGTGAGACTTACCCGGTGATCTATTCCACTTTAGAAATACTTTCCCTATGCAAAAATCTCAGCTTTGTCCGCTTATCTTTAGATCTTGAGTTGGAACCACAACTAGATTCTTTAATCCTTAGAATTGCATCTTTCCTTTATTGACTTAGGTCATCTTTGATTGTTTTAATTGCTTTTGTGGTTAGTAATTGCTAAACCTTACCTATTCCGACTTTGTTTCACCAAGTCCCTGTGATCGACCCCAGGAATTCCTTGCTGTTTACTACGATTGACCTGTACACTGCGGGTTCGTATCCTTGTTTTAAGCTTACATGTAGGGTTATAAATTTAAAGCTTGCACACACCGTTTGGAGCGAACACCTCGTCTCAGCTCTGTCATGGTCTCGTCGCAGCTTTGTCACTGTCTCGTCTCAGCTTTGTCACAGTCTCGTCTCAGCTTAGTCATGATCTCGTCATAGCTTGTCATGATCTCGTCTAAAGTCATCGATAAGAATGAATTATAATAACTAGGGTTTGATATAAATCTATCATTTTACGTGAATTAAATTCTACATAAAATGATAAATAATTATAAGAATTAGAGCTTGATATAATTTTATCATTTTATGTGAATTAAAAATTCTACATAAAATGATAAAATTCGTGAAGAAAGAAATACTAGATAGAATGGAAAACCGTCAGCGGCTCGAAGTCCGATTTGCTTCGGAATTAAATGGAACAAAAATTCCGGATATTACATCAGTACCCCCTTAAAATAAGTTTCGTTCCGAAACTTAGAACAAGGTATTTAATCAGACGACTTCCATACATAAACTTGTTTATCCTAGTTTCACAAATTTTTAATTTCGTTTTCTAAACTCCTGTAACCCTATCAAAACGTAACGAAAAATTCGGTCGTTACATCAAATCCCCCTCAAAATAAGTTTCGTCCCGAAACTTAGGGTAAGACAATCCTGATCGGCCTTTAAGGCACCAAATGGGTGTGTTTGATCCCTACACAAAAGTCTCGTCATTTCCACATCTAAGTATCCCGCACATCACGGTTACCAAAAGAACACATCACTAACTAAACACTCAATCATGAAATAAACAAGTAGTCAAACAATATCACACATACAAGGTCAAACCCTAACTCGTCACTCTCGAGGTTACAACTATCGCTACATAGGTCTTTGAAAGGTTACGTCTCTTACTATCCCTCATATCTTAGGTAGCCTTATCAACTTTTCATAAAACCATTGAATCTGAAATCTTTTAAGGTACTTAGATCGCAAGCGTTTGCTACCACGTTCTAGAGTGGTTACCGGATATCTCACCGGTATCATCCGGCTCAATTGTCTGATCCTCAAATCTGAAGACCTAACTCGTGTCTGGTATGTATGACTCCAACTGAAATTCTCAACTTAGTTCCCCAAATTTAGTCTCCGTGGAAAACTGAAGCAGCACTCTCCAATAGGGTGAGGAATATTAGTCCATCAGTCACTTTTAAACTGCTTTAAAACTTCTCATGGTTGCCTTACACAACTCACTTCTAGATCCTTTGATGACCCTACGGAAAATGATCTATTCACCTTTCTTCCCTTTGTTATTACCACCTGCTTCCGGCCTTCTGAAAAGGTTTTGACTACCCACTCAGGCCACAGGCCTTTGACATCCACCAACACTTACCAAGTGCCCAATGCTCTTCATATCACGGCCCACTTGGTTTGGTCTTTTTAATATTCCTCAGTCATCATTTTCCTCAGATACGGAATCGTCACCGTTACCCTTTTCAGGTCTAACACTCGAAACAACTAAAAATCAAACCTGGTGGTCATCCTCTTTGTTCACCTGACAGTATTATATTATTTATAAATCTCCAATATATCGTTTGCTCAAACTTAGGTTTATCACGCATTTTCCAAGATCTTAAGTGACCTAGAATATGTCTGGAACGACCGTATTAGACACAAAGTGATCTCCTATCACCGTTATTTGATCATAACTACTCAATAATGGGTCCCAAGTGTATGATAACGGGTCGTGACATCATCTGCCTAGCTCTTGCGAGAGTCTAGGAGGTTCCCTGCGACCAGCCCAGTCAGGTAGACGGTCAGATGCATTAGTACCATTCTGCGTTGGTAAACGGGGACAGGGGCGAGGTTTGGGAATCCCTCGTGTCACAAAATAAGTATCATTAGTAATGACATATCACCTAATTAAAAGATAATAAAAAGGTATGAGTGTTGCATGTTGATTGTGTATGTTGTGTGTTTGTGCTTTTACCTTTATACTTATGTAGGTTGCCTTATGTCCTTCATATGCGTCGTTTTATTTATCTTTTCTTGTAAGGCTGATACATATTCTCCATGTATATATTGTTTAAAGTTTTCAAATATTTTAAATACTTTTATGCCTTGTTGTAAGATCCAAGTAAATTGTTGTCAAACTAAGGTCGGGACCCATTGTGAGGTCCTAACTAGTAGCTCCCCGAGTTCTCAGAATTTGGGGTCTTACAAATACAACCCGGGAGCAACACTGGATTGAAAGATGTTCGAGAATTTGAGAAGACGGAGTTTGACTGAGACACATCTCGGTTGTTGTCATAACACCTCGACCGAGATGATTCTTGAGCAACCGAGGCGACTAGGGTTACTGCAGATCCACCTCGGTCCATACCACCTCGGTCCAGTCGAGACCATCTCGACCAAGGTGACAGCAGTTCCAGAAAAGGGTATAAAAGGGGGATGGGATTTCTCTCTCTTCCCTCTCTCACCCTCTCGACCGAAACGCCCAAATTCACCTCGTTCGCTGATTCTCGCTCGTTTTCGACGATTCTCGCTTCCGAACTGCAAGGAAAGGGTAGAGGATCGGTTTGCAAGCAACAATCTGCAACAAAGACGCTCCAAATCGACCAAATCTAGGGTAATTCGAGAAAAAACCCTAACTCTCCCTTCTTCACTGTTTTTGATCAATTTGGGCTTTGGTTGCCCCTGCATTGTGCTGAAAAAGGATTAAGTACCCCATAGGAACCATTGGTAGTGATATCGGGGGAAAAGAACTGGATTTCTGAGAGTTTCGATCGAACAACACTTCTCCTCGGTCCAGTCGGTCTGTGCCTCGGCCGAGGTGTTCTTGAGAGTTGTCAAGGCAACCGAGGTGGTCTGACAGTAGGAGAAAAAGATGAGTTCTGATAGGCAGCTGGTTTTGAGAGATAGATCCTCTCCTTCTCCTTCTTCTTCCTACGCCGCTTTATCCCTAGACATTAGAGAGATGTAGGAGAGACAACACTACTAGCACATGATGGCTGAGATTCAGTTTTAGCATATCATGGGCTATCCTTTTGACCCATCTCAGTACCCGTACGTGCCACCACCACCACCACCGGATCGGGACTAGAGGATTAGAGCTTGCAGGATTTCTTTTCTTTATTTATTATGCAGCTCAGCTTTATCCGGTGAGTACTGTGTTTTCTTTACACTTATTTTGACCCATTGGGACAATGTGTCCCAAGTATGGGGTATGTGGGTATGTATTTATATGACTTATGGGTACGCTTGTATGACTCTTGATGGACTGATAGCATGAATTATTGTCTATATTTTGGGGCCTATTTGGACGTTTCATCTTCAATAATCTACATGTTTGTATATATATATATTATGTGATTATATTGTCATTTCATCTACCTTTGCGGGAATCGAGGTCTACACCTAGTTTTGTTGTAATCGTAGGTAAAATGGCACGTTTTACATCAAAAAGGAGCAAAAGGAGCTAAGGAGTCATTGGAGCTACATTCAGGAGCTTAAGGAATGATCCAGGAATCATGGAGTTGGATTAAAGATTCACTTTGGACCAGACTTGAGAGATTTCACATTCAGTTGTGATTCACCTCGGTTGACTACAGAGTCACCTCGACCGAGGTGATCTGGAGGAGCCGACTCCACCGAAGCGAACACCTTGGACGCGGCAAGGATATTTTATTCTTGGCTGAGATATTTTATCTTTGGAAAGAGGATCTTATATTTTTGGGCTTGGTTCCTGGAAGGAAGAAGATAAGTTAGACCATATATTTTACCTATTTTTATGGGAAGAGATCTTTCTAAGATATCTTATCTTTGGAGGGTAATTTTCCTATAAAAAGGGTTGGATTTTCCACAAATCAAGATCATGCTATACCACCGATTGTGTTTAGACATCCGCTGCAGCCATACTCCAGTGGGGAGATTTGAAGAACCTTTTTGAAGGTTGAAGGAAGGAAGTTTATAGCTTTTATAGCTTTTTGAAGGGTTTTTGTAAGATCATCTTAGATTCCCTTCATTGTTGTTTGTCTTGTTGGATTTTAATCCAAGGAACGCTTGTTGTTTGATAATTGATTCAGTTATTGAAGTCGTTCTCTTAAGGTTTTCTTGTTCAATTATTCTCTTTCTTCCCATATATTTGATTATTACTTTCATGATGATGAGTGGCTAATCTCTTTGTGTGATTCTAGGGTGATTGGCTGAAGGTTGTGGGAAAAACAATGATAGAATAATATTAACCACAGTAGGACCCTGAAAGCTCGAGTCCTTACCTTAACCCTAAGCATCTCGCTCAGTCGATGAACATCTCGACCGGGGTGGAATTTGGCTGACCGAGGTGACTTATCTGATCCGAAACTGAGAGTTAAGTGTTAGAGTTTGCCAAATCCTATTCTTATTACACCTTTCCTGGTTCAATGCAAGCTTAGGATGAGACTTACCCGGTAATTCCTTTGTTTGTTTACCAAAGATCATAAGTGTAGGTAATAAAGGTTTATCCTTTATTGGGGTTTGAGTGTGCTTTCATTCCATCTTTGTGAGTTAGCCTGAGACTTACCCGGTAAAGGTTGATTCTATTCCCTTAGTTGGAGTGTTAGTTTGAGGTTATAGTTCTTTTCCTTAATTCCTTGAGACTTACCCGGTAATGGGAGTTACAGTTTGGGATTAGTGATTAGTGAGACTTACCCGGTGATCTAATCCACTTTAGAAATACCTTCCCTATGCAAAAATCTCAGCTTTGTCCGCTTATCTTTAGATCTTGAGTTGGAACCACAGCTAGATGCTTTAATCCCTAGAATTTCATATTTCCTTTATTGACTTTTATCATCTTTGATTGTTTTAATTGCTTTTGTGGTTAGTAATTGCTAAAGCTTACCTATTCCGACTTTGTTTCACTAAGTCCTTGTGATCGACCCCTAGAATTCCTTGCTTTTTACTTCGATTGACCCGTACACTGCGGGTTCGTATCCTTGTTTTAAACTTACGTCTAGGGTTATAAATTTAAAGCTTGCACACACCGTTTGGAGCGAACAAGTTTTTGGCGCCGTTGCCGGGGACTTGGTCTAGAACAAGCCGGTTGCGGTACGCTTTTGGGGCACTTGCCCCCGTGTCTACTAACCACTCTACTTGAGTGACTTTCGCAGGTTCTTTTTCTTAGGTTTATGCGAAGAACCCGCACAGGGAAGGAAATCGTTCCTTACGATCCCGAACCAGAAAAGACATACAAACGACGCTTGAGAGAAGCAAAGATGGCCGACCAAGACAATCGCGATCTTGAGGCCGAATTAAAGGAGGCGTTAGAACAGCTACGCCTCAGCAGGGAAGAACTGAGGCAGGAGAAAGAAGAAACTCGCACCTGGACTAAAGCGATCGAAGCAGATATGACAGCCTTATGAGACCAGTATCTACTTCGACCGAGGGAAGACCCAGTTCCAGATCCTCGACCGATGTAGGATCCAGTTCAAGACCCTCGACCGAGGCAAGTCCCAGCACCTGTCGCCCCGGCCGATGTACTTCCACCTCGGATACCAGTCCGAGGCGCTCTTATTGCAGGTGTTCCACAAACCCTAGGACAGAGGATGGACCCCAATCAGCAACTGAGGCGTCCAGGAATCGACCTAGGTCATCCAATGGACCATGATTACGAACTTCGACCGCAAGTTCTTTCCATGATTCGCCAATGCCGGTTTGGCGGGCTAGAGAGAGAATCTCCGCATCAACATCTGCAAAACTATGAGATCTTGATGGAGACCTTGAGACCTTCAAGGCTGGAAAACAACAACTACAAGCTAAGAACTTACTACTTTTCCTTAAAAGATAGAGCTCTTACTTGGTATCAATCTCTTCCTCCAGGAACAATTAGTACTTGGGAGGAGATGACGGCGGAATTCTTGACTAAATTCTTTCCCCCCTCTAAAACCGCTGAAATGAGAGGGAAGATTAATGCATTCATTATGAAGGACAAGGAGAGCTTGTCCAAGTCATGGGAGAGGTTTAAAGACATTCTTTTGGATTGCCCACATCATGGGGTTCCAAAGATAGAGTTGTTGGAGATATACTTCAAGGGACTGGACGGAAGCACCCAGTTCAACCTTCAACTACTATCTACAGGCACGTTCATGGACATGCCGATTGACGAAGATTGGGAGTTCATAGAAAAGCAAGCTTTGCACATGGAGAAATACTCCCACCAAGGAGCTGAAGGTGGAGTTAAAAGAGTCAACTTTCAAGATGCTCCGCCTAACAACAATCAACTCACGTCTTTGAAGAATGACGTGAAGCAATTGAAGGAACTCTTAGTTACTCAAACCAAGAAGGAAGATCAAGGATCAAGGAACAACAACAATGGATACCGTAACAACAACAACGGTTCCCGGAACAACAACTACAACAACAATAGAGGATCCAACAACAATAATTGGAGGGCGAACAACCAAAATTCGGGTAACAATCATTCTAACTCAAATTCTAACGATTCCTCTAATCCTTTCCTCTCTTCCTCTTCTTCTTCTACTCCATTAAAGAGCCAGGAGCAAGGATCAAGTTCGTCCCAGCCAGAAAAGAAAGACGTAGTGCTGGAGGCCATTTTGATCAAGCTTAGCGCTATGGAGACATCTATGACTTCATTTTCGAAGGCCCAAAAAGCCTTTGAACAACAACTTGCTAGTAGGGCGAATGAAACGCCAAGAGATCCAGGGAAGCTTCCAGCAAGAACGGAAAGCAACCCTAAGGGCCAGATTATGGCCATCACGACGAGGAGTGGACTGAAGGCTGCAAATCAGTGCCTCGGTCGGTGCCAGTACAGACGAAGACCACCTCGGTCCAGGTGCAGTCGAAGAACACTTCGGCCGAGATGCCAACCGAGGTGGAGCCATAGAAAGCGGAGGAGAAAACTGAAGTTTATATTCCACCTCCTGCATATAAACCACCACTTCCATTCCCCCAGTCAAGGGCCAGAGCAATCTAGACAAACACTTTGGTAAGTTCCTTGACTTGATGAATAAACTGCACATTAACATTCCTTTCCTTGATGCTATTCTAGGGATGCCCGCCAATGGGAAATTCTTGAAAGAGATCCTATCAAGGAAGAGGAAACTAGAAGACTTCGGTGAAGTAAGGATGACATCTAAATCCTCGGAGCTTATTCAAATCATGAAGGAGAAGATGCCACTCAAGTTGAGAGATCCCGGCTCATTTTGCATTCCCATTCAAGTTGGGGATGTCACTTGTGAATCCTTATGTGATCTAGGGGCCAACGTGAGCATCATTCCGCTGGAGCTATGTGTTAAGATTGGACTTGGAGAGCCCAAGCCGGTGAAGATTCGATTATACATGGCGGACCGCTCCATTACCCATCCCGTGGGCATTTTGGAAGACGTTCCGGTTAAGTTAGGTAACTTCTATTTACCTATAGACTTTGTTATACTTGATATTCCCGCAGATTATCATGTTCCTATCATTCTCGGGAGGCCATTTCTAGCAACTTCGGGTTGCAATGTGGATTGTAAGAACGCCAAGCTGAAATTCAATATTGGCGGAGATGAAGTGGAATTCGCATTACTTGCGGCTATGAAAGGAGAGCAGCTAGGAGATGATATCTTCAACATCTATGATGAAGAAGAATCAAGAGAATTGGCGAGCTCTATCCTTATTAACGATCCACTTGAGAAAGTTATTAGTTTTAGTTTAATGGAGGAAGGTATAGATGCCTCTTGTGATGCAGATATACGGAGCTTAAAGGCACTGGAAGAAGATCCAGGAGCTAAAACTGAGAAACTAATCCAGGAGACGAAGATCTCCAGTTTCGGTTCCAGTAACAGTACCTCGACCGAGGCACTTCTTGGACCAAGCGAGGCGACTGAAGAACATCTCGGTCAACGCCTCTGCGCCTCGACCGAGGTCGAAGGCGAGATGATTTCAACTGAGACTTCCGAAAGTCCAGTTTCTGGATCTACTCCACTGGAAGGAGGAAGCAAGGATCCCCCTCAAAAAGCACCCCCAGTTGTGGAGCTTAAACAACTCCCAAATCACTTGAGGTATGTCTTTCTTGGACCGGATTCCACCTATCCCGTTATTGTTAGTGCTTCCCTCTCCGAATCTGAATTGTCTAAACTAATGCATGTCCTGAGAAAGCATCAAAAGGCTTTGGGTTATACTATAGATGATCTTATTGGCATTAAGCCTTCTTTCTGCATGCATAGAATTCTAATGGAGGACGATCATAAGACTTCACGGTAACCTCAAAGACGGTTAAATCCGATCATGAAAGAGGTTGTGAAGAAAGAAATTCTTAAGTTGTTGGATGCAGGTATAATATATCCTATCTCGGACAGCAAATGGGTTAGCCCGGTGCATGTAGTTCCGAAGAAAGGAGGGATGACCGTTGTGACGAATAAGAACAACGAGTTGATCCCAACCAGGACCGTCACGGGCTGGAGGGTTTGTATTGATTATAGGAAGCTGAACACGGCCACTCGGAAGGACCATTTTCCACTTCCCTTCATTGATCAAATGCTCGAACGGTTGGCCCAGCATTCACACTTCTGCTATTTAGACGGCTATAGTGGTTTCTTCCAGATTCCAATCCATCCGGATGATCAGGAGAAGACCACTTTCACTTGTCCGTGGGGGACATTCGCTTATAGGAGGATGCCATTTGGATTGTGCAATGCACCCGCTACCTTTCAGCGATGCATGATGGCTATCTTTTCCGAGTATATAGAGGAGATCATGGAGGTATTTATGGATGATTTTTCAGTATATGGTTCCTCTTTTGATGATTGCCTATCTAACCTTTCTCTAGTGCTACAAAGATGTGAGGACACTAATCTTGTCTTGAATTGGGAGAAGTGTCATTTTATGGTTAATGAAGGCATTGTACTAGGACACCTCGTTTCTAATCGAGGTATTGAGGTCGATCGAGCTAAGATCAAGACTATTGAGAAACTCCCTCCCCCTTGTTCTGTTAAAGGTGTGAGGAGTTTTCTCGGGCATGCAGGTTTATACAGGAGATTCATCAAGGACTTCTCTAAGATTTCTAAACCTCTAACTAACCTCTTGAATAAAGATGTTATTTTTGAGTTTTCGCAGGAGTGTCTTGATGCATTTTACAGGATTAAGGAAGCGTTGATCTCCGCTCCCATTATCCAACCTCCGGATTGGACCTTGCCCTTTGAGATCAAGTGTGATGCTAGTGATGTGGCCGTAGGAGCGGTGCTTGGACAAAAGAAGGATGGCCGGACCACCGCCATTTACTATGCTAGCAAGACGCTAGATGAAGCCCAGCGCAACTACGCCACCACCGAGAAGGAGCTATTGGCGGTTGTATATGCTTTCGAGAAGTTTCGTTCTTACTTAGTAGGGGCGAAAGTCATTGTCTACACCGACCACGCAGCCATTCGTTACTTGCTTGCTAAGAAAGATGTCAAGCCACGCCTTATTCGATGGATTCTCTTACTTCAAGAGTTTGACCTAGAGATCCGCGATAAGAAGGGATCCAAAAATTCTGTTGCGGATCACCTCAGCCGGCTACCTCAATCTTCACGCGAGAAGGACAACCCACCCATAGACGATTCATTCCCCGATGAGCACTTGCAGTTGTTGGAGCGTTTGATAGACTTACTTACTTCACCACATGATGGATGTGAAGTATGGGGTGAGGGCACCTCCATTCACACATAGAGACGTCGTATGGTCCAGCTAGCGACCTTAAATCAAGCGCTTCTTGGGAGGCAATCCAAGGTATTGCTTTCTTTTCCCTTTTTCTAGTCTAGCCTAGATAGTTTGCTTTTGCTTTGCTTTGTTTTGTTTTTGGCGTCCTAGACAGACAACATGCGACATCTAAGGAAGGAATACAAACCAGGAGCACAACTGGAAGGACAGAAGTTCGAGAATTTGAGAAGATGGAGATTGACTGAGACACATCTCGGTTGCTGTCACAGCACCTCAACCGAGATGATTCTTGAGCAACCGAGGCCACTAGGGTTTCTGAAGATCCACCTCGGTCCGTACCACCTCGGTCCAGTCGAGACCACCTCGACCGAGGTGACAACAGTTCTAGAAAAGGGTATAAAAGGGTAGAGGATCACAGTGCAAGTGCAAATCTGGGAGAAAAACGAACCGAATCGACCGAATCTAGGTAAAATCGGAAAAACCTTAACCTCGCTCTTCTCCGCTGTTTTTCTTCGAATTGGGCTTTGGTTGCCCCTGCATTTGCTGAGAAACATATTAAGTACCCCATAGGAACCTGTTGTAGTGATTTTGGGGGAAAAGAACTGGATTTTTGAAGAAATCTGTCGCGCAGTTTTTCGCCTCGGTCCAGTCGGCCTGTGCCTCGGCCGAGGTATTCTACAGAGTTGTCAGGCCGACCGAGGTGGTCTGACAGGTTACAGAAAGATGAGTTCAGATAGACAGCTGGTCCTGAGGGACATATCCTGTCCTTCCCCTTCTTCCTCCTCCAGCCGCACGAGACCGGTGATCCACGAGAGACATGTTAGCATGAAATATTGTGATACTTTCGGCACGTTTTCTAAACATATTTGATTCATATTGATAGTCTTTGATTGAACATTGTTACATAAGTGAGCTAGTTTTCCTATATTATCGATATGGATGTCTACACTAGTTCTATGTTGATTATAGGTACTTAAGAGCTATTTTCGAACGGAATCGAGCAAAGAAGAGTTGACTTGAGATGTCCATGGATCAAGGGCATCTTAAGGAGCAAATTGGAGTTTTACTTAAGGAATGCACGAGCCTAGGGAAGAATCACGTTCTTGCCCTAAACCACGCTCTAAAATACGGCCGTATTTCAAACCACGTTCAGTTCCACGGCCGTGGACCTTGCAAAGAGAAGCGTGATGTATTCCAGTAACTATTACGGTCGTGGAACATATGGTGCAAACCGTGACCAAATCCACGCTCTAAATTACGGTCGTGGAAGCTTCCACGACCGTGATCTTGGCGAATCTTTTTCGCCACACTTTGAAGCCACGATCTTTTGAAGATTGGGCCGGGCCGATATTTCATCTTGCCCTATAAAAAGACGGACGAAGAGAGATTTCGGCACCTCCGTTATAGAAGCAAAAACGCTCGCTACCTCGTTTTAGGTTAATTCTCGCGAAGACCGCATCTTCGCTTACGCCCGCTAATCACCGCTTACCCTCGTTGAGAAGCATTTGGAGATCTTGTTGGAGATCAAAGTTCGTGCTTGAAATTGCCCTAATCTCGCACTTGGTGGAGATTATTGTGGGGATTTCCCTATTTTCCGGATTGACGGAAGATTCGGAAGGTTTCTTGCAAGAAGACTTCTCTTCTTGTTTAGGTTTGATTTAGAAGACGGATTGACATCCCGTTCTTCCTTCTTTCCTAAGATTGTGTTTGTTTGTTCTATTACGGATCTTGTGACGATATTTGTTCTTGATTGTGACTTTGAGATCGGTTTGAAGTTTATTGAAAGTTCTTGAAAGTTTTCATCTTTCTATCTTTTAATTCTTGAATTGATATCAATATGACTGTTATTGGCTAGAAACCCTTAACAATTCTAAGGTGAAGGGTTGATAGTTGTGGCTTAGATGATGATAGATCAATCGCAAATAGATTAGACCCTGAGAGTTCGAGAGAATTGTCGACGAACCCTAAATTACGGGCTGTTCTTGAGTTCCACGACCGTGGAATCTCAAGATCCAACCGTAATTTCCCTTAAGTTTACGAACCTGCTTTTACTTTAATTCAAAGTTAAAGATTTGCTTTGACTTAGTTTAGACTTGTCTTTTCTAGGTGGTAGTGAAGCCTCAACAACCTCTACCTCGATTGTGAGTGTCACAACCTCAATCGGTTAAGTTAGTCTTGATCCTTGGATTACAAGTTTGGGTATTTGACACTAATTCTCACCTTTAGAATCTTTCTATATTGAGCCTCAACAACCTGTATAGAGAGTGCCTTGTAGGTGAGTTACATAAGGTTTTTGGAACTTCACCGTACGATTACCTTACATTAGTATACCTTTGCATATCTCAACTCTGTCTTTATATCATTAAGTATATCTTGAATCGATCGCCACAGCTGGATACTTGGATCTTTAGGATTGTTGTTTTCCAATATTTGCAAACCTCTCATACTTACTCGCTTGATAATCTGAATTCGAATTTGTTCCCACCCAAATCCCTGCGTTCGATACTCTGGAATTCTTGCTTAACTACGTCGATCCGTACACTGCGGGTTCGCTGCTTGATTCTAGTTTTATAAATTTAAAGCTTATTTGCACACACCTTTAGGGGCGAACAAGTTTTTGGCGCCGTTGCCGGGGATTTGGTTTCGGCCGAATTCGGTAGCCGGTTGTCAAGCTTGGGAGCTTGCTCTCGTTATTTGATATTTTCTTGAGTGCATGCGCAGGTCTAGGAACACCAAGGATCTCTTACCTCTTGATCAAGAGATAGAGAAAACCTTAAGGCAAAAGCGCAAGGAAAAGAAGATGGCTGAAGAACACGAACGTGATCTTCAAACGGAGTTGGCGGAGAAGGACGCTCAACTCCAATGGAATGAAAACCTCCGCCGGGATGAAATGGATCGTCATCAATCTGAAGTCAGCAAACTACAGGATGCAATGTTCCAAATGAGGATGGAGATAAGCGACCTTAAGAATAAAGGGAGCAAGCAATCCTCAAGGAGGGTATCAAGATCTAGAAGAAGAAGAAGTCATTCATCCGCTGATGATAGTGACTCTTCCATGCCACCGTTAGAAGAAATTGATCCCACGATCAATATAAATCACTTCCATCCACAAGGAGCTGCTAATCGCCGCGTTCCACCCAGGAACGCAAGGATCGAGCGTGTGGACAATGAGCCAAGAACTCTTGGCCAGCGGATGGATCCAACTCAACAACCACGCCGCTTGGGCGTGAACTTTGATGCTGAAGATGTACAAGGGTTTAGTTTCAACCCTCAAGTTATTACTCTTGTTCGCCAAACCAATTTGGCGGGACAAGCGCTGAATCTCCACACCAACACTTGCAAAACTTTGAGTGTATGATGGAGACGATGATACCGAAGAATGCTACTACCAACAGCTACAAGCTCAAGCCTTTCTTCTTCTCTTTGAAGGAGAAAGTGTTGTCTTGGTATCAAGCTCTTCCGAGTGGGAAACTAGATACGTGGGAAGACCTTTCTGCGGAGTTCCTCACCAAATTCTTTCCGCCTTCCAAAACGGCGGAACTTAGAGGTAAGATTAATGCTTTTTCCATGAGACCTAACGAAAGTTTGTTTCAATCTTGGGAAAGGTTTCAGGATTTGCTCTTGGATTGCCCTCATCATGGCATATCCAAGCTTGCCTTGCTGGAGATTTACTACAAGGGGCTGGATGCGGGAACGCAATTCAACCTCCAATCCCTCTCATGTGGAACGTTCATGGACATGAGAGAAGATGACGCTTGGGACTTCATTGAGAAGCAAGCAAGAGTCATAGAGAAGTATTCCCACCGGAAAGTGGAGGGAAATCGTGTGGAGCAAGGAGCAAAGCTCACACATGAAGCTCAAAATCAGATTTTCTCCCTCAACAATGAGATCAAAGAGTTGAAGGAGGCTATCAAGACCAACTTCCCAAAACAACAAGGGAAGGACGTTGGTTATTTAGGCAACAACAATAACCGGGGCAACAACCGGAATAACAATTGGAATGGAAACAACAACAACCGGAACAACGATTGGAACAACAATAGGGGTCCAAACAACAACAATTGGCGCTCCAATCAACAAAATTCCGGTAACTCTTATCCTTCCAACTCAAATTCACTAACTCCACCTTCCTCTTCCTCTACTCCTTTGAAAAGCCAGGGGCAATCATCTAATGGAGGAAACACTTCGGGGAAGGAGAAGCCCGATCCCATATTGGAAACGATTTTGGGAAAGCTTCAAGGGTTGGAGAACCGCCTCATCAAGGTTGACGATCAAGTCTCTAAGGTTGACAAAGCTCAAAAAGTTTTAGAAAACCAAATGTTCAACCACGCGCAGGAAGTTCCTAGGAAGCATGGGAAACTTCCAGGAAAGACGGAGGACAACCCTAAAGGAAGGGTGATGGCAATTACGACTAGGAGCGGAGTGACTACTACCGATCCGCAGCCTACGTTCGTTGAAGTCCCCGTAGAGAAGGACAAAGAGAAGGGGAAGGAGAAGAAAGATGTCTATGTTCCTCCTCCAGCTTACAAACCTCCCCTAACATTCCCTCAATCTAGAGCGCGAGCGCGCCTAGACAAACAATTCGGTATGTTCATAGAACTCATGAGTAAGCTGCATATTAATATACCATTCATTGATGCTATTGTAGGTATGCCCGCTTATGGCAAGTTCTTGAAGGAGCTTCTCTCTAACAAGAGGAAGCTAGAAGATTTCGGAGAGATCAAGATGAGTTCGGATTCTTCGGATCTCATCAAGACCATGAAGGAGAAAATGCCCCCAAAATTGAAGGATCCGGGGTCATTTTGTATTCCCATTGGAGTGGGAAATGTCACATACGACGCTCTATGTGACTTAGGAGCAAGTGTGAGCATCATACCACTTGCGTTGTGCAAGAAGATCGGTTTAGGCGACCCTAAACCGGTGAAGATGACGTTATACATGGCGGATCGATCCATCACTCGCCCCGTCGGTATTGTAGAAGACGTCCCAGTCAAGCTAGGTAAATTCTTTGTTCCCATTGATTTTGTCGTGCTTGACATTCCTGCAGATAGTCCGGTCCCGATCATACTCGGAAGACCGTTTCTTGCAACTTCCGGCTGCATGGTCGATTGCAAGAATGGTAGGCTCGCTTTTGATATTGGAGAAGAGAAAGTAGAGTTTGTTCTTTCCACTCTAGTGAAGGAGCCGATCTTCGACAAGGATATTTACGATGTCCAAGATGAAGAAGGTTTATCTAGGGAGGAGGTAAGCGCGATTCTCTTTAACGATCCTTTACAAAAAGCTATTACTATGAGTCTAACAGATGTAGGGGAAGAGGAAGAGTGCAAAGACGAAATTGAAGCCTTAGAAGCACAAGAAGAAATGCATGAAGAGGAGTTTGAGAAACTCCACGATGAGGCTGAGAATGTTAGAATCCACGGTCATACCCTGTATTCCACGACCGTGGATTTCACAACCAAAACCGTCCTCCATTCCAGGGGATTACACGGCCGTGGAACATATAAGGAGCCCGTAATTCTGGCCGTGGAAGAGGTTGATCGGCATACTTCTTTAACTTTTTCTAATTCTTCTCCAACTCACTCAACACCCTTAGAAACCTCTAAGGAAACATCGGATGTTCCTCAAGGGTCATTGGAAGCTCCGAAAGTGATGGAATTAAAACCGCTTCCTACTCATCTAAGGTACGCTTTTCTAGGATCTAATTCTACCTTTCCGGTTATCGTTAGTTCCGAACTAAGCATAGATGAACATGAACAGCTCATGATTGTCCTTAGGAAACATAGAAAAGCCATAGGCTATACTATTGAGGACTTAGTAGGAATTAAACCCTCCCTATGCATGCATAAGATACTAATGGAGGAAGACTTTAGAACTTCGAGACAACCTCAAAGGCGGTTGAATCCGACCATGAAGGAGGTTGTCAAGAAGGAAATTCTTAAACTTCTTGATGCAGGTATCATCTATCCTATCTCCGATAGTAAGTGGGTGAGTCCAGTTCAAGTAGTTCCGAAGAAGGGAAGAATGACGGTCATCACCAACAAGTACAACGAACTCATTCCTACCCGAACCGTGACTGGATGGCGGATGTGCATAGACTACCGCAAGCTCAACAATGCAACGCGGAAGGATCACTTTCCACTGCCATTCATTGATCAAATGCTTGAAAGGTTAGCACAACATTCGCATTTTTGCTACCTTGACGGTTATAGTGGTTTCTTTCAGATTCCGATACATCCGGATGATCAAGAGAAGACCACATTCACGTGCCCTTGGGGTACGTTCGCCTATAGGAGAATGTCGTTCGGGCTTTGCAACGCCCCAACCACCTTTCAACGGTGCATGATGGCCATCTTCTCCGAATATGTAGAGGAAATCATGGAAGTCTTCATGGACGACTTCTCCGTATACGGTTCCTCTTTTAACGATTGCCTTTCTAACCTTTCTCTTGTTTCACAAAGGTGTGAATACACTAACCTAGTCCTTAATTGGGAGAAGTGTCAATTCATGGTTAAGGAAGGAATCGTATTAGGTCACTTAGTCTCTAGTAGAGGGATAGAGGTAGACAAGGCTAAGATAGAGATCATAGAGAAACTTCCTCCCCCAATTTCGGTGAAAGGGATAAGAAGTTTCCTAGGACATGCTGGATTTTATAGACGTTTCATTAAGGACTTCTCTAAGATATCAAAACCTCTCACTAATCTATTGATGAAGGATGCGGTTTTTGAGTTTACGCAGGAATGTTTGGATGCGTTTAACACCATTCGGCAAGCTCTAATTTCAGCACCTATTATCCAACCTCGGGATTGGATTCTCCCCTTTGAGATTATGTGCGATGCTAGTGACGTAGCTATTGGAGCTGTTCTTGGACAACGAAAGGAAGGGCGAACCCACGCTATATAGTACGCTAGGAAGACGCTAGACGAAGCGCAGCTCAACTACGCCACTACCGAAAAAGAGTTTTTAGCCATTGTCTATGCTATTGACAAGTTTCGCTCTTATCTTGTAGGTGCAAAGGTGATTGTCTACACGGATCATGCTGCGATCCGGTACCTCCTTGCAAAGAAAGATGCGAAGCCAAGGCTGATTAGATGGATTCTTCTCCTACAAGAATTCGATCTTGAGATCCGCGACAAGAAAGGCTCGGAAAATTCTGTTGCGGATCATTTGAGTCGCCTAACACATCTAGAGGACGACCATTTACCCATTGATGACTCCTTTCCGGACGAACACTTACACAACATAGAGGAGTGCATCAACGTGATCTCCAAAGGTAACGAACCATGGTTTGCTGATTTTGTTAACTATTTGGTTTGCCAGGAGATACCGCCCGGACTATCCTACGCACAAAGGAAGAAGTTCTTTAAGGACGTCCGGGAATACTATTGGAACGAGCCTCTCCTCTTTAAGAGAGGTCCGGATGGCATCATTCGGCGATGTGTGCCGGAAGATGAGATGCAAAGTGTCATCCGCCATTGTCATTCACTACCTTGTGGAGGACACGCTAGTTCAAACAAGACTAGCGCAAAGGTATTGCAATCTGGATTCTATTGGCCTACTTTGTTTGAAGATGTGCAATCCTTTGTTTCTTGCTGCGATGCTTGTCAAAGAACAGGCAATATCTCTAGGAGGAATGAGATGCCCCTCAACAACATCCAAGAGGTGGAGATTTTCGACGTTTGGGGAGTTGATTTCATGGGACCATTCCCATCCTCTTGTGGAAACCAATACATACTACTGGCGGTAGACTACGTTTCTAGATGGGTGGAAGCAATTGCCTCTCCCACAAATGATGCCATGGTGGTGGTTAAGTTCTTTAACAAGACCATTTTTCCGCGATTCGGGACACCAAGGACGATCATTAGTGATGGAGGTTCTCACTTCATAGCCCGTCGCTTTGAAGCTCTTCTAGCTAAGTATGGGGTTACTCACAAGATCGCTACCCCTTATCATCCACAAACAAGTGGACAAGTTGAGATCTCAAATAGGGAGATCAAAGGAATTCTAGAGAAGACGGTTTCAAGGACTAGGAAGGATTGGTCCTTGAAGCTAGATGATGCATTATGGGTGTACCGGACTGCGTACAAGACTCCCATAGGAACCACACCATACAACCTTGTGTATGGGAAGTCTTGTCACTTGCCGGTGGAGCTGGAGCACAAAGCGTTTTGGGCTATCGAGTGGCTGAATTTCGGCATGAAGGAAGCGGGAGAGAAGCGTCTCCTAGACATCAATAAGCTGGATGAACTCCGTTTGAACGCCTATGAAAACGCCAAGATCTACAAGGAAAGAGCAAAGCGTTGGCATGATAAGCATATCATTCCAAAGGACTTCAAAGAAGGAGATCAAGTTCTCCTCTTCAATTCAAGACTTCGCCTCTTTCCAAGTAAGCTTAAATCCCGTTGGACCGGACCCTTTCTAATTAAGCGTATTTTCCCCCATGGTGCAGTTGAAGTATGGGGTGAAGCGAGCGGAAGTTTTAAGGTGAACGGCCAACGACTCAAGAAGTATACGCCGGAACTCCAAGCTGAAGAGTTCGCGCCTACCGCACTCGAATAAGTGCGAGAATGGTCTAGCTACAGACCTTAAACAAAGCGCTTCTTGGGAGGCAACCCAAGGTATTGCATTTTCGTTTTTGTTTTCGATTCATAGTTTAGCTTAGTATAGACGTTTTCGCTTTGTTTTTGCCTCAATTTCTTCCGGTATGTTCGTGTTTTTGGTTGTAGGATCGATGGAAAAGGAGAAAGGGAAGATAATGTCAAAGAAAAGCAACGAAATTTGGACTTTGGAGCTTTACAGAGACTTCCACGGTCTAAATTACGGGCGTCATAGCTACAGTGCCCGTAATTTCCAAAAGCTTTTGAAAAATCACCAAAACCACGGTTCCGTACACTTCCACGGCCGTGGAACACCTCGACAGACCGTGATTTTCAAAATTTTGCCTGCGAATATATAAGCTACATTCTTCACAAATTCATCCCAAAAATCCCTCTTTCCACGACCTAAGTGCCGAAACCCCACGACCCCTCTCAAATCTTCGTTTTCTAATCGTTTTCAACGATTCTTCATCCTAAACTGCAGCAAATTCAACCACAAACAAGATCCAAGCGACAAACCGAGCGGAAATCCATCAACAAACGCGCATTTCGGATTTTTCAATCCAAAAAAGAGGTTTTCTTTTCCCCTCTTGATTCTTGCCAATTTGGTTCGTTTTTGCTATAGATTTTTAGGAAGAACTGATAGAGACTGGAAGGAATTAGACTAGGACTGCTTGTTGTGGTGATTGATTGCTGATTTGCTGAGATTCATGATTTTCTGAGACGAATCACGGTCTCTGGGTAAACCACGGCCGTAATTCTTGAAGAACAGACCGTAATTTTTGTGCAGAATGGATTTTGTAAGAAGAGTGTCGGGAAGGATAAAAGAGAAGAAGGGTAACCAGAATAAGAAAAGAAAGGGAAATCCTTCCTCCTCCTCATCCTCTAGAGCACCACCACCATCCTCACCTTCACCACCATCTTCACCTTCACCTCGATCCTCACCTCCTCACCCTAGAGTCCCGACCATACATGAGAACCATCTCGCTGCATTCGAGAAGATACAGAAGAGGGTAGTGATTGGCCCTAGATATTTGTTGTTGGAGGATCTATATCCTCTCAACATAGTTGATGACCTTACTTGGCTCTTGGATAGAGCCGGATTAGTTTTCTTCTCGGCTATACGAGAAGACGCCTATGAGGAGATCACCCGGGAGGTTGTGACGTCCTTCGAGCACAGCCACGTAGATAGGACTGTCTCTTTCCGTCTCATGGAAAGAGACTACCATTTGAGTATCGTTGAGTTTGGGACTATTTTTGGGTTTCATGAGACCTTTAATGGTCGATTTCCGAGTGGCGTTTCCACCAAGGACTTTTGGAAGGAAATTGCGATGATTTACGCCGACGAGGACCGTTGGCAACCCGCCGATACCAAGGCTAAATTGATGTACCATTTAGCCTTGAAGATAGCTCACCGGGTTCTTTCGGAGTGTCTCTTTCCTAGGACGGAGACGCCCCAAAAGATAAAGACGGATGAGCTATTCTTGCTCTATTGCATGCTTTATGGACGCCGTGCAGATTGTGCTACTCTCTTGGCTGCTACTATGAGCAAGCTCAAGAACAAGGCGAAGGGAAACATCGGATATGGTGGGATAGTGACCCACATTGCTAGGAGTTTTGGTGTGGATTTTTGTGCTTGCACCCGCATACCGGCCGTTCCTTTAGGGTTACATGCTTTCATGGTTAGGGGTCTCATTTTCCCCACACATAGAGGTCCGCCTTATGCGGGCATGCCTTGGGAGAGTAGAACAGGCAGGGGTATAGAGTGGCTGCCGGAGTACTCCATTGTGGCGGGACGCCACAATTGGAAGGAGACGTTCGCTGCGATGCATGCGAACAGGATAATAGCCCCCCCCTTATGTCCCACCACCAGTTGTGGAGGAGGAGGATATGGGAGATCAGTTCGAGAGTGGAGGAGGAGCGGAGCAGGAGTTTGGCACGTTTCCGGACCAGCCGGAGGCGGCCCCAGATGTACCTAGGCGCTCTCCACGTCCAGCTAGAGCCTCAGGCTCGTCATCTCGCCGCGCTAGCGTGAGTGAGAGGCCCACGTGGATGACCACACCTCCCACATGGTATGGTATTCCCCCTCCTTGGTCCACAGAGCAGCCAGCACCACCACCACCAGTACCAGAACCATCCGACGCCCCAACATGGTTCAGTCAGGCCCTGGGATGGTACGAGCAGATGCCGGATTGGGCTACCGGACTTTCAGAGAGAGTTGGAGCATTGGAGATCCGAGCCGATGCTAGAGACGGACGCCTAGACGATCTTGATCACATGATTAGGGACGTCTACCGCCAGCAGTTTGGGCGGCCCTACGACTCCAGCTTCTCTCCATTCCCGCCTCCGCCGCCACCGCAGTGATTTGATGCATAACCGTTCGCTTTAGACATTCCACCACCACTTTGTGAGTTTTCTTTTTCTTTTCTTTCTTTTCTTTCTTTCTTATGAACATTAGGGACAATGTTCGTCCTAAGTATGGGGTGGGATGTACTAAAAGTTTGTAATAACTCTACTTACTATGTTCACTTTCATTTGAGACTATCATTGCATGTTCATTATGTGTTGCACGTTTCCTTATCGCATTGCATGAAAAATAACTTGAAAAACCCATAAAAATTGAAAAATTTTGAAAATTTTGTGCTTCTAATGAATTGAGATGATTTCCATGATAATCATTACTTGTGAATGGAGTTTGATAACAATTGCATGCTTAAAAGAATTGTGAATTGAAAAGATTTTGAATGAATGAATTATACCTCTTTTGCAAGTTTCATAATGTGATTATGTTACCTAAATCATGCTAAGAAATTGAAGTTGAAATCACGTTATAAGTTCCTATACTTCTTGTTGAGATGATTAAGGCAATTCGATACTTTCTTTCTTCTTTCCTTTGATCATTTTAGCTCCTCATTGAAATATAGACATCCTTTACCTATCCGGGAATTTTGGAGAAGCGAATGAAAAAGGCATGTTTGATGTGGGAGGGCCATGAGAGCAATTATTTGCAATCAAATGAATAGAAAGAAGTTGTAGGTTTGGGGAAGTCAATCATGACGATGAGTAACTCGGCACCATTCACATACCCTGGTGTTTGTGTCTTGCCAAAGTCGAATTGAGCGATATTCCTAACGGATTATGGTATGTGCATCAAGGGTTTGAGGCATCTCATGAAAAATTGAGAAACGCCAATCTCCTAGGCTTCGGTTTTTGTGCACCTCTATCCATAACTCCAAAAGTAAAGTCGAAAAATGAAAGGAAGAGAGCGAAGCTCTAAGTGAAGTGTTGCGGAAACCGCAAAAGAAGAAGAAGGTAGTTGTCCACTTTCCCGGATTCACGCACCACATTCCCTAAAAGGTTTCCTTCCCTTCTACATTCTAGACCTTTTTCTTTGAAAGTCCTTAAGATCAAAAGAATGTTATATGACTTTGTGATCTAAATTGAAGTTTCTTGTGATTGATTTTGATAATGTTTGAAGGTTATGATGCTTGTATAGAAGTTTGATTTATTCATGAGTTCTCTTTGCTTTTTACTCTTTGATTGAGTGTGTGAAAGTTTGATAAACGATTGAAGCAAGGTTTGAGAACGATCTATTCTTTAGAAGGCACATTCATCCAAAAGAAGGTACACATATTTCATCCTAACTCTTGTTTTTAAAAGCTTTTGAGAAACCTTGCTTAGGGACAAGCAAGTTGCAAGTATGGGGTTATTTGTTAGCATGAAATATTGTGATACTTTCGGCACGTTTTCTAAACGTATTTGATTCATATTGATAGTCTTTGATTGAACATTGTTAAATAAGTGAGCTAGTTTTCCTATATTATCGATATGGATGTCTACACTAGTTCTATGTTGATTATAGGTACTTAAGAGCTATTTTCGAACGGAATCGAGCAAAGAAGAGTTGACTTGAGATGTCCATGGATCAAGGGCATCTTAAGGAGCAAATTGGAGTTTTACTTAAGGAATGCGCGAGCCTAGGGAAGAATCACGTTCTTGCCCTAAACCACGCTCTAAAATACGGCCGTATTACAAACCACGTTCAGTTCCACGGCCATGGACCTTGCAAAGAGAAGCGTGATGTATTCAAGTAACTATTACGGTCGTGGAACATATGGTGCAAACCGTGACCAAATCCACACTCTAAATTACGGTCGTGGAAGCTTCCACGACCGTGATCTTGGCGAATCTTTTTCGCCACACTTTGAAGCCACGATCTTTTGAAGATTGGGCCGGGCCGATATTTTATCTTGCCCTATAAAAAGACGGACGAAGAGAGATTTCGGAACCTCCGTTATAGAAGCAAAAATGCTCGCTACCTCGTTTTAGGTTAATTCTCGCGAAGACCGCATCTTCGCTTACGCCCGCTAATCACCGCTTACCCTCGTTGAGAAGCATTTGGAGATCTTGTTGGAGATCAAAGTTTGTGCTTGGAATTGCCCTAATCTCGCACTTGGTGGAGATTATTGTGGGGATTTCCATATTTTCCGGATTGACGGAAGATTCGGAAGGTTTCTTGCAAGAAGACTTCTCTTCTTGTTTAGGTTTGATTTAGAAGACGGATTGACATCCCGTTCTTCCTTCTTTCCTAATATTGTGTTTGTTTGTTCTATTACGGATCTTGTGACGATATTTGTTCTTGATTGTGACTTTGAGATCGGTTTGAAGTTTATTGAAAGTTCTTGAAAGTTTTCATCTTTCTATCTTTTAATTCTTGAATTGATATCAATATGACTGTTATTGGCTAGAAACCCTTAACAACTCTAAGGTGAAGGGTTGATAGTTGTGGCTTAGATGATGATAGATCAATCGCAAATAGATTAGACCCTGAGAGTTCGAGAGAATTGTCGACGAACCCTAAATTACGGGTTGTTCTTGAGTTCCACGACCGTGGAATCTCAAGATCCAACCGTAATTTCCCTTAAGTTTACGAACCTGCTTTTACTTTAATTCAAAGTTAAAGATTTGCTTTGACTTAGTTTAGACTTGTCTTTTCTAGGTGGTAGTGAAGCCTCAACAACCTCTACCTCGATTGTGAATGTCACAACCTCAATCGGTTAAGTTAGTCTTGATCCTTGGATTACAAGTTTGGGTATTTGACACTAATTCTCACCTTTAGAATCTTTCTATATTGAGCCTCAACAACCTGTATAGAGAGTGCCTTGTAGGTGAGTTACATAAGGTTTTTGGAACTTCACCGTACGATTACCTTACATTAGTATACCTTTGCATATCTCAACTCTGTCTTTATATCATTAAGTATATCTTGAATCGATCACCACAGCTGGATACTTGGATCTTTAGGATTGTTGTTTTCCAATATTTGCAAACCTCTCATACTTACTCGCTTGATAATCTGAAATCGAATTTGTTCCCACCCAAATTCCTGTGTTCGATACTCTGGAATTCTTGCTTAACTACGTCGATCCGTACACTGCGGGTTCGCTGCTTGATTCTAGTTTTATAAATTTAAAGCTTATTTGCACACACCTTTAGGGGCGAACAAGACACCAGGTTGACTATGACCGCATAGCGGCCCGTCCAGTGATTGCACCTTGCTTCCTGGACATTTCTGCATTTGATCGTCTCCATGTGGATGGAGATCTGAGACGTATGATTTCTATGGTGGGGCTAGATCAGTTCACTGAGATCCGCGCTCCCGCTTACTTAGAGCCTACCCTGGAGTTTGTTAGCTCCTTCACCTACCTTCCCACAGAGCGTGTTGTGAAGTACCGGTTGATGAACCGGAACTTCATAGTTCCTTTAGAGTACTGGCGACACATCTTTGGTTTCCCGGCCCCGACTGCTGTAGATTTTCCCTCCCGAGCTGTAGCTAGGGAGTTCTGGGGACAGATTGCTCACGTAGTTGAGCACGCAGATAGATGGCGCCCTGGAGACTCAGGGAGCGTATTATATTTCACCTAGCTTTTAGGTTAGCTCACAGGATATTCAGTGAGACTCTTTTGGCGCGTACTGAGACGCCCCAGAAGGTCAGACGGGGGGAGTTGTTTAGCTTATACTACATGGTGACTGGAGGGATCCCAGAATTTGGTTTGATGCTGGCAGAGGATCTGCATAGGATCAAGGCCAAGGCGAAGGGCGACATCTGTTGTGGAGGCATTGTGACTCACATAGCGAGTTACGAGGATATGGACCTCAGCGCTTGTACCATGGTGGCGGCTGCCAAGCTGCTTGGACTCCAGGAGATGATCACTCGGAGGATACTGATTCCCCGAGCACTTACTACGCCATATGTGGCGATGCCATGGGAGGCTACCGCACCACAGGGGATCAGATGGTCACCCTAGTTCTCAGTATATGATCCACACTACTTGCAGACTGCTTGAATCCCATTTATGGAGGATGCTAGAGAGGCAACAGCTACACCAGCTGAGGAGGATGAGGTTGAGGAGGCTGCTGATGATGATGATGATGATAGGGATGGTGGAGTTCCTATGGAAACGGGGACTGATACTGTTGGGACGAGTGCGCCGGTCATCGATTTGGATGATGACGAGACTGAGGCCGAGCCGGCTGCATCACCAGTACGCCCTGCTAGGCGTAGGGTACGCCGACAGAGAGATCCAGATGCTCACCGTCGGATTGATGATCTGACGGATCAGATGATCGATTCTTATGCTGCCCTATCCCTGGATATCCGTGAGATGCAGGAGACACAGCACTACCAGCACATGATGACTGAGATTCAGTTTCAGCATATCATGGGCTACCCTTTCGACCCATCTCAGTATCCGTACGTGCCACCACCACCACCACCGGATCGGGATTATTCAGAGCTTGCAGGATTTTTCTTTCTTTATTTATTATGCAGCTCGACTATGTCCGGTGAGTACTTTATTTCTTTAGACTTATTTTGACCCACTAGGACAGTGTGTCCCAAGTATGGGGTGTTGATGTATTATTTGACTTATGTGATGTATGACTCGACTTTATCAGATATTTATGCTTTATTTTGCTTCTATGGTTTTTTCTGAGATTACATGCATGCATACAGGTTATTTGATTGAGAAAAACGTCAAAAACTGGACAGAAAATTTTTTTTTGACCTCGACCGGGATGATTTTGGCCAAACGAGGTACTTCACCTCGGTTGACTTAGAACACCTCGACCGAGGTGGTTTAACTGAGAGTTTTCGAAACGTTTTGTGCTTCTTATCTGGATATGATCTCAGTGAAGATCTTGTTTACTAACTGGTTTTGAAATCTTTATATGTTTGAAAGGTTCTATAATATGTTTAAGTTGCTAAATGCTTTGTTTGAAATTTTTGGCATGTTTAATACTTTGTTTTAATCCAAATTATGTTGAATTTGAAGGTTGACACCACATTATGAGTTCTCTCACTTTCTTCCTGGAAAGACCAAGGCAATTCATTCTTCTCTCTTCTTCTTCTTGATCATGCTTAGCCCCTCATATACATATTTGCCTCCCTTTACCTATCCGGGAATTTGGAAGCAAGCAAAGTGGTGAAAGCAAGTGAAGTTAAGAAGTTGGCTGGAAGTGAAAGTGTAAGAAAGCAATAAATAGGTTTGGGGAAGTCAATCATGATGATGAGTAACTTGGCACCATTCACATAGCCGGGTGTTTGTGTCTTGCCAAAGTCGGATTGAGCGATATTCCTAACGGGTCATGGTATGTGCATCAAGGGTTTGATGCATCTCAAGAAATTGATGATTGCTGATTTCCTAGGCTTCGGTTATTGTGAAATAAGCAAAGCTTATTGGTGGATGATGCTGAAAGTGAAGTGAAAGTGAAAGTGAAGTGATATCCTTTTCCCGGATTCTAGCACCACATTACCTTCTATACATCCCTACCCTACACATTTCTTGACCTTTCTTTTGGGAAGCCCCTGAGACCTCAAGCTTGTTGATTGACTTAGTGGTTTAAACCGGATTATACATGATTGATTTCGATAATTATGATTTATTATGCATTCTATGATTTTATGCAAAGATGAACAACTTTCTCATATTTATAAAATGTTTTGATCATATTTTGATTTTAAATTCCATGAAGTATTCTCTTAGAGTGATCTATGATTGTAGCACACCATCAAAAATATTTTGAAGGACTTTTCATTGATCTTTATGACTCATAATCCATTCTATCTTGTATTTTATATGCGGAACTTGCTTGGGGATAAGCAAGGGCTAAGTATGGGGTATTTTGATAGCATGAATTATTGTCTATATTTTGGGGCCTGTTTGGACGTTTCATCTTCAATAATCTACATGTTTGTATATATATTATGTGATTATATTGTCATTTCATCTACCTTTGCGGGAATCGAGGTCTACACCTAGTTTTGTTGTAATCGTAGGTAAAATGGCACGTTTTACATCAAAAAGGAGCAAAAGGAGCTAAGGAGTCATTGGATCTACATTCAGGAGCTTAAGGAATGATCCATGAATCATGGAATTGGATTAAAGATTCACTTTGGACCAGACTTGAGAGATTTCACATTCAGTTGTGATTCACCTCGGTTGACTACAGAGTCACCTCGACCGAGGTGATCCAGAGGAGCCGACTCGACCGAGGCGAACACCTTGGACGCGGCAAGGATATTTTATTCCTGGCTGAGATCTTTAATCTTTGGAAAGAGGATCTTATATTTTTGGGCTTGGTTCCTGGAAGGAAGAAGATATGTTAGACCATATATTTTACCTATTTTTATGGGAAGAGATCTTTCTAAGATATCTTATCTTTGGAGGGTAATTTTTTTATAAAAAGGGTTGGATTTTCCACAAATCAAGATCATGCTATACCACCGATTGTGTTTAGACATCCGCTGCAGCCATACTCCAGTGGGGAGATTTGAAGAACCTTTTTGAAGGTTGAAGGAAGGAAGTTTATAGCTTTTATAGCTTTTTGAAGGGTTTTTGTAAGATCATCTTAGATTCCCTTCATTGTTGTTTGTCTTGTTGGATTTTAATCCAAGGAACGCTTGTTGTTTGATAATTGATTAAGTTATTGAAGCCTTTCTCTTATGGTTTTCTTGTTCAATTATTCTCTTTCTTCCCATATATTTGATTATTACTTTCATGATGATGAGTGGCTAATCTCTTTGTGTGATTCTAGGGTGATTGGCTGAAGGTTGTGGGAAAAACAATGATACAATAATCTTAATCACAATAGGACCCTGAAAGCTCGAGCCTTTACCTTAACCCTAAGCATCTCGCTCAGTCGATGAACATCTCGGCCGGGGTGGAATTCTTCTGACCGAGGAGACTTATCTGATCCGAAACTGAGAGTTAAGTGTTAGAGTTTGCCAAATCCTATTCTTATTACTCCTTTCATGGTTCAATGCAAGCTTAGGATGAGACTTACCCGGTCATTCCTTTGTTTGTTTACCTAAGATCATAAGTGTAGGTAATAAAGGTTTATCCTTTTTTAGGGTTTGAGTGTGCTTTCATCCCATCTATGTGAGTTAGCCTCAGACTTACCCGGTAAAGGTTGATTCTATTCCCTTAGTTGGAGTGTTAGTTTGAGGTTATAGTTCATTTCCTTAATTCCTTGAGACTTACCCGGTAATAGGAGTTACGGTTTGTGATTAGTGATTAGTGAGACTTACCCGGTGATCTAATCCACTTTAGAAATACCTTCCCTATGCAAAAATCTCAGCTTTGTCCCCTTATCTTTAGATCTTGAGTTGGAACCACAACTAGATGCTTTAATCCCTAGAATTGCATATTTCCTTTATTGACTTTTATCATCTTTGATAGTTTTAATTGCTTTTGTGGTTAGTAATTGCTAAAGCTTGCCTATTCCGACTTTGTTTCACTAAGTCCTTGTGATCGACCCCTGGAATTCCTTTCTTTTTACTACGATTGACCCGTACACTGCGGGTTCGCATCCTTGTTTTAAGCTTACGTCTATGGTTATAAATTTAAAGCTTGCACACACCGTTTGGAGCGAACATGGACATTTATCGTTTTATCTTGCTCTATGTGTTTATCCGAGATTACATGCATGCATAAAGGTTATTTGATTGAGAAAAACGTCAAAAACTGGTTTGAAAATTTTTTTATTAACCTCGACCGATGTGACTCTGACCATTCGAGGTGCAGTACCTCGGTTGACATAGAACATCTCGACCGAGGTGGCTTAACCGGAGCAGTTTTCGAAACGATTTTTGTGTTTCTTATCTGGATATGACCTCAATGATGATTTTTGTTTGCTGACTGGTTTTGAAATCTTTATATGTTAGAAAGGTTTTATAATATGTTTAAGTTGCTAATTGCTTTGTTTGAAATTTGTGGCATGTTTAATACTTTGTTTTTATCCAAATTATATTGAATTTGAAGGTTGACACCACATGATGAGTTCTCTCACTTTCTTCCTGGGATGATTAAGGCATTTCACTCTCTTCTCTTCTTCTTCTTGATCATGCTTTAGCCCCTCATATAGATATTTGTCTTCCTTTACCTATCCGGGAATTTGGAAGCAAGCAAGTGAAAAGCAAGTGAAAGAAAAGTTGAGATGTTGGCTGAAAGTTAGAAAGAAACAAATAGGTTTGGGGAAGTTAATCATGATGATGAGTAACTCAGCACCATTCACATAGCCGGGTGTTTGTGTCTTGCCAAAGTCGGATTGAGCGATATTCCTAACGGGTCATGGTATGTGCATCAAGGGTTTGAGGCATCTCGAGAACTTGATGATTGCTGATCTCCTAGGCTTCGGTTATTGTGCACCTCTGTCCATGCATCCCAAAAAGTAAAAAAGTAAAAATAAGCAAAGCTTATTGGTGAAAGATGTTGAAATTCAAAGGATTTCTTTGCACAGCCTTGACACTTGTCACTTGTCACATGATTTCTTTGCCACACCTTTGCTTTTCTTGGTTGAGTGTGGACTTGGGAAGGCCTGCAGGATGGCTAGAGGACTCTCTATCATCATCCATTGTGGGGAGGAAGACTTGAAAGAAGAACAAAAACAATCTCATTTGGGAGAAGAACAACATCATCAAACTTAGACCTAGAGTGAGACTTTGAGTGGTTTTTAGTTATTTTTGTTGAGAAGCTTTTGGAAGTGTTGTAAGGAACGATTTGAAGCTGCATTTGAATGGTTGTAAGTCTTGTTTAAACTCATATTCAGCCAATATTTGTTGCTTTTACTTTCTTTCATTCACCATCTAGCTGTGAAACCCATGTATGCTTGTATGATGATCCTAGATCTTGAGATGCATGTTATTGGCTAAGTAATTGTGATTCTAGGGTGATGGGCAGAAGGTTATGGCTTGGATAATGATTGAATTGACTTGAATGTACCTTTTGATGACTTTCATGCTCGAAACCTAACCCCCGATTAAAACCACGGCTTGTTCCTCCTAAACCACGGTCGTGGTTGTGTATGATTAGCCCGTGGTTTTGCTCTGTTGTGCTTATATTGATGAATCTGAATGTTAGGATATTAGATTGTTGAAATCCTAGTGTTTGTTAAGCCTTATCTAGCTTAGGTGACCTAATGCTAGCAAACTAAGTTAAGGAAGAGACTTACCCGGTAATTCCCGATCTTAGATACCAAAGATGACGAACTCTAGGTAGTAGTACGTGAGCCTCGCAAGCCGCTATTGGATTGAGTGTGCTAGGATTGTTGCTTAGGACTTGCCTCCCCGAGACTTACCCGGTAAGGAGAGGTTTGACCCCTAGATAGTGATCCGGTTTGTGTAGAATTCTCGTCCTTAGGTTCCTAGAGACTTACCCGGTAATACGACCTTAGATGCGAAATTAGTGGACCATGAGACCTACCCGGTGATTGATCCCATTGGAGAAACACCCTTTCCCAACATACCGCAGCTTGTCTATGGTTGATTAGAAGCTTGAGTCCAATGCCATAACCGGAAGTCCGAATCCCTAGAGTCCGCTTTTCTCTCATTGATCACATACCTTATTCTTGTGTTGTTTGTTTGTGTTGCTTGATTGATTGACAAATCTTGCTTGATTTGTGATCTTTGTTTGATCACCATAAAAACCCAACCAAAAATATCATGATTTTAATTAATTAATTTCTTTTTCTTTTCTTAGACTAGATTTGCACTATCCATGATCACTTGTTTGATTTGATTTCACCTTAGTCTTCGTGTTCGACCTCGGAGTACTATCCTTGCTACAAAACGACCAATACACTGTGGGTTCGCTAGCAGTTAGGAGAATATATCGAGTTATAAATTGTAAGACTTTTGCGTGGTACACTTCTAGCGTAACATTTCTAATGCTTCGAATACGAGGTAACGGTTTTATACCGATGGTTGTAGATTGCCTTGCGGGTTAGGAATGCAGCCGAGAGATCCGGAAGAGTGGGCATCCGGGGTTCCGTACATTTTAGGAGTGGATTTTGGTTGGAGTCGAGTTTGTATATTGTATGTCGCGTGGTGGCATTTGGGCTTTGGTGTTGTATATCGGCTGAAGGCTTCTTGTTGTATGCTTTCGAGTTTGTTTACATTGCATAAAAATGTTTTTTTTGGCCTTTATTTGTGTCTTGTTGCAAGATCCGGTGAAATTGTTGTTAGGCTAAGGGTCGGGACCCATTGTCAGGTCTCGACCGTAGCATACCGAGTCCCGCGGAATCGGGCTGTTACAATATGGTATTAGAGTCCTAGGTTAACAACAATGGCCCTCGCAATCTTCGAAAGGAAGAATAGAAGGAAACAGAACCCTCAAGGGTTCCGAGATTTAAAAATGAATTTCGTTTTCAAAATGACGAGCATAGTCAGTTCGGGGTAGAATGTACGGACCACCACTCTTTCCGAGGATCTCGACAACTTAGTTGATTGGATTTTTGATATATATGTATATATGTAGATATGTATAGTATATGTGGATTGTAGTTGCATGATGGACTTGATATATGTATAGTTATATATGTGGACTATTGTGCGTTTTGGACCATGTGTTGTGATGTAGAATTCATGGTTTTAGTATGATGGTAGTAAAGTGATGTGGACATATGGCTTGTATAGTGTATACATATACTTATTATATATAGTAGCTTATGGAGATATGAAACCTAATAGAAAAGATGATAGTATGATATCATCACCTTTAAAACGACATTGTTGGCTTGGGATAACGTTCATACGTGGAGGAGTACACTCAAGTATCGAGATGAGAATTTTGTGTTGACGAACACCATGGCGTTCTCACATTCCTTTAAAAGGATGTCGAAGAGGAGGATTAGAGATGACATAAACGAAGGATGAACAAGTGGAAGGAAAAATCCAAGACGACTTAAGAAAAATCGAGATGGAAGCAATACAAGTAAAGGGAGTAGCATTAATGTGCGAAAGTGGTTCCGAAAAAGCCATGTTTGAAAGATGACGAGACCAATAGGGAAAATGTACTTACAGTTCTTCAAGAAGACGTGATAGCATGAATTATAGTCTATATTTTGGAACTTGTTTAGAAGTTTTATCTTCAATAATCTGCATGTTTGGATGTATATTACGTGATTATATTGTCGTTTCATCTACCTTTGCGGGAATCAAGGTCTACACCAAGTTTCGTTGTAATCGTAGGTAAAATGACACGTTTTGCATCAAAATGGAGCTAATGAGTTATAGGAGCTACATTCAGGAGCTTAAGGAAGAATCCAGGAAGCAGGCAATTGGATTAAAGATTTACTTTGGACGAAATTTGAGAGATCTCACATTCAACTTAGAGCCACCTCGGTCAGCTACAGTACCATCTCGACCAAGGTGATTTTGAGGAGCGTCCCGACCGAGGCGAACACCTTGGACGCGGCGAGATATATTTTATCTTTGGCTGAGATCTTTTATTTTTGGAAGGAGAGATCTTATATTTTTAGGCTGGATTTCTGGAAGGAAGATCATATATTTTAGAGATTTATTTATGAGAGATAGATATATTTTATTAGGAAAATATCTTTTCAAGATATTTTATCTTTGGAGGGTAGTTTTCCTATATAAAGGGTTGGATTTTCCACAAGTTCAAGAATGCTTAGAGGGCTGATAGCATCCAATAATTAAGGGATTTTCTCCAGAGTTTTGAAGGAAGGAAGATTGAAGATCAATCTATGGAGGATTGATAGCTTATTATAGCTTTTGTGAAGGGTTTTGTAAGACTTCCTTAGATTCCCTTCTTGTTGATTGTCTTATTGGATTGTGATCCAAGGAACGCTTGTTTGTTTGATAATTGATTCAGTTATTGAAGCCTTGTTCTTAAGGTTTTTGTGTTCAATTATTCACCTTCTTCCCATATATTTGATTATTGCTTTCATGATGATGAGTAGCTAATTTCTTTGTGTGATTCTAGGGTGATTGGCTGAAGGTTGTGGAAAAAACAATGATAGAATAATCTTAATTCCAGTAGGACCCTGAAAGTTCGAGTCTTTATCCTTAACCTTAGAACATCTCGTTCAGTCGATGAACATCTCGGCCGGGGTGGAATTCGTCTGACCGAGGTGACTTACCTAATCCGAAACTGAGAGTTAAGTGTTAGAGTTTGCCAAATCCTATTCTTATTACACCTTTCCTGGTTCAATGCAAGCCTAGGATGAGACTTACCCAGTAATTCCTTAGTTTGTTTACCAAATATCATAAGTGTTGGTAATAAAGGTTTATCCTTTATTGGGGTTTGAGTGTGCTTTCATTCCATCTTTGTGAGTTAGCCTGAGACTTACCCGGTAAAGGTTGATTCTATTCCCTTAGTTGGAGTGTTAGTTTGAGGTTATAGTTCTTTTCCTTAATTCCTTGAGACTTACCCGGTAATAGGAGTTACGGTTTGGGATTAGTGAGTAGTGAGACTTACCCGGTGATCTATTCCACTTTAGTAACACCTTCCCTTTGCAAAACCTCAACTTTGTCCGCTTATCTTTAGATCTTGAGTTGGAACCACAACTAGATGCTTTAATCCCTAGAATTGCATATTTACTTTAATTGACTACATTATCATCTTTGATTATTTTAATCGATTTTGTGGTTAGTAATTACATAGACTACCTATACTTGCTTAGGTTTCACCTAAGTCCCTGAGATCGACACCCCGGAATTTCTTGCTTTTACTACGATTGACCCGTACACTGCGGGTTCGCATCCTTGTTTTTAGCATACATCTTGGGTTATAAATTTGAAACTTGCACACACCATTTGGAGCGAACAAGACGCGTGGACAACTAAAGACGCAAATCGAGGAAGAAACGAGTACATTCTAGCAAGGTTAGAAGTGGTAATTCATTAAGATGTAAAAGTTTTCCCTAGGCGCTCCTAGGCATGGGAGTCGATATAAGAGGTGTGGATGAACCAATCACAAAAGATTTAAGAGACCCGTAAGTTAAGCTTACGGAGGTACTGGAAGGTAAAGCATCGATTTTACGAGATTCTAAGCGGGTGGCTTCTTCAGACATATGAGCGTTACGAGGAGGATCACATGGTGAAAGTTCACATAGTAGAATTACCTTGTGGAGTCAACCATTTTCTGTCATTGTGGTAGGACTAAGTAACGCCAAGAAGAAGGAAGTGTGCATAAATGATGATCCCAAGAAGAATTAAGATGAAACAAGGAGCTTTGATCGAAAGACTTAAGATATCAACCAATAAGAACATAGGTAGATGCTAACTAAGGTAAGAATATTTGAGAAGTGCATTGTAAAACATCCTAGAAGAGTGCTTAAGCCTATGCGAGTGGTAGAGTTACCTTACAAAAGGAGAAGGAAGCGTCGAGTGTAGATCCGGCTAGCAGAGTTAAAGTAAAATACACCGAGATGGTAGCTTTATTGAGATTGATAACATGGAAGTATAGAAGACTACTAAGTCATTGAAATTGGAGAAGGTCATTTATAAGCTAATTGGTGACAACCGAGAAAGCGCATGTGTGTGTGGTCTGTGGATGAGTGTGGAAGGGAAGAGTAACCAGGATGTGGGATCATAAAGGAACGGTAACAAGAACTTGGAATATTCCCATTGGTTCAATATCAGCAATAAGGAGTTATATTAACGGAAGTGTGAATGTTATAATCAAGTAACATTGATGTGTTCAAGCATATAACTGTAACCGACCACCCGGGGAGTGATTGTAATGGGCATGTCTGACCTTCTTAGGTCATGGGATTGGCATATGGGGAATGTCACGGTTCAAAACTTTTCACTTTTGATTAAGGTGAAGAGAACTAGAAGAAACAAGATGAAAGTGAGGCTTCTATTGTTGTTGTGCGTAAAGGGGATGCATGGTATGTTTGTTCTAATGATATGGATGGTATGCTTCCACAAGAAAAATCTGAGTCAAATGTTTCAGACTCACCCGGAAGAGCCATGGTAGCTATGGCGTGAAAGGGAGGACCTAGATTAGGGCAACGCTGCAAGCTTAGAGTTATGATGTTAGTACTTGGTGAAGTAATGAGTGGATCTTTTAGTGATTGTGGTTTGGGAATTTCGCGTAGCGTTCTCCATGGGGCATACTAGTACGGTTGTGAAGATTGTTCATGGAATACCAAGAGATGCTTAAGGTGGCCAACAAGAGTAAGAGAAGACCGAAGTTTTGAAATTTGTTGTCAATATGAGATGTACAAGGAGTATATGAAAGATTGAGATTAGAACCTTACGGTCGGAGTGACGTTACATAAGGAAATGAAGTATAAATTTCTACACCTTCTTGAAGAAAGGATTTCTGTTGTAAAATCTTATGTAGAATACGAGAGCTCCTCCCATATTTTGGGATGTTAGGGAAAGCAAAGAAGATAAGATCGATTTGCTATAAGGCATGATTCAGCCTTGTAGTTAGGACCTTCGAGACTGAACATATGTGCGAGTTCAAGAAATATTATTATCGTCATTCCTTCGAAGTCAAAAGGGGGATTGAGTTAAAATATTGCTTAACCAAGGCTTCAAGATTCAGAAGACTCGAGCAAGTCGCTTGAGTTCAGAAGATGAAGGATCTTTGAAAGAGGACGGTCAACATTTTAGCTACAGATGGAACAATACACGTGTTTAAAGGACGTCACCCCGACAGATCGGGGTAGATCATTAGTATCATGATCACTTATCATGTTTTAAGACAAGGTTGTGTTGGTCTTATGTTATGGGACGAAAGAAGGACGAAAACCGAGATATCATAGATTCCAATATGTTAGAATGTGGAATTTTCCACTAAAGTCGAGCTTGGCGCACCTCCGACATCCAAGGCGTTGTATAGGATGTTGAAGATATGTGGGTCGAAGAAGGATTTGAACAACCAGTTGCAAGGACTTGTGGATAAAGGTTCATTAGAACCAATGCACTGCCATAGAAAACACCAGACGTGATCTTGAACTCTTGATTTGAAGTTCATATTGAAATATATCTTGAACTCTTGATTTGAAGTTCATATTGGAAGACATCTTAAATTCTTGATTTGAAGTTGTTATGGAGAACACCAGTTTGCGAAAAGAGAGCCGATTATCTCCGTTTGTACATCGATTACCGTGAGCTGAACAAGATAACAATGGAGAACAGGTATCCCTCACTACGGATAGATGATCTAAGCAACCGGTTGTAAGGGTCGACAGTCTCTTCTAACATTTATTTAAGGTCTGATTGTCACCAAATTGAGAATTCAAGATTGGGATATTGCAAATACGACATTCCGGACGAACCATGGTCACTACGAGTTGTAGAGATTCCATATGGGCTTACCAATGCCCCAAATAAGATATTTCGATTTACTCTCGAAGAAGAGAGAAGTTGTATGACAAGTTGTCTCAGGATGACAATCCCCGAAGGATGTGAAAGAAGTTACAAGTTTCTAGGATGTGGTGGTCATTACTAGATTTATGAAGAGATTCTCCCAATAACACTATATATGGCTAACCTACTCCGGATGAAAACGAAGTATTGAGTGGGAAGAAAATTTACATTGGAGTTGTTGAAAGTTAAGAGGAGATTCATTGGTGCTACCGTTTTGAAATTTCCTTGAAGTATGATGGTTTGAAGTGAACAAGTGATTCTCCAAGACAAGGTCTTTATTGAGTATTGAGGAAATGTAACATCTATGTTTGGTTTGACAAGAACCAAAGCTAATGGTGTAAGTTGTAGTTTAATCTTTTTTGTTAGAAACAAGAAAAGAAGAAACATAATGGAAATGTTGTATTGAGAAAGACCCCAAAAGGAAGTTGAGCTTCCAATTTTTCGGACCTTTTTGAGATCTTAGCGCAATTTGGAGAAGTGGCTTACAAGTTGGCGTTGCCACCCGGTGTTTCATGTGTATCAATCAAGAGAGTACATACATCACTCGAGACGTTGTCAATCAAAAGCAAGCAATAAAAACAAAGATATCAAAGATGATGTAATAATCAGATAAAGGAATGCAGATTCTAGAGGTCAAAGCATCCACTTGTGGTTCCGACTCAAGATCTTAAAGGATAATGTGGACAAAGTTGAGATTTGCAAGGGAAGGTATTCCTAAGGTGGGAATAGATCAACGGGTAAGTCTCACTACTCACTATCCCAGACCAAAGATCCTCTCACCGGGTAAGTCTCAAGGAATAAAGGAAAGGAACTATAATCTCAAACCAACACACCACCTAAGGGAATAGAACTAACCTTTACCGGGTAAGTCTCAGGCTAACTCACAAAGGTAGGATGAAGGCACAATCAAACCCTAATAAAGGATAAACCTTTATTACCTAACACTCATTATCATAGGTATACAAGCAAAGGAATCACTAGGTAAGTCTCATCCTAGGCTTGCGTATGGACCAGGAAAGGTACAACAAAGATAAAATTTGGAAAACTAAAACCTAAACTCACGTATGGATCAGATAAGTTCACGCCTCGCTCAGTTGATATCCGATCTCGTTCGAGATGTTCTATGAACCAACCGAGGTGAGGTTTGGCTAAGGTAAAAGCTCATTCTTTCTATTCTTTCCCACAACCTTGAGCCAATCACCCTAGAATCGCACAAGAATTTAGCCAATGATCATCATGATAATAACAATCAAATATATATGAAAAGAAGCAATATCCAAACAATAAAACCTTAACACAAAGGTCTCAATAATCACTCAATCAAACAAACAAATCCAAACAATTAACAACTGTGTTCCTCAATATCAAGCCAAAAGACAACAAATAAGGATCCTAAGAAAACCTTACAACTTCCTTCAAAAAGCCTTCTACTTTCACATCAAAGCCAACTTCCTTCCTTCCTAGAAATATCTTCAATCTTCCAAACTAATTAGTTAACGAGACATGCCTTCCATCCATAAAATATCTTCCAATTTATTGGAGAATCACATGCCAAAATAAAATATCTTATGGGCCATGGGCCGTGCGTCTCGATACACCCAGTAATTCATCTCAGTCGAGGTTATACTATAGCCAACCGAGATGATCTTCAGCTACGTACATGTAGCTCCAATGACTCCTTAGATCCCTTAGCTTCATATCGCTCTAAAACGTGCCATTCTACCTACAATTACAACAAAACTAGGCGTGGACCTCGATTCTTGCAAAGGTAAACAAAACAACATAATGATCAAGAATATACATCCATGCATGCAGATTTATGAAGATAAAACGTCCAAACCAATCCCAAAACATAGACCATAATGCATGCTATCAAAATACCCCATACTTGTCCCTTGCTTGACCCCAAGCAAAATTCAAATCTTAGATACAAGATAGAATGGATTATAAGTCATCAAAAAGATCAATGAAAAACATTTTACAAAACCTTTTTGGTGGTGCGCTCCATTAATAGATCACTCTAAGGGAATTCTTCATAGCAAATAAAATCAACATATGGTCAAAACATTCTATGAATATAATAACGCTGATCATCTTTGCATAAAATCATAGAATTCATAATAAATAATATTTATCGAAATCAGTCATGTATAATCCAGTTTAAACCACAAAGTCAATCAACATACTCAAGGTCTCAAGGGCTTTCAAAAGAGGTCAAGAAACGTGCTAGGGTGGGATGTATATAGGGTAATGTGGTGCTAGAATCCCGGAATATGATTGATAGGTGATGAAATCACTATCAATTAGGATAGTTTTTAGAATCTTTTCATTGTATTAGAGTCGGTCTGTGTTGCTAACATCTTAATCCACAAGAAGAAGTCTAAAAGAAGCAAAAGAGATGTTAGAACCACTTGGGAGTTGAAGATCATTCACGAAGACAAGCTTCGGGTGCCACACCGCCCCAGCGGAGCAGTGTCACCGCCCGTGTGGGTGGCACTGCACTCCGGAACGCAGCCAGGGCCTTCACCAACGCCCGTAACGAAGCCTGTCACCCCTGGACGCCCCAACGGTGACACACCTTGAAGAAGCGAAGCCAGCGCCCCTGCGCCTCTGCCTGTGGACCAACCTGCGGAGCTGTGAAGCCGAAGAGCTAGTTTCACCGCCCCTACGGTGACATTGGGCCGCCCCTACGGCTCGACATCAGAAGCGATAGAAAGATGAAGAGTTAGACGTTTGAAGAGCATTAAAGATCCGCCCCTGCGGGATTGCCAAGCCGCCCCTGCGGCCCTGAAGCCCGCCCCCGCGGTTTGGCGCCAGAGGACTTTACTCCGGTTGTTTGCTCCACCTTTATGGAATTAAAGGCGGTTGTTTAGGACGTCCATTTACTCCCTTTTACTGCCAATTCTAGTATAAATAGGTCCATTGTTGATTGCTAGAATCCTCCACCATTTTCCCATTTTCACTCTATTTCCCTTACTTCCTTTCTGTAATGTGTTTCTAATCTCCTTGCTACATTGGGTTGTTTTAAAGATGCATTACTTCTTTGGTAGTAAGTCTTTAGTAATATAAGTATTATTCAGTCATATGTTTTATATTCTTTGTGCTTTAACTAACAATTGCATGTTTCTTACCACTTAGCTTGATCACCTTAAGTGTCTAATTGCATGCAAAGAACTAGGGTTAATCGATTCCGGGTTCGGGTCCTTAATCTAGTAGAAAACCTTTAGGTAAAAGCTGGTTGTAATTGCTTAAAGGAAAAGGAATATAAATATAAAGAAAAGTCTAACGGTTTTTATTCTTTTCTCTATATCTCTGTCTTTATTTGAAAGCTAACTTGTGCCTTGTTGTTGTAGGTTTACGGAACATTAACTTGTTAATTTGTGTTGAATATACTAAGAATCAACCAGTGTAACTCTTTTCTCCATCATTTTATCACATTTTTACTTGATTTCTTGTGCTTTTGTCTTGTTACAATTCAATCCAACCCCCCCACCCCCCCCTTATTGGTTACAATCTCAATAATTGAACTTAATTAAAACCTCAACTTAACTCTCTTGGGTTCGACCCTTACTTACACTGTACACAAACTTGTTAGTGTAACATTAGGAATTCTACTTTGACCTAAGCTAAAAGACAACGACCTAGGATTTTAGCCTCGTCAAATTTGGCACCGTTGCCGGGGAGTTTAGTTGTGTTTTGATTTCTTTTGATTATTAGTTTGGACCGTTTTTATGGTTCAAACCCGTGCTACTAACTCCAGATTTGTTCCTTTTGATCCAGAAATTGAGAGAACGCACATCCGAAAACGTAAACAACATCGAATAAGTGAAAAGATGGATGACTGAACCCTTCGCCAACTCACGCAGCCAGATTTTACTCAACATCCTCTTGTGGTTACCATACCGGCAATAGGGGAAGGATTCAACTTTCTCAAGTCCGTGCTGATCCACTTGCTCCCATCCTTCCATGGGTTGAGTGGTGAAGACCCCATCAAGCATCTTGGAAAGTTTCATACCGTGTGTGTGAGCATGAAGCCGGCCAACATTACCGTAGAGCAAATCAAGATGAGGGTGTTCGGTTTCATGCTCAAGGATGGGGTGGATGTTTGGTGCTACCATCATCCGTCCGGTAGCATCGACACTTGGGAGAACCTCCATAAGGTGTTTTTGGAGAAGTATTTTCCAGCTAAGAAGACAATTGCTTGAAGAATGCTATAAGCAACATAGAGGAAGAGGCGGACGAAACTCTATATGAGTATTTGGAGCGTTTCGCAAGACTCCGATCCAGCTATCCTTTCCATGGGTATTCTACCCAAGATCTATTCTTGTACTTGTACAATGGCTTGCTTGATATTGAGAGGAGGATCGTCGATGCTGCTTGTGGAGGTAATATTCTAAACACCACTCCTGACATTGATCTAGAGAAAAAGCAAGAACTAGCGGAAGGAACTCGAAATTTTGGAATAACCTCTACCTAAAGAGGAGTTCATGCTATCAATCCTGGCCGCAATGAGATTTCCACGGAAATTGCCGAACTGAAGGAGATGGTGAAAAGGTTGACTTTGATGGGAACTGCACAACATCTCAAGGCATGTGGAGTTTGTGCCGATCCATACCATCCAACGGACATGTGCCCTCAAGTCCAAGATGAGGATGCTGAGGTGAATGCATTGGGCTACGGGAAACAACAACAACAAAGGCCAAGGAATGATCCATATGCACAAAATTAAATGCCAAATTGGCGTGATCAACAGAATTTTCGATGTAGGGATCAACAAAACCACTAGCAGCAGCAGCCCCGCCAAGGTAAGTCTCAATCCACTGAGGATATGCTGCAGGTTTTAACTAATTGAGCATGATATTGACATTCATACTTCAGAATATGCCTTAACTTCTAGCATGTAGGAAGTCCTAGCTCAATTGGATGGGCACAAAAGGCTCCCTATCTCCACTTTGGCCATTGGGCCCTCCTTACTAACTCCAAGCGAGAAACTTGTTCCGTCTATAGTGCAAACACCGGAGATAGAATTGAAGGACCTTCCACCTCACCTCAAGTATGCTTTTCTAGGAGAAAACAATACCTTACCGGTGATCATCTCTAGCAAGTTGTCCACCATTCAAGAGGAGAAATTGGTTAAGGTTTTGAATGAGCACAAGACGGCCCTTGGGTGGACTATTGAGGACATCAAGGGGATAAGTCCATCCACTTGTATACATAGGATCCTCCTTGAGGAAGAGGCGAAACCATCTAGGCAACCCCAACGAAGGTTGAATCCGCCAATAATGGAACTGGTCAAGAAGGAGGTATTGAAGCTCCTCCAAGTGGACATGATATTCCCCATCTCGGATAGTAGGTGGGTTAGTCCAACCCAAGTGGTTCCAAATAAAGGGGGTATCACCATGGTGGAGAACCAATACGGTGAAATGGTCCCGAGCAAGACACAAACCGGATGGAGAGTTTGCATCGACTACAGCAAACTTAACACGGTAACTCGTAAAAATCACTTTCCTTTACCCTTTATTGATCAAATGTTGGAACGTCTTGCAGGTCACCCCTACTACTGCTTTTTGATGGATATTCGGGCTATTTCCAAATAGCCATTGCTCCGGAAGATCAGGAAAAGACGATGTTCACTTGTCCATTTGACACTTTTGGGTACCGCAGCTGCCATTTGGAGTTTGCAATGCTCCCGGCACCTTCCAACGGTGCATGATAAGTATTTTTTCAGAATATATAGAGAACTTTATTGAGGTTTTTATGGATGACTTCACCGTCCATGGAAATAGTTTTGATGCATGCTTAGGACACTTAAAACTTGTTCTTGAAAAATGCATAGAAAATAATTTAGTTCTTAATTCTGAAAAATGCCATTTCATGGTTGAACAAGGAATTGTGTTAGGACATGTGATATCTTCAAAAGGGATAGAAGTAGATAAGGAAAAAGTTGATGTGATTCAAAGTTTACCTTACCCTACTAATGTGCGTGAAATCTGTTCGTTCCTAGGTCATGCAGGTCTTTATGTGCGGTTCATCAAGGACTTTTCAAAGATCTCAGTGTCGTTGTGTGATCTATTCAAGAAGGACGTCAATTTCATAGTGGATGAAGATTTCAAGAAGGCATTTGATTCTTTGAAAGCATGCCTCACTAGTGCACCGATCATCCGGTCTCCGGATTGGGAGAAGTCATTTGAGATTATGTGTGACGCCAACGATTATGTGGTAGGAGCTGTCCTAGGACAAAAGGACGGAAGAGCATCACATGTCATCAATTATGCATCCATGACGCTTAATTGAGCTCAAAGAAACTAATCTGACAACGGGAAGGAGATGCTAGCTGTGGTGTTTGCACTAGAGAAGTTCAGACAATATCTCCTTGGAGTAAAGGTAATCGTATTCACTGACCATGCAGCCCTCAAGTACCTCGTGGCGAAGAAGGAAGCAAAGCCAAGGTTGATTTGGTGGGTGCTCCTTATAAGTGAGTTTAACATGGAAATACGGGATAAGAAGAGGGCTGAGAACCTTGTGGCCGATCACTTGAGAAGGTTGGTGAAGGAGGAAGAAGAACCAGCCAACGGAAGAGCCATAGTTGGAAGCTTTCCAGACGACACCTTCTACACAATTCTTTGTTGTGTAACTGCCCCTGCGCAACCAAAGCCCCGCCCTTGCGCACAACTGCCTCTGCGGTTCGAGCTAGGCGCCCCTGCGCCTCTTGCGCCCCTGTGCCTCTTGCGCCCCTGCGTAAAGCTTTGGCCGCCCCTGCGAATTACACGACAGAGGTTTTGTTTAAATTTCAATCTTTTAAACCTTGGTTTGTTGACATTGTAAATTTTCTTGTTAGAGGTGAGTACCCTCCAGACTTCACCAAGGCACAATGGCAGAAGGTGAAGGCCGAAGCAAGACACTACGTTTGGGACGATCCATACCTTTGGAAGCATTGTACCGATCAGGTAATACGTCGTTGCATCCCGGACAATGAGGTACAATCTATCCTTACATTATGTCATTCTGAAGCATGTGGGGGACATTTTGGGGCCAACAAAATAGCTAGGAAAGTCTTAGATGTTGTATTCTTTTGGCCACACATCTTTAGAGACGCTTTTGCATTTTGTAAGGTGTGTGATAGGTGCCAAAGAGTGGGTAACATCTCTAGGAGAAATGAAATGCCTCAATCTTCTCTTATATTTTGCAAAATTTTTATTGTTTGGGGGATAGATTTCATGGGTCCTTTTCCTACCTCTTTTGGGTATACTTACATATTACTTGCGGTGGACTATGTTTACAAGTGGGTGGAAGCAAAGGTCACCAAAACTGATGATTCTAAAGTGGTTGTAGCATTTCTTAAGGACAAAATTTTTGCAAGGTTTGGCATCCCGAAGGCTTTGGTAAGTGATAGGGGAACCAAAATTTGCGACAAGACAATCACCGTTCTCCTTAAGAAGTACCACATCCACTAAAGAGTGTCAATGGCCTACCACCCACAAACGAACGGCCAAGCGAAAGTGTCAAACAGGGAGAGAAAAACCATCCTTGAGAAGACGGTTCCCCCCGGAAAGAAAGATTGGAGCTTGAGGCTCAATGACGCTCTATGGGCATACCGGACAACATACAAGACTCCTATAGGGATGTCTCCATTCCGGCTTGTGTTCGGAAAGGCTTGCCACCTTTCGATGGAGCTAGAACACAAGGCATGGTGGGCGGTGAAAAAGTGAAACATGAATGTCGATGAGGTAGGAGAATTCCGGAAGCTTCAATTGCAAGAGCTGGAGGAGTTAAGGCTCGATGTGTATGAACATGCCACAACATACAAAGAGAAGGCAAAAGTGTGGCATGACCGGAACATTCTCCGGAAAGATTTCAAAGCGGGTAACGAAGTTCTCCTTTTTCAATCTCGTTTGAAGCTTTTTGCAGGCAAGCTACGCTCAAGGTGGACAGGCCCGTACGTGATAGCCGAAGTCCATCCACATGGTGTTGTGGATCTTTATGATCCGCAAACGCACAAGATATTCAAGGTCAATGGACAAAGGCTCAAGCCCTACCTTGAAGGAGTGAAGAATGTAATAGCTAGGATTTCCAAATTCTAACTAATGTTGATTAACTTAATCGTTGATAGTAATTGACATATAACTCGCGAAGATTTCGCAAGTGATGAGTATGAGTCCCACCGTTATGTTCCTCGCGTAATTTTGGACGTTTGGGGAAATTTTTACTTTTTCCCCCGGGTAATTATTTTTACCCTCCGGTGTTATTTGGAGCATTTGGGAGTTCCAATTAATAAAAATGCCGTTGAGAGAAATGATCAAGACATTGGATATGTCCTAGATATGAAATAACATGGAGAGGCAAAACGGCCAAAAGAGTCGCTATTTCATTTCTTAACGGCTAAGAAAGACGGCTTAGGAATACACGTTTTCCGAGGCATTTGTGGAATAATTATCCCTACAATATTCCAGATTTAATGTTCCAATCTCGAGAAGTTTGGAGAAAGAGGTTCGACCCGCCTTTGGATCGGTTAAAGGATAATTATCGACTTTACTAAAGGATAATTATCGACCTTAGTATAAATAGCGGAAAATCCTTTATTAATTCATTTCCTTTCACGTTTTCTCGTAAAAGCTCTGATTTCTCTCAACCTTCAAACTCAGATCTACTCTCCGTTTCTAATCCGATTTCAATTCCGTTTGAGTTTTTGGATTCCTCTCTTCATTCTCTTCATAACGGTACCGAGTTTCTGCATTTTCGAGTATATGGAGGGCTGGTCGAGCATATATGTCACCAGGACGGTTCCGTCGCTCAGATTCCGGTGAATTTGATGTTGTCCATGCGTAGCCTGCGTTGCTGTGTTTCCGAATCTTCTTTCAGATCGTCAATCGGGTTAGTAACGAATAAGTTATGAATTTATTCGTTTTCCGTACTACGATTTGGCCTAAATTGACTTTAGGCTTGTCAAAATGGATAATTAGAAATTCTATTATGGTCGTTATATTATTCTGGTGATTATGGATAGTTTGTTTGATGAAATCTGATGACAGGGGGTTTAGAAATTGCCTGCGGGCAAAACGTTATTCTGGCGAAATCTAATTAATTAATTAAATTAGGATTAGAATTGAATTGAGGAATGTTGATTAGTACTACCCTGAGATTTGAGGAATTGTGAGTTATGTTGAGATATTGAGGTTTAGTTGGTTGTGAGACTTATAGATTGATTATGATCCTTATGGATCCCTTGGGTCTAGATGTGACCTTTTTAATTGATAGGAGTATTGATATCTCTTTATGCCTTGTTATTAGGCAGTGTCCCTCTCAGGATTGGAGGTTGATCGTGGTTGTGATTGTACGAGGTTGAGGTAAGTCCGTAGGACTTACTTAACTACCATCCCTATATTGGGTGTTTGCATGAGTGGTGTGTGCTTTATGTGTTTGCTATGATAGCATGAGTTGTCGTTTTTATCGACCTATGTTTTATTGACTGCCCCACTGCGTGGCTGTGATAACCTTTCCCTTTCATCCCGCCGTGGAGTCTGGGAGGTTCTCTGATGTCGGGCCAGACTGGTTTACAGGAAGGGAGCAATCCACTCCCATAGGGTACACGGATTGTGTGACCGATACTCGTACAATTGGACATTGTACTCAGAGGCGGGGATGTATCGGTCCTCGTGTCACATACTTTCATCTATCTATATATACGGTTTTTGAGTGAATGGTTATTATATAAAGATAATAAATGGGTAAATGTGTGATAGCATGCTGATGTGTTTATCGTTCATGATTGTGCTTGTGCTTATGCATTACCTCATATATGTTTGGTTAGCTAACGGTTTCATACCGTGTTGTAGATGTTTACAGGTTAGGCGCTGCTGAGTGATCTGGCAGGGTGATAGGCCGAGGACTCTCGTACATTAGGTGGTTGGTTTGGGATGGTTACCCTTCCCCTCCTGCGTGAGGATGATGTCTTGTTTTCCCTCCTGTGTGAGGATGTCGTTTTATGTACTCGGCTATGTTGTTGTTTACTTTTGGTCGTACAGTTTACACTGTTTTATGTATTTGTTTTATATCTGTCAGTGTCATGTTGTAAGGTCCAGTGAACTTGTTGTCAAGCTAGGGTCAGGATCCAATGTGAGATCCTAACCCAATGTGACATCCCGAGTCCCGCGGATTCGGGGTGTTACAGAGTTGGTATCAGAGCCCAGGTTAACAACCCGAGAGAATAAGAAGAGGAGCCACTGTCAAGAAAACCACCCCTACGGGCTCTTGTAACCGCCCCTGCGGTGACACCCTCGCCCAGCGCCGCCCCCGGCGTTGGGTCTGCGTCTCCCCCTTCCATGTCACCGCCCCCGCGGTGACAAGCCCCCGCCCCTACGGATTTACCCAGAAAAGAAAAAAAATAAAGACGACCAAAATACCCTACACCTATGTTCGCTCCAAAAGGTATGTGTAAGCTTTAATATTTATAACCCGTAGTGTCGGATCAATTGTAATGAATAAAAAATATTTCTGGGGTCGATCACAGGGACTATAGTGAAACGAAGCTCGGTAAATAATGTTGTCAAATAACCACAAGTAACAAATCAAAGTTATCAAGATGATATAAAAGTCAAGTAAAAGGAATTGCGGATTCTAGAGATTAAATCATCCAGTTGTGGTTCCGACTCAAGATCTCAAAAGATAACGTGGACAAAGCTGAGGTTTGCAAAGGGAAGGTGTTTCTAAGGTTGGAATAGATCACCAGTTAAGTCTTACCACTCACTATCCCAAACCAAAGATCCTTTCACCGGGTAAGTCGCAAGGTAATAAGGAAAGAAACTATAATCTCAAACCAACACACCACCCAAGGGGATAGAACTAACCTTTACCGGGTAAGTCTCAGGCTAACTCTCAAAGATGGAATGAAGGCACACTCAAACTCCAATAAAGGATAAACCTTTATTACCTACACTCGTGATCTTGGGTAAACAAACAAAGAACTCACCGGGTAAGTCTCATCCTAGGCTTGCGTTGAACCAGAAAAGGTATAACAAGGATAGGATTTGGAAAACTGAAACCTCAGCTCAGATAAGGTTCAGGAATGGTTCACCTTGTTCAGTTATATTCCATCCCGACCGAGATGTTCAATGACTGACCGAGGTGTTCGTCGGTTAAGGTAAAGGCTCAAGCTATCAGGGTCCGCTGGGGTAAAGGTCATTCTATCATCGTCTTTCCCACAACCTTCAGTCAATCACCCTTGAATTCCATAAAGAACTTAACCAACAATCATCATGATAAAAATAATCAAATATATAAGAAAGGAATCAATATTCAAACAAGAAAACCTTAACACAAAGGTCTCAATAACTCAATCAAACAAACATGCAAACAAGATGTGTTCCTCAATCACAAATCAGAAAAGACAACAAAACCAAACCAACTAATAAAGTCTTACAAACTTCCTTCAAAGCTAACTTCAACTTGATTCCTTCCTTCCTTGATCATCAACCTTCAAAACTTCCTTCAAAACTCTTCAAAACTCTTTAGAAAATCCTCCAGAAAATCCTTGATCCGAAGATGATTTTAAGATTTGACGTTGCTGAATTGCAGAAAATCCAACCATTTATATAGGACATTATCTTCCAAAGATAAAATATCTTAAAAAGATAATTTCCTTAAAATATATCTCCATATCTTTCAAAAGAAATCAGCCAAAAAGATATCTTCCTTCCAGAAATCAAACCAAAAATATGTGATATTCACTTTCCAAAAATAGAAGATCTCATCAAAAAATAAAGATCATGTTGTCCCGTCATCAGTTCGCCTCGGTCCAGACGCTCCATAAGATCACCTCGGTCGAGGTGGTACGGTAGCTGACCGAGGTGAATCTCAGCTGAAAGTGTAACTCTCTTATCTGGTCCAAAATCAATCTTCTAAATCATTTCCATGCTTCCTGAGATCTTCTTATAACTCCTCAATGCTCCAGAATGTAGCTCCAATCACTCTTTACCTTCCTTAGCTCCATTTTGGTCCGAAACGTGCCATTTTACCTAAAATTACAACGAAACTAGATGTAGACCTCGATTTCCACAAAGGTAGACAAAACAACAATACAATCAAAGAATATATATCCATACATGCAGATTTATGAAGATAAAACGTCCAAACCAAACCCGAAATATAGACTATAATACATGCTATCAAAATACCCCACACTTGTCGCTTGCTTGTCCCCAAGCAAGATCCAAATCTTAGATACAAGATAGAATGGATTATAAGTCATCAAAAAGATCAATGAAAAACAATTCAAAACATTTTGGTGGTGTGCTCCACTCATAGATCACCCTAATAGAATGCTTCATGGCAAATAAGATCAAAACATGATCAAAACATTTTATAAATATAAGAAAGCTGTTCATCTTTGCATAAAATCATAGAATGCATAATAATTCATATTTATCGAAATCAATCATGTATAATCCAGTTTAAACCACCAAGTCAATAAACATACTCGAGGTCTCAAGGGCTTTCAAAAGAGGTCAAGAAACGTGTTAGGGTGGGATGTATATAGGGTATGTGGTGCTAGAATCCGGGAATAGGATCTTATTTCACTTTCTTTGAATCTCAACATCTTCCACCAATAAGCTTTGCTTATTTTTTTACTTTACTTTTTGGGATGCATGGACAGAGGTGCACAATAACCGAAGCCTAGGAGATAAGCAATCATCAATTTTTCGAGATGCCTCAAACCCTTGATGCACATACCATGACCCGTTAGGAATATCGCTCAATCTGACTTTGGTAAGACACAAACACCCGGCTATGTGAATGGTGCCGAGTTACTCATCATCATGATTGAGTTCCCCAAACCTAATTGTTTCTTTGTAACACTTTCAGCCAACATCTCAACTTCACTTTCACTTGCTTTTCTTCACTTTCTTCCAAATTCCCGGATAGGTAAAGGGAGGCAAATATAGATATGAGGGGCTAAAGTATGGTCAAGAAGAAGAAGAGAAGAGAATGAATTGCCTTAATCATCCCAGGAAAAAGGTGATAGAACTCATCATGTGGTGCCAACCTTCAAATCCAACATAATTTTGATAAAAACAAAGTATTAAACATGTTAAAACTTGAAACAAAGAATTTTTCAACTTAAACATATCATAAAACCTTTCGAGCATATAAAGATTGAAAAAAACCAATCTGCAAACAGAATCATCATCGAGGTCATATCCACAAAAGAAGCACAAAACGTTTCGAAAACCTTTCAATTAAAAGCCCATCTCGGTCGAGGTGTTATGGCGTCATCCGAGGTGTTCATCCTCGATCGGCCATGAACGTCTGGGTCGAGGTCGTAAATTTTTTTTTTCAAACCCAGTTTTTTGACATTTTTCTCAAACAAAAACCTGTATGTATGCATGTAATGACAAATAAGCACATAGAGCAGAATAAGACAATAATATCCATAAGAGTCATACAAGCCATACACATAAGTCATATAAATACATCCAAATACCCCATACTTGGGACACATTGTCCCAATGTGTCAAATATAAGTCATAGGAAATAAGTACTCACCGGACATAACTGAACTGCATAAAGAAATAAGAAACATCTGCCAAATAAGACCATCTCGGTTGGCAAAGAACATCTCGGTCGAGGTGCTCTGACATCACCCGAGATGTGTCTCAGTCAAACTCTATTTTCTCAATTTCTCGAACGTCTGTCATTCTATGTAGCTCTTGAGTTGTAATTTCTTCTTAGAGAGTACCTTATTCCTGTCTAGGAGGACGCAAAAACACGAAGCAAACTATCTAAACTAAGCTAGAAAAGGGAAATAAAGCAATACCTTGGGTTGCCTCCCAAGAAGCGCTTGGTTTAAGATCGCTACCTGGACCTTTCTCCATGGATTACTCAATGTTCCTCGAATATCTTGGAGTGCTCATCACATCCGCAATAAAACTCTTCCATAAAGTTCCGGTTCCTAATTTCACCGGAAAATGATAGGATCTCCCACATATATGCTTGTACGCTTTTGTTCTCACTGAAACCCTATCGGTCATCCTATTCTTCCATGGGAAATAATTCAGTTTTTCATCCCATCCTTTTCTGGATCGAGAAATCAGCTTCTTGAGAATCCTAGTAGCTTCCCCATCTCCAGCTTGAGTGACCTCATACCTGAACAAATAACACTTTGTTGCCTTAGCGGTGAAGCGCTTGTTAACTCCACTCCTTTCAGTCCTAGGAGCATCTACTTTCAGCAAATTCAGGGGAGATTCATCTTGACCTTAGGAGGTTTTTTCGGAAGAGATCTCAAACTCTCCGGTGCATTCCTGAAAAAATTAGAAATTTTAATATGACTTTCAAAGGGAGTAAGAGAAGGTACCTTATAAAGTTCTTCAAAACTTGGGACAAGTTTCAAATTAGGATGATAATCCACACATGAAATATCTCCCAACTCAGTTGGATTCTCTTCAACCTTGGCCACAGTTTTAGTAATTTGGCCAAGGTTCTCTACATCTTTCTCTTCCACTTCCAACTCAGCAGATTCTTCTTCTACCTCGACCCCAGTTTCAGTAGTTGGATCGAGGTCTTCCACTTCTTCCTCTTCTTCTACGAGGACTTCAAGAGGAGCTTCATATTCGAGCGGAGGAATGCTCGAAACTTGTAGTTCTTCCTTATACACCTCTTTCGGCTTAGCATAGGATAGGGAGCTTTCTTTGAGCTCCTCCACCTTCTTCAAAAATTTCTCCCATTTTGATTCAAGCGAATCTTCAAGAGGTTGCTCATAAACCTTTTTAGCGACATTCAACTCATCCCATATCGCAAGCTCCTCCTCAATAGCCTCTTCTCTTTCTCTTTCATTGTCAAACCAACTGAAGGCATATTTCTCTTCGAAGTATTCATAATGGTCCGCCCTAGCACTTTGTCTTGCTATCCAGGTTGGATCAAATGTAGGTTCATAGCGACTCGCAACCATTGGAAATCCTGAAAACTACAAAATCAAGGAAAAGATCAAATGCAAAGGCAAAAACTTCCAAGCTAGACAACCAAATACCGAACTTGGTCTTGACCAAGTCCCCGACAAAGGCGCCAAAAACTTGTTCGCTCCAAAAGATGTGTGCAAGCTTTAATATTTATAATCCAAGATATGTGCCTGAACAATATGCGAACCCGCAATGTACGGATCCATTGTAATAAAACAAATATTCCAGGGGTCGATCACAAGAACTATTGTGAAACAAAGCTCGGTAACTCAGGTTGTCAAATAACCACAAGCAACAAATCAAATGTATCAAGATGATATAAAATGTCAAGTAAAAGGGAATGTGGATTCTAGAGATTAAAGCATCCAGTTGTGGTTCCGACTCAAGATCTCAAAAGATAATGTGGACAAAGCTGAGGTTTGCAAATGGAAGGTGTTTCTAAGGTGGGAATAGATCACCGGGTAAGTCTCACTACTCACTATCCCAAACCAAAGATCCTTTCACCGAGTAAGTCTCAAGGTACTAAGGAAAGGAGCTATAATCTCAAACAAACGCACCATCCAAGGGGATAGAACTAACCTTTACCGGGTAAGTCTCATGCTAACTCTCAAAGATGGAATGAAGGCACACTCAAATCCCAATAAAGGATAAACCTTTATTACCTACACTCGTGATCGTGGGTAAACAAACAAAGGAATCATCGGGTAAGTATCATCCTAGGCTTGCGTTGAACCAGGAAAGGTATAACAAGTATAGGATTTGGCAAACTGAAACCTCAACACAGATAAGGTTCAGGAAAGGTTCACCTCGTTCAGTTATATTCCATCCCGGCCGAGATGCTCAATGACTGACCGAGGTGTTCGTCGGTTAAGGTAAAGGCTCATGCTTTCAGGGTCCGCTGGGGTAAAGGTCATTCTATCATCGTCTTTCCCACAATCTTTAGCCAATCACCCTAGAATCGCATAAAGAACTTAGCCAACAATCATTATGATAACAATAATCAAATATATAAGAAATGAATCAATATTCAAACAAGAAAACCTTAACACAAAGGTCTCAATAACTCAATCCAACAAACAAGGTGCGTTCCTAAATCACAAATAAGAAAAGACAACAAAACCAAACCAACTAAGAAAGTCTTACAAAATTCCTTCAAAGGCAACTTCAACTTGATTCCATCCTTCCTTGATCTTCAACCTTCAATACATTCTTCAAAACTCTTCAAAACTCTTTAGAAAATCCTTCAGAAAATCCTTGATCCGAAGATGATCCGAAGATTTCAGGATGCTGAATTGTAGAAAACTCAACCCTTTATATAGGAGAATTATCTTCCAAAGATAAAATATCTTAAAAAGATAATTTCCTTAAAATTTATCTCCATATCTTCCAAAATAAATTAGCCAAAAATATGTGATATTCACTTTCCAAAAATAGATGATCTCATCTAAAAATTAAGATCTCGTTGTCCCGTCATCAGTTCGCCTCGGTCCAGAAGCTCCTCAAGACCACCTCGGTGAGGTGGTACTGTAGCTGACCGAGGTGAATCTCAGCTGAAAGTGTAACTCTCTAATCTGGTCCAAAATCAATCTTCTAAATCATTTCCATGCTTCCTGAGATCTTCTTATAACTCCTCAATGCTCCAGAATGTAGCTCCAATCACTCTTTAGCTTCCTTAGCTCCATTTTGGTCCGAAACGTGCCATTTTACCTAAAATTACAACAAAACTAGGTGTAGACCTCGATTTCCGCAAAGGTTGACAAAACAACAATATAATCAAAGAATATACATCCATACATGCAGATTTATGAAGATAAAACATCCAAACCAAACCCGAAATATAGACTATAATACATGCTATCAACCTACCCTACCAACCCTCTCTCCCTCCTCACCTAGCACTCGTCTCTCTCACCCTCACTCCACCCAGCCCTACGCCCCTGCGCCATGATGACATGAATTATATACCATCATATTCATGCATATTATATGTTTATCACCTCGGTTTCACATTCATTTAATGGAATATGTATGACGTTTAGTTCATATTCATATATTTATCAAGAATAGAAGTCTACACTATTTTATTTGTGAAAATGCAAAAGAAGTGGTGAGGCTGCGCGAAGATATGAGCAACATATCATGGAAGATCTGGAGGGAAGCAAAAAGATATGGAAAAGATCTCATGAGAAGATAAAAGTTGTAACTAAAAGATATCACACGATTTGGGAGAAAAATCGGATGATTATTTATAAAAATCAGTCGATCTCCTTTACAAATGACTTGATTTTTATCTTATGAAATCCGATTGGTTGTAGGATTGTAACTGAAAGATTACGCCTCATACCCTATATAAGGAGGACGTCCGATGCCTTCAGAATCATCCAATTCCATCCAAGACTATTGAGTCATAGGATCGAGAGCATCGAAGAAAGCATTCTAGGAGGAAGATCGAAGGAAGATCGAAGGAAGTTCGGAAGTTCGAGTTCAAGAATATAGTTCTTGAAGGTTTTGTGAGTTTTATTCTATATTTTGTCTTTGTGATTGAGAATTGGTGTTTGTTATTGAGTTTTATTTGAGTTTTGAAAGATTGAAACGTTGTTCTTACTCTTTTGGTTTGATTTTAATTCAAAGATTCGAGTTTTCTCATCATTCTTCGCTTTCTTGATTTAATATCTCTTTTGATTTTGATTATGTGTTTTCTTGGCTAAAACCCTTTTGATTCTAGGGTGATTGGTTGAAGATTGTGGTTGAGATGATGATAGAATGACCTTCACGAACAGTTTGATTCTTGAGAGGTTAATTTAACCATCGCAGAAGGCAAAAATCGGACTGTTCTTGGCTAAGATCGGACGATCTCCTTTGACGAACAACCCGATTTTTCCTTCTGTCGTACCAATCTTGCCTTATCCTTTATCCTTGGTTAAAGATTTCTTAAACCCTAGCCTCGTTGAACCTTTCTAACCTATATCCGAGTGTGGGAAGAGACTTACCCGGTGATTCCCGTCCTTGGTTGCCAACGATTACATGTCCTAGGTAATAGAGGATTCAAACCCCTCTATTAAGGTTGAGTATGCCATAACCCTTACCTTTGTGAGGTAGCCCGATTCCTTGGGTTGTTGTTTGGTTTTGAGAATATTATACATCCCTTAGATCCTTTATCTTATCGAGACTCAACATCCTTTATTTAGAGCCTTTGGGTTTGGACATGGGGGGTGGAAACCTCACCGTACATCATACCGTTTTAGAACACATACCTTAGAAACCCCAGCTGTGTCCATATAATCTTTAGAAGTCTTGAATCGAAAACCACAATCGGATTCCTTGATCTTTAGAATCTGTTTTTGACAAGACTTTTATCTATGGTCGTTTTTATCTTATCAAAATATAATCCCGACATAGCACTAAAACAAGTATAGTGGTTAAGTAAGGGTCGAACCAAGAGAGTTTAGTATTTTTATTAAATTCATTTCTAGATTATAGAAACAAGTAACAAGGGGGGGGGATTGGTTGAATTGATGCACACAAAACTTATGAAAACAAGTAACGCAACAAGTAAGACAATGATGGGTTAATCTACACTAGGTTGATTCTAAGCATGCGATTGCTACTTTGGTGAGTTCCTTTTACATGTTTTCAAGTAATCTCCCGTCTCGATCATATATATGTGTTGAGCCAACCGACATCAACACAACTTAACAGGTTAGTGTTCCATAAACCTACAAGAACAATTAACAAGTTAACTTTCAAACAAAGACTAAGGGATATAAAGAAAAGATTAAAACCGTTAAACTTATCTTTATATTTGTGTTCCTTTCCTTTAAGCAATTACAACCCGTTATTACTTAAAGTTTACTACTAGACTAAAGACCCGAACCCGGAATCTATTAATCCTAGTTCTTTGCATGCACTTTAGAACCTAAGGTGATCAATCTGAAGTGATAGTAAAACATGCAATTAGACAATGAATATCAAGGAAACACAAAGTATTACTGAATGAAAACTTATATTAGAAAGAACTTACAACCAAAGTAACAACGTAGCTTCCAACCAACCCAATGTAGCAAGAGAGTTAGCAACTCATTACAAAGGTAGCAAGATAGTTTTAATGGAAAAAGTGGATTCTAAATTGGATGATAAGTGGATGATTCTAGCAATTACCAAGGACTATTTATACTACAAATGACACTAAAAAGGAGTAAATGGCCGACCCAAAACAACCACCTTTAATGCCATAAAGGTGGTGTAAACAGCCGGATTAAAGCTTATGTCGATGAACCGCAGGGGCGGCCTTCAGCTCTGCATGGGCCGTGCAGGCGAAAACGCTTGATCTTCTTCATGGCCGCAGGGGCGGCCAGGCAATTCCGCAGGGGCGGATCTTTAATGCTCTTCAAACGTCTGACTCTTCAACTTCCTGTCGTTTATGATGCCGAGCCACCGGGGCGTCCCAGTGTCAACGCGGGGGCGGTGACACTGACTCTTCATCTTCTAGCTCCCAGGTTGAGGCGCAGGCAGAGGCGCGGGGGCACTAGTCTTCGCTTCTTCAGGGCAGGTCACCGCAGGGGCGCCAAGGGTTGACGCAGGTGCGGTGATAAGCTTCGTGGCTGGCACTGGCGAAGGTGCAGGGAGCGCTCCAGAGTGTGGTGTCACCCGTAGGGGCGGTGACACTGCTCCGTGAGGGCGGTGAAGCAACAGAAGCTTTGCTTCGTGAACAGTCTTCACTCCTAAGTGCTCATAACTCCTTCTTTATCTTCTTTTAGTCTTCTTCTTCTGGACCAAGGAGTTAGTAGCATAAACCGACACAAATGTAATAAAAAGACTCTTAAAACTAACCTAAATGATAGTGATTCCATCACCTATTAAACTCCCCCATACTTAGACCTTTTACTCGTCCCGAGTAAAACAAATGACAACAAACTAGACTCACATGCCTCAGGAAACATGGGCAAGCAGAAAAGACAATGAAAACAAAAGAAAAATAAAGAAAGAAAGAAGGAAAAAGAGAGAAAATGTGAGAAAAAGGTGAGAAACACTACCATCCTTATCGCTCCAAGAGTGACCTACCCGGAGAACCTCCTTATGACTCCCCTTCTTATGTCGCCAAACGCCGGAAAGGGAACCTACACTCGGTGTCGCTCATTTTGCCAAGTTGCCCTTTCGGGTATTCACCTTGCCACTCTTCTTCTTTTCTTTGATGATCTCACTTTGAACTCACATCCCTCAAGTCCAATTTTGTACCAACCTAAGGTTGGCCGGACTACCTTCTTTTTGCCCAAACCGCCCTTTCGGGTTTTCGGTTTATCCAAGGATTTTCATGCCTTTTTTTCATTTTCTTTGGCTTTTTCTTCTTCTTCTTTTTTTTTTTACCTGAATTTCAAAAGGAATACAATTCATAAGACTCAATGAAAAATAACTCAAAACAACTCAAAACAAACTATACATGCAATGATATATCCCTTCCCCATACTTGAAACACACTTTGCCCTCAAAGTGGAAATGAAGCAAAGATAAATGTGGGAAAGGGATGAGAAAAGATACCCCTAGTGGGATGGTCCGGCTGGACCATCGGGACCCTCCTCCGGTGGGTATGGAAAGTGGCTGAAAAAGTGCTCCTGCCGACGGTAGAGCGTGTCTATATGATCCTCCTGAGCGTCCATCCTCTGCCCATATGAAGTCTCAAAGCTGGCTTGCCAAGCCAGCTGCTGAGCCTCTAGCTGCTGCTGATGAACCGCCTGCCAAGCATCCTACCGGCGGTAAAAATGGGTGGTCATAGAGGAAATGAAACTAGACTGCACGCCTGCTGCTGCTCAAGCATGGACCGCTGGTACTCGGTCTGCCATGCCTGATGCTGGGTAGTCAAGGCTACCATGTGAGCCCGAAAGCTCTCCATGGCCGGACTGTCATCCGGTGCTGCAGTAGGCATCTCCTCATCATCCGGTATGGGCATGTGGTCAGCAACAGGAGCCCGACTAGAGCCCGCAACATATCTCTAAATAATGTCCCCCTGAGGCTGTCTCGGAACAAAGGGGTCAGCTGGTATGTATAGATCGGAGAGCTCGTCTCCAAGTGGAAGTGGCCGGGGGAGGTATGTGCTATGACTCCCATCTGCCAATGAGAGCCAAAGAAACCAGATTTAACATGACCCCTTTTTGTTAAGGGAGCTATCCATCTTCTTCATCATCATAATTTTGAAAACGTTGAAAAACCAGATTTCACATGGATTTCTTCTTCATCATCATAATCACTATCTTCCTCTTCTGATGGTAATTCATCCTTTCTTAATTTTAATTCCAAATTCTTGGAGTTGGATGGGAGCTATCCATCTTCTTCACCAAGAACCATTTCCTGTGTGATGAGTTTTCCAAGGTTGTCATCAAGAGGAAGAATTGAGAGATTATGAGCTTCTTCGATAGTAGTCATCTTTGGTCCCCACTTAGCTTTAGGTAAGCTCCTTAGAACCTTCCTAACTTTCTCTTCATTTGTGAAGAAATTTCCTAGTGAGTCCAAGTTGTTCACAATCTTAGTGAATCTTGTGAACATTTTGTTACGCTAGAAAGATAGCACAAAAAGCTTTACAATTATAAAATCGAACTAAAATCCTAAACTACCTAGCAAAACCCGTAGTGTACGTATCGTTTTGTAGAAAGGAAAGTATTCCGAGGTCGAACACAAGGACTGAGGTGAAATCAAGTCATTCAATGATCAAAGATAGTGTAAATCTAAACTAAGATGAGATGAGGAATAAAGAAAGTAAAAAACACGATATTTTTGGATGGTTTTGGGTGATCAAACAAGGATCACAAATATATCAACACAATCAAGCAACACAAACACACAAACACACAGGTAGGAGATAAGAGGTAAGAAAGCGGATTCTAGAGATTCGGAATGCCGATTATGACTATGGACTCACGCTTCTAAAGATCAAAGGAAAGTTGTTGTTGTTCGGAGTTGGGTTTTCTCTAATGGGAGCAATTACCGGGTAAGTCTCATGCTCCACTAGTCTCGAAACTAAGGTCCTATTACGGGGTAAGTCTGAAGGAACCTAAGGACGGGAATTCTACAAAAACCAGCCACTACCTAAGGGTCAAACCCCTCCTTACCGGGTAAGTCTCGGAAAAGATAAGTCTTAGGCAACGATCCTAGCACACTCAATCCAATAGCAGCTTTTTTGGCTCACTACTACCTAGAGTTCATCATCTTATGTATCTAAGAAAGGAAATTACCGGGTAAGTCTCGTCCCTCAAAAAGGTTGCCAACATTAGGTCACCCTAAGCTAGATTAAGCTCAACAAACACTAGGATTTCAACACATCTAAATCCTAACATCTAGATTCATCAATACAAGCACAACAGAGAGAATCACGGGTGGATCATGGAAACCACGGCCGTGGAACCATGAAGAACATGCCGTGATTCTCCACTGAGTTGGGGTTTCGAACACAAATCGATCCTAAGCTAACATGGAAGTCCATACAATCATAGTCCAAAGCATAAACATCATTCCTTCACCCTAGAATCGCATCTATTCAGCCAACAACATACATTTCAAGATCAAACTTCACAAATAAAGCATGCTTGCAAGTCATGGATAGATGATGAAGAATAATCTAATGAAAAGACATTAAGAGCTAGAATAGAAGTTACCAATTCTTATAAAGGCTCCAAGAGCTGTTCCAAGTTGTCAACAATGGAAACCTCACTCAAAATCTCTCTAATCTCACTTTAAGATGAAAATCTACACTAATCTCTTCCAAGAACACCCAAAATTGGTGCTTGGAAGAGAGGCTACAACGGAGAAGTGTTTTGGGGAAGAAGCTAGGTCAAAAAGAAGGAAGTTAATCCCCAGTTATAGGCTGCAAGATCATTTAAATACCCACCAAGAGCAAGAGTCATCCAAAGAGATCGTGGGACACGTGTTAAGGTGGTCTAGACAGAAACCACGGCCAGATTCCACGGTCGTGGAAGTGCTAGTGACCTTGGTTTTTCTCCAGAAACTCTCATTGGATCATTTAGCCATGAGTTGGTGCAAGGCATGCACCAACTAGGTCCTATGTGCTCTCGGTTGCTCTTAGCTTGCTCCTTAACGAGTCCGGAAGTGTGCCATCACGAGGAATGATCCTCGAATGTGTCGATTGAGTCCAAAAGCTCCCCAAAATACCTACAAAACCGATAAAAGTCCGTGTAGACGTCTATCTCGACAATATGCATGAATTAAGCACAAACGTCATGAACTAATGCCAAACCATGATTGAAAACCGGGAAAAACTATCTAAATGAATGCCTAAATCAATGTCATAAATCGTGTCATAAAAATACCCATACTTAGCACTTGCTCGTCCCCGAGCAAGGTCCAACTATAGGCTACGAGATGACGTGATTTATGAATGCAGAAAAACAGAAAAATATTTTTGGAATTGTGCTTCTAAAGATGGATCACCTTCATAGTGATGTTTCATGGCAATGGACAAGCAATCATCTACTAAATGAATGAAGGCACGGAAAGACAATCAAACTTAACTCGAAAGCATGCATGATAGGTAAAATTGATGAAGTCAAGACGATCATGAGAATATCCAATCTAGATCACTAAGGCATACACATAAGCAAATAGGTCTTAAGGACTTAAGAAAGAAGAGGCCAAGAAACGTGATGATAAGGTGGGAATTTTCTAAGGTCATGTGGTGCAAATCCGAGAAAGGAACTAAACAACCACAACTTCACATTTATACTTCATCCACCAAAGTGTATTTTTCTCTTTCTTTTCTTTTCCTTTTCATTTTCTTTTTCTTTCACTTGGTGATTAGCGGACCTCGGGATTTTTCCGAGGTGCCTCACACCGGGCACACTTACCAAGGCTCGTTAGGACGTTCGGTTTATCCGACTTTGGCAAGGCAGAAACACCCGATCATGTGAATGGTGCCGAGTTACTCGTCATCAAAACCAAAGTCCCCAAACCTATATTTTTTTCTACACTTTTTAAAACACATTTTCAACTTCATTCACAAAATTCAAACACCAACTTCACCACCCCATACTTGCTTTTCAGACACTCAACACACTAGCATGCTCCTATTCCCGGATGGGTCAAAAGAGGTCAAATTTTCATATCAATTGAGGTGCTCAAACAACATGATCAAGATGAGAAGTAGAGGAAAATGAATAGCCTTAATCATTCCTAGATGATGTGCAAGAACTAGCATGTAATTTTGATCATCAATCCTCAATCCAATCAAGGCAAACATAATAATCACAATTCATACATAGGATTCAAGAGAAGTATTTCAAGTCCACATATGCATAAATCCATTCAACACACAAGGCCATCCATAGCCAATTCACAAGACAATCTCATCATAAGGGTCATACCCAAGCTTAGAAGCACTAAAAAATTTTAAATTTTTCGATTTTTTGAAATTTTGAAATGTATATGTACAATGCAAAAACATGATAAGAAACGTGTGACAATAAAACGAAACTATCCTATATGCGATCATGACATGCTAAGAATCATGAAAACATCACCCCATACTTAAAAACACATTGTCCCAATGTGCAAATCAAGTAAAGAAGAGTAAAAGAAGTCCTCACAATGTAAAAATGTAGTGTCTTCGGTATTTGGGTTAACTCCTGTGGAGTGGTGGTGATGGATGATCGATCAAGCATGGTAGAGAGCTCTTCATAGTCATTCCTGCGTCGAGACCTGCGCCAAGGTGTATGCGAGATGGGAGCTCTTCCATCCAACAAAGACACCTCAAGCCGTCCAAGTCTCACGTCCGTTCCACCCATGGTTAAAAACGGGATCATCTTCATCAACTCGCCTTGCGAGGCTTCCTCATTACCTAAAATCTACCACACAAACACAAAACACAAAAACACACAAAAACAAAAACAAAAGCAAAAGAGAAAAGGGAAAGAGTTGTACCAATGGGTTGTCTTCCATTAAGTGCTTCTTTTAGGTCATTAGCTTGACCAAACTCCGTGGATAAGTCAATCCACCATAGTTTGCTTGAGGAGTCCAAGCAACCATCTTTTACCGGAATCCATGATGACAAGCAAGGGCCACTTGATGCCCAAATATACCTTAAGTTCTCTCTTCACCGGTGAGTAGTAGACTCCTTTATCACCGCTTCCTTGATGATAGTATGGAGTTGCAACCATAGGTGCCACCCCATACTTAGGCAATTTGTACTCCGTGGTCACACCGGTGAAACGCTTGTCATCCTCATCCTCTATGATCCGAAGAAAGCCGATTCTTGGAAAGAATCCTTCATTGAAGTGATCCATAGCAATCATGGATCCATGATGCTTGCCCCCTTCATTCAAATTGGGAGATTCCTTAGGAAAGGGACTCCAATCTTCGTATGCACTCCGGGTAAGCATGAAAGGATTGGAAGGTGTTGAAGTTAGCTTAGGATTCTCTTCGACAGAGCTTTCCACGGTCAAATCCACGGGCGTGGAAGTGCCAGATAGGCCGTGGAATTCTATGTTTTCTTCCTTCCTCGTGAGCTCTTCAAGTATGATTCCGGGGTTGATGGCAAGGATGTCTAGGGGTGAGAGCACTTCATTGCACTCCTCCAAAGGTGAAGGAGGTGGAGGTAAGCCTTGAAGGATGGTAGGATCTCCTAGCATAAGAGCATTCCTAATCTCCTCAATCTCCCTCCTCATTTGTTCCTCTCTCTCGAAATTCAATCTTCTTTCATCCTTCAGGGCCAAATCCCTTATCCTCACTTGCTCCCAAGCTTCATCCAACTCTTCTTGAAGTTCCTTAATGATCATGGTTGATTCGGGCAATTCTTGGATGTCCTCGTGGTGAACCTCCTCTTGATGACATACTTCCGCTTCAAGCTCCATGTGGGAACTTGAAATGGAAGCAAGGTTGCTTTCTAGATCATCCATCTTCCTCAACATTTCTTCTAGCATTGATTCCACTCGATCATTGTGAGGTTGATGGTGAGGTTCCTCATGAGGCAATGTAGTCATGAGAGCTTGATCATGGGACTCATGATAGGCATTAAACTCCTCCCAATACTCAAACTCATCATGGAGAGGTCCTAGATCTTGGCTTTCCATCCACTCCTCATACTCCATTTTGTCAAGGTCGTCTTGGAAGTACAATCCGTCCATGGCAAACATGAAAAGGCAAAGACAGAAATAACACAAGATCAAAAGTAACAAGAAAGATAAACACTAAAAGCAATCAAAATCAAATGACTTAATCTAGACCTAGTCCACGGCAACGGCGCCAAAAACTTGTTACGCTAGAAAGGTAGCACAAAAAGCTTTACATTTATAAACTCGAACGAAAATCCTAAACTACCTAGCGAAACCCGCAGTATACGGATCGTTTTGTAAAAAGGAAAGTATTCCGAGGTCGAACACAAGGACTGAGGTGAAATCAAGTCATTCAATGATCAAAGATAGTGTAAATCTAAACTAAGATGAGGTGAGGAATAAAGAAATTGCAAAACACGATATTTTTGGATAGTTTTGGGTGATCAAACAAGGATCACAAATATATCAACACAATCAAGCAACACAAACACACAAACACACAGATAGGAGATAAGAGGTAAGAAAGCGGATTCAAGAGATTTGGAATACCGATAATGACTATGGACTCATGATTCTAAAGATCAAAGGAAAGTTGTGGTTGTTCGGATTTCGGTGTTTCTCTAATGGGAGCAATTACCGGGTAAGTCTCATGCTCCACTAGTCTCAAAACTAAGGTCCTATTACCGGGTAAGTCTCAAGGAACCTAAGGCCGGGAATTCTATACAAACCGGCCACTACCTAATGGTCAAACCCCTCCTTACCGGGTAAGTCTCGGAAAAGGTAAGTCATAGGCAACGATCCTAGCACACTCAATCCATTATCGGCTTTTTTGGTTCACTAATACCTAGAGTTCATCATCTTATGTATCTAAGAGAGGAAATTACCGGGTAAGTCTCATCCCTCAAAAAGGTTGCTAACATTAGGTCACCCTAAGCTAGATTAAGCTCAACAAACACTAGGATTTCAACACATCTACATCCTAACATCCAGATTCATCAATACAAGCACGATAGAGAGAATCACGGGTGAATCATGGAAACCACAGTCGTGGAACCATGAAGAACATGCTGTGATTCTCCACTGAGTTGGGGTTTCGAACACAAATCGATCCTAAGCTAACATGGAAGTCCATACAATCATAGTCCAAAGCATAAACATCATTCCTTCACCCTAGAATCGCATCTATTCAGTCAACAACAAACATTTCAAGATCAAACTTCACAAATAAAGCATGCTTGCAAGTCATGGATAAATGATGAAGAATAATCTAAAAAAAAGACATTAAGAGGTAGAATAGAAGTTCCCAATTCTTATAAAGGGTCCAAGAGCTGTTCCAAGTTGTCAACAATGGAAACCTCACTCAAAACCTCTCTAATCTCACTTGAAGATGAAAATCTACACTAATCTCTTCCAAGAACACCCACAATGGGTGCTTGGAAGAGAGGATACAATGGAGAAGTGTTTTGGGGAAGAAGCTAGGTCAAAAAGAAGGAAGAGAATCCCCAATTACAGCCTGCAAGATCATTTAAATACCCACCAAGAGCAAGAGTCATCCAAAGAGATCGAGGAACACGTGTTAAGGTGGTCCAGACAGAAACCACGGCCAGATTCCACGGGCGTGGAAGTGCCAGTGACCGTGCTTTTGCTCAAAAAACTTTCCTTGGATCATTTAGCCGTGAGTTGGTGCAAGGCATGCACCAACTAGGTCCTATGTGTTCTCCTTTGCTCCTAGCTTGCTCCTTAACGATTCCGGAAGTGTGCCATCACGAGGAATGATCCTCGAATGTGTAGATTGAGTCCAAAAGCTCCCTAAAATACCTACAAAACCGACAAAAGTCTGTGTAGACGTCTATCTCGACAATATGCATGAATTAAGCGCAAACATCATGAACTAATGCCAAACCATGCATGAAAACCGGGAAAAACTATCTAAATGAATGCCTAAATTAATGTCATAAATCGTGTCATCACATTTCCTTGACTGTTTCATTTGGATTCATCTTGAATAGCTCGTATTATTTGAGGAAGATGATAATCTTTGTTTCCTTGACTTGACTTGTTCCTTCGTGACAACGAGTTTGTCCCATATTTCCTTTGCACTCTTGCATGATGAGATGCGGTTGAATTCATCGGCCTCTAATCCCCAGTAGAGTAGGTTCATTGCTTTGTAGTTCTTTGACACACTATCCATGTCAGCTTGTGTGAAGTCAGGTTTTTTCTTTGCACTTGGACACCTTCAACAGTTGTAGTAGGGACTTTGGGGCCATTTTGAACAATGCTCCATAGTGCCATGTCCTGATCAATAATGAACATACGGATGAGTGCTCTCCAATGAGCAAAGTTGTTGTCACAAAAGAGTGGTGGTCGAGATGAGGATTCATGATTAGTCTCACTGATGGTTAAATCAATATACATGAGTCTTGCTCTGATATCAATTGAAGAACCGGTAGGTGAAATAAAAGGTTACAAGATACTCTAGAAGGGGGGTTGAATAGAGTATGGGAACTTTTCGAAAACCAATCTCAAGGCCTTGAAATCAATTTTAAGGGCCTTGATGTCGATCGAAGTTCGTTTTGAAACTTTGATTCCAAGGGCTTTGAAACAACTTTCAAGGGCCTTGACTTTGAAATCCTGCAAAACAAAGTTAGTCACAATAAACAAGATATGGTGCGGAATGTAAAAGATCGACACAAGGATATGTTTACGAAGTTCTGCTCTAAATAGCCTACTCTCCGTCCCAGGGTATAGCCTTAGGATCTAACTATCTATTATCAGCTTCAAAGAGTCTAAGATACAAACTAGAAGAAATCCCCTTCTTCTCTCACTGTAGCCAATTCTACGATCTAGCTCCAACTCTTCACTTTGCTATAATAGCCTAGTTACTTCGCAGAGTAACATACTCGAGTATAACACTCTTTAGATATGCCAATGGAGCTCTCGAGTTTTATCTCTCTCTAGGGGATAAAGCTTTTCAGAAGGAGAGAAAGAAAAACCATGTTTCGATATGAAGATAACTTTGGATCGCTTAAAGACAATAGATATTTTTGTGCAGGCTTGTTATCTGTTCTCCAAATTCCATCATAATTTATAAACTTCTATGGAGAGATCTTCTAGACATTGGAGAGATGACCGTTCGAAGATAATTCTTCTTCTCCATGAAGATCGCTTCCTGGTTAAGTTGTGTTAGATGTTGTAGATCTTCATCTCCTGAGAACACGTTGATCTCTCGGCTCCTTAATCTTCTTGTTGATTGTTGTAACAATCTTCAAATCCAGATGAGAGAATCTTCGTGCTTTTTGGTTAAGGATCATTGAAAGATCTTTGAAAGATCTTCTTTGTTGGTCGGTTGAGATCTTCACCTGATCATATCTTCTCAAATCTTCTTGTTTGAGCAAAACTCTCGTGAAAGATCTTCTTTGTGATTTGAAATCTTTTCGTTGTGCACCCTTGTCTTCCTTGTTTCTTTGGAATCTACTTTAAGGTTTTGAGATCTTTTCATTGTGCACCCTTGTCTTCTTTGTGCCCTTCAAATCCATTTCAAGGCCTTTGAATTCTTTGACAAAACCTAGACTAAATCCAAACCAACCAATCATCTCGAAATATAATAATTCATTGGTTAGTGTATCAAACTACTTCATTTGTGTTTAAGTCTTCCATCAGCAGCACCTGTAAAACTTTTATAATCAAGGTGGAGTTTTCAGAATGAAATGCCTCTCATCAACATTCAAGAGGTTGAGATCTTCGACGTATGGGGAGTAGACTTCATGCGACCATTCCCATCATCTTGTGGAAACCAATACATACTTCTAGCTGTGGATTATCTTTCTAGATGGGTTGAAGCAATCGCTTCTCCTACTAATGATGCCATGGTGGTAGGGAAGTTCTTCAATAGAACGATCTTCCCAATATTCGGGACTCCCCGAACCATTATCTGTGATGGAGGAACGCATTTTATAGCCCGTAAGTTCGAAACTCTATTGTCTAAGTATGGGGTTTCCCACAAGATCGTCACTCCTTACCATCCTCAAACAAGTGGACAAGTGGAGATATCAAATAGAGAAATCAAGAGCATCTTAGAGAAGACCGTTTCAAGAACAAGGAAAAATTGGTCACTCAAGTTAGATGATGCACTTTGGGCATACCGAACCGCTTTCAAGACTCCCATACGAACGACACCTTAAAATCTCCTTTATGGGAAATCTTGTCATCTTCCGATTGAGCTAGAACACAAAGCGCATTGGGCAATCAAATGGCTTAACTTTGACTTGAAAGAAGCTGGAGAGAAACACTTGCTGGACATAAATGAGCTCGAAGAGCTCCGTCTCAACGCAAACAAAAATGTGAGGATCTACAAAGAAATAATGAAGAGATGGCACCATAAGCATATCGTTCTAAAGGAGCAGAAAAATGGAGACCTTTTCCTTCTTTACAACTCAAATCTTCGTTTATTCCCACGTAAACTCAAATCCCGATGGTCCGGACCTTTTCTAATAAAAAACATTTATCCTCATCGTGCAGTTGATATTTGGAGCGAGAAAACGGGAAATTTAAAAGTCAGCGGACACCGCTTAAAGAAATACACACCAGAGCTGCCGGTAGAGGACATTGCTCCTACCCTTCTCAAATGATCATTGGAAGGAGATAGGTCCAGCTAGCGACCTTAAATCAAGCGCTTCTTGGGAGGTAACCCAAGGTTATTCTATGTCCCTTTTCTTTTTCTTTTTAGTTTAGATTAGTTTGTTTTCTTTTTCGTTGGTACGCTCCGGGTTTTTCTCGTGTTGTGATGACAAAAATTAGGCACAAACCACAAAGAAGGAACTTATGATCGAAGTTTTGAAGGAAGGAATCAACAAAAGTTCATCAAAAGGAAAAACAGAGAAAAATCGGATGACTCTGCTCTGGGATCGGTCGATCTGGGAGAAAAAGAAGAATTAATTTGAGTCGATTTGGAAAAAGTCGAAGCTTGAATCGAATGAAAAATCGGACCACCCAGAAAATCGGTCGATTTTTGCTATGTTCATGACGGATTGCACCGAGATCGACCCGATGAAGAAAGACCGACCCCCGGAAATCGTCCGATTTTCTTCAGCAAAGTCAGAAATATAAAGGCTTTTCTTTTCTTCTTCTTCCTCACAACTCATCACTCCTTCCCTTATTATTCCCTTCGAGAAAACGGCCGTCAAGCACCCCTCTCTCTAAAATCTTCATTCCTTAAGCATTTTCGCTTATTCTTGAGCCAAAACCGCAGCCCTCGACGAGACAAAGAAGGTTGGAGCAGTTCTCAGCTTGGCAATTCGACGAATTGCTCGGATTTCAAGTTTTGAGTTCCACAAACACTAAATTTTCAATTCCTTAGATCCGGTCTTTTGAAGAGTTTGTTTGCTGATTCTATAGAGTTAGGAAGTTTAGAAACTGTTGTTGGAGTGTTTTGGTGTTGCATGTTTGAAAAAACTGTTGCAGAATCGAACGATTGATCGAAACAAGGATAAATCGAGTCATTGCCCAAGAAAATCGACCAATTTCCCATAAGAACATCCCGATTTTTGCTCTGTTTTGATGGATAGGGTTCTTAGATCGACTCAAAACTTGTTTTCTTGCAAGGCTTCCTCATCCCAACATTCCCCAGAACCTCATCAACCCCCTACAAGAGTCCCCACCATCCAAGAGAAATTTAAACGCCGTTACGTCCATCATAACACCTTGCTACATAGAGTTGGATGAGCTCAATGTTCTGCATATTAGATCAGATCTTGACTGAATTATAGAGAAGACCAGGCTGATTGAATCAGTGCAAATAAGAGAGGATGCATATGTGGAGATAACCCATGAATTCCTTAGCTCCTTCACCCATGACCCAAACATTAGAAAGGTGACCTTTAGGTTGATGAACAGGAATTATAACTTTGATGTTGGAGTGTTCGGAAATTTTTGTGGCTTCTCGATCTCTCATGCAGGCACATTTCCCCCTGGAGTCAAGACCGCTGAGTTTTGGGAGACTATCTCCATTGGGCAATACGAAGGCGACAAATGGAGGCCCGGTAATTCAAAGGAGAAGAGCATGTACAATCTCACCTTCATGATTCTCGCCGGATCTTGAGCGAGTCTATGTTTGCAAGGACGGAGACTCCACAAAAGGTACAAGCTAACGAGCTCTTCTTCCTTTATTGTATCACTGAGGGGACGGTTCCGGACTATGCTACTATGTTATGGGACTACTTGGCAAAGATTGCGAACAAATCCGGCGTCCACATTTGTGTTGGAGGACTTGTCACTTACGTGGCAAAGGCATTAGTGGTGGACATTTTGGCGTCCAGAGGAGTCATGATTCCGAGAGGACGAGGAGAGCCGCATGTAGCCATGCCTTGGGATAGACAGCCCAAGGAGATCCTTTGGAAGCCACACTACACATTTAAGAATGTCTACTACTGGAAGGAAGGATTCGAGCATTTCAGTGATGGGGAGTTTACTGAGGACAAGGTTGGAGATGTTGAAGATGAAGGAGGAGACACTCAGAAGTATCCCACCGACACAAAAGCTCCAGATGGAGGCATGCTCGAGTTAGGAGGAGACGGAGGGGACACCGAGGTTCTAGACACTTACCAGGAGGGAGGACCGACTAGACCAGTAGATGATGATGACACAAGGACGAGCACATGGCAGAGGTTGATCTATTTTTCCAGCCTCCACAAGAGATGACACCTAGACCACCCCGCCGGTCATTCTCCCGGCGACGTCGAGTCCAACCACATACCGATGACTCCAGCTTCGGCACCCGGATGGACGCATTGACTAGAGAGTTCCAAGAGTTCCGGATCGAAGTATGACGCCGCCACTCATCCTATGACGGCTAGTGGAACAACCTCTACTATCACACTTTCGGCCATTTCTATGATCCATCCGCTCCAGTGTATCCACCACATCCACCACCACAGTAGGACTGAGAGACTCACCTTTTAAATTGTAAATATTTTTCTCCTTTTCTATACTTGAGTTTTCACATTAGGGACAATGTGACATTTAAGTATGGGGTGGGGGTACTTACAATCCTTTATCATCTTGTCACATGTCTACTTTCATTGCATTTGCACTTTGAGATTTTGGGTTTGCAATAACTCTTGTCACACGTTTCATTTTCGGACTTTGCATTGCATTACATCCATTATTAAAAAAATAAAAAAATTTCAAAAATTTTCTACTTCTAAAAACGGATATGACCTCAATGATGATAATTATGTTGTAAAAATGGCAAAGAGAGTTTTGTATGTTAAGGTATAGCTATAGCAATTATGGACATTCATCCTTTACTTGAACAATATGTTTGATTTGTATGCTATTTGATGTTTTGATATGCTTAAGGAATAATAATTGAAACCAGCAAATAAGTTCTTATACATCATGACGGAATGACTAAGGCGCTTCATTATTTTCTTCTTCTTTATATCCACATTTAGCACCTCATATGTATTATTGCATCTCGTTACCTTTTCCGGGAATTAGGAAGCATGCTAGTGTGAAGTGTGATGCGTTGTGAAGTTGTTACAAAAGTGTTATGTGTTAAAATATAGAAAATAGGGTTTGGGACGTCAGTCATGATGATGATGAAAACTTCACCTTGTTTATAATGTTTTACAGGTGTTGATGATGGAAGACTTAACACCAATGTAGTAGTTGGATATACTAGCAATGTATTAATTATATTGTCTAGATGCTTGGTTGGTTTGAATTCAGTGCAGGTCTTATCTAATGTCAAAAGGGCCTTGATATAGACGTCAAGGGCCTTGAAATATCACTCAAGGACACAAGGAAGATAGCGTTACAAAGGAACGATCTCAAAGGCCCTGGAGTTATATAGTTGCACGACAAAACAAGGATTCAAATGCAAAGAAGATTTTCCAGGAACGAATTGCTCAATAGAAAGATTTCAGGGAATATCTTTTCAACCAAAGATCTCAACCGAAAATTAGAGAATCTATTCAGAAGATTTTCTAAAATAGAAAAGCGTCAAAATATCTTCTCTTTCGGTTCAACAGAGAACGAGAAGATTAAGGAGTTAAGGATTCTATATGTTCTCAGGACTTGAAGATTTGCAACGTCTACCTTATCTCGAAACAAGAAGCGATCTTCATGCAGAAGAAGATTCATCTTTAAACGGTCATCTCTCCAACGGCTAGAAGACCTCTCCATAGAAGAGTATAAATGAAGATGGTAATTGAAGAAGAAAAAATGACACAAGCATATACGGAAAACATATTTACATCTTCAAGCAACCTAATAATCTTCATTCATTGTTTTTCTTTCTCTCATTTACGCAAAAGCTTTATCCCCTTAGAGAGAGAAAACACAAGAGCTCCATTGGAAGATCTAAATAGTGTTATACTAGAGTGTTTGTTACTCTGCGTAGTAACTAGGCTATTATAGCTAGGTTGAGAGTTTGAGCTAGATCGTAGCATTGGCTACAGTGAGAGAAGAAGGGTATTTCTTCTAGTTTGTGTTTAGGACTCTTTGAAGCTTATAATAGATAGTTAGGTCCTAAGGCTATACCCTGAGACGGAGAGTAGGCTATTTAGAGCCGAACTTCGTAAACATATCCTCCTGTCAATCTTTTACATTCCGCACTATATTTTGCTATTGTGACTAACTTTGTTTTTGCAGGAGCACGAAGTCAAGGCTCTTGAAAGTTGTTTCAAAGCCCTTGAAATCAAAGTTTCACTAAGAGCACAGATTAACATCAAGGCCCTTGAAAGGAGTTTCAAGGCCTTGATTTTTGGTTTGTGAAAAGTTCTCATACTCTATTCAACCCCCCCCCCCTTCTAGAGTATCTTTTAACTTATTTATTTCACCTACCGGTTCTTGAATTGGTATCATAGCTAGACTCACGTTTATTGATTTAACCATCAGTGAGACTAATCATGAATCCTGTAGGTGATGGTGGATTTGCTCAAGAAAGATCCTCATCTCGACCACCACTCTTCTGTGGCAACAACTTTGCTCATTGGAGAGCACTAATGCGTATGTTCATTATTGACCAGGATATGGAGCTTTGGAGCATCATTCAAAATGGACCTAAAGTTCCAATGACAACGGTTGAAGGTGTCCAAGTCCCAAAGAAGGAAGCTGACTTCACACAAACTGACCTGGACAGCGTATCAAAGAACTACAAAGCAATGAACCTACTATACTGCGGATTAGATGCCAATGAATTCAATCGCATCTCATCATGCAAGAGTGATAATGAAATATGGAACAAGCTTGTTGTCACTTATGAAGGAACAAGTCAAGTTAGGGAAACAAAGATTAGCATATTCCTCAGACAATACGAGCTATTCAAGATGAATCAAAATGAAACAGTCAAAGAAATGTTCACCAGATTCATTGAGATCGTGAACAACCTGGACTCACTAGGAAAGATCTTCACAAATGAAGAGAAAGTGAGGAAGGTTCTAAGGAGCCTACCTAAAGCCAAGTGGGGACCAAAGATGACTGCTATTGAAGAAGCTCAGAATCTCACAACTCTTCCTCTTGATGACCTACTTGGAAAACTCATCACACATGAAATGGTTCTTGGTGAAGAAGATGGAGAACTCCCATCCAACTCCACGAATTTGGCATTAAAATTAAGAAGAGATGAATTACCATATGATGAAGAGGATAGTGATGACGATGATTGTTCGCTCCAAACGGTGTGTGCAAGCTTTAAATTTTTAACCCTAGACTTAAGCTTAAAACAAGGATGCGAACCCGCAGTGTACGGGTCAATCGTAGTAAAAGCAAGAAAATTCCAGGGGTCGATCACAGGGACTCGGTGAAACAAAGTCAATACGGTATGCTAATGTCAAGTCTAACCACAAGAGCAATTTAACACAATCAAATATGAATAAGAAGTCAAATAAGCAAACATGCAATTCTAGGGATTAAAGCATCTAGTTGTGGTTCCAACTCAAGATCTATAGATAGGCGGACAAAGCTGAGATTTTTGCGTGGGGAAGGTGTTACTAAAGTGGAGTAGATCACCGGGTAAGTCTCACTACACACTAATCCTAAACCGTAACTCCTATTACCGGGTAAGTCTCAAGGAATCAAGATAAAGAACTATAACCTCAAACTAACACACCATCTAAGGGAATAGAATCAACCTTTACCGGGTAAGTCTCAGGCTAACTCACAAAGATGGGATGGAAGCACACTCACACCCCAATAAAGGATAAACCTTTATTACCTACACTTATGATCGTTGGTACACAAACTAAGGAATTACCGGGTAAGTCTCATCCTAAGCTTGCATTGAACCAGGAAGGTGTAATAAGAATAGGATTTAGCAAACTCTAACACTTAACTTTCTGTTTAGGTCGGATAAGTCACCTCGGTCAGAAGAATTCCACCCCGGCCGAGATGTTCATCAACCGAACGAGATTATTAGGGTTAAGGTTAAAGACTCGAACTTTCAGGATCCTACTGGAATCTAAGATTATTCTATCATTGTTTTTCCCACAACCTTCAGCTAATCACCCTAGAATCACACAAGGAAATTAGCCACTCATCATCATAATGAAAGTATTAAAATATATGGGAAGAAGGTGAATATTTGAACAAGGAAGAATTTAATGAAAAGACTTCAATAACTGAATCAAATATCACAACAAAGCGTTCCTTGGATAACAATCCAACAAGACAAGACAACAATTGAGGGAATTGAAGACAATCTTACAAAACCCTTCAAAAAGCTATAAAAGCTATGGAATTCAATCTTCCTTCAACCTTCAAAAAGGTTCTTCGAAAACTCCCAATCTGGAGTATACCGCTGCTGCTTGCTATAAACGTCTCTCTTGCGCTGATAGCGGATGTCGGAATTATGGGAAATCCGACCCTTTTTATAGGAAAATAACCCTCCAAAGATAAAATATCTTAGAAAGATATCTTCCCATAAAAATAGGTAAAATATATGATTCTGCATATCTCCTTCCTTCCAGAAGCCAAGCCCAAAAATATAAGATCACTTTCCAAATTTAAAAGATCTCTTCCAAGAATAAAATATTCTCGCCGCGTCCTAGGTGTTCGCCTCGGTCGAGTCGGCGTCTCTGGATCGCCTCGGTCGAGATGAATCTCTGGTCAACCGAGGTGACTCACAACTGAATGTGAAATCTCTCAAAACTGGTCCAAAGTGAATCTTTAATCCATGGCTATGCTCCCTGGATGTAGCTCCAAATGACTCATGACTCCTTTTGCTCCTTTTTGATGCAAAACGTACCATATTACCTGCAATTACAACGAAACTAGGTGTAGACCTCGATTCTCGCAAAGGTAGATGAAATGGTAGTAAAATCACATAATGTACATACAAACATGCAGATTATGAAAGATAAAACGTCCAAACAAACCCCAAAATATAGACTATAATTCATGCTATCAAAATACCCCATACTTAGCCCTTGCTTGTCCCCAAGCAAGTTCCTCATATAGAAGACAAGATAGAATGGATTATAAGTCAAGAAAATCAGTGAAAAATCTTTCAAAAACATTTTATGGTGTGCAACTATCATAGATCACTCTAAGAGAATACTTCCTGGAATTAAAAACTCAATATGATCAAAACATTTTATAAATATAAGAAAGTTGTTCATCTTTGCATAAAATCATAGAATGCATAATAAATCATAATTATCAAAATTAATCATGTATAATCCAATTTAAACCGCTAAGTCAATCAACAAGCTCAAGGTCTCAAGGGCTTCCCAAAAGAAAAGGTCAAGAAACGTGTAGGGTAGGGATGTATGTAAGGTAATGTGGTGCTAGAATCCGGGAAAAGGATGAACTTCACTTTCACTTCAACTTGCAACATCTTCCACCAATAAGCTTTGCTTATCTCACACTTTTTCTTTTTTACTTTACTTTTTGGGGTGCATGGACAGAGGTGCACAATAACCGAAGCCTAGGAAATCTGCAATCATCAATTTTTCGAGATGCATCAAACCCTTGATGCACATACCATGACCCGTTAGGAATATCGCTCAATCCGACTTTGGCAAGACACAAACACCCGGCTATGTGAATGGTGCCGAGTTACTCATCTTCATGATTGACTTCCCCAAACCTATTATTGCTTTCTAACACTTCCACTTCCAGCCACTTCAACTTTAACTTGCTTTCACCACTTCGCTTGCTTCCAAATTCCCGGATAGGTAAAGGGAGGCAAAATGTATATGAGGGGCTAAGCATGATCAAGAAGAAGAAGAAGAGAATGAATTGCCTTGGTCTTTCCAAGAAGAAAGTGAGGGAACTTATCCTGCGGTGTCAACCTTCAAATTCAACATAATTTGGATAAAAATAAAGTATTAAACATGCCAATAATTTCAAACAAAGCATTTAGCAACTTAAACATATTATAAAACCTTTCAAACACACAAAGAATTTAAAACCAGTAGGTAAACAGAATCTTCACTGAGATCATATCCAGATAAGTAACACAAAATCGTTTTCGAAAACTTTCTATTACGCCACCTCGGTCGAGATGTTCTTGGTTCAACCGAGGTGAAACGCCTCGTTTCGCCAGAACTGACTCGGTCGAGGTCAAAAATTTTTTTTTTTAAAACCATTATTTTTTTTTCGGTTTCGACGTTTTTCTCAATCAAATAACCTGTAGGTATGCATGTAATATCAGATAATCATATAAAGGCAAGTGAAGCATAAATATGAAAATATCCGATAAAATAAAATACATCAAAAGGTAGTCGAATAAATACATCACGTAGTCACGTAGTCAAATAACAACAAATACCCCATACTTGAGACACACTGTCCCAGGGGGTATAATAAAAGTCTAAACAAGAGAGAACTCACCGGATAAAAGCCGAACTGCATAAAAAATATAATAATAAAATCCAGCAGCTCCTCAGTAGTCTCGATCCGGTGGTGGTGCATAAGGATACTGAGTCGGATCATAAGGATGGCCCATGATCCGCTCGAACTGCAGCTGAGCCATGATGTGCTGATGATGCTGCCGCTCCAGCATCTCGCGGATATCCAGCGAAAGTGCAGCGTATGAGTCGATAACATGATCCGTCAGGTCATCGATCCGTCGGTGCGCAGCTCTATCCCTCACTCCACGCCTCCTGTGTCTAGCAGGTCTGACCGGAGAAGTCTCAGCTGGTGCCGGCTCAGTGTCCTCCTCGTCATCCAAATCTATAATAGGTGGCGCGCTCGTCCCAGCTGTATCTGTCCCTGTGTCCATCGGGATGCCACCTCCTCTCTCATCTACTGTCTCATCATCATCGTCGTCATCCTCATCCTCAGCCTCCTCCTCAGCTACAGCAGGGGCAGCTGCTGCCTCTCTGTGATCCTCCATCAGTGTATCCCAAGCTGTCTGCCAGTAATGCGGATCAAAGACTGTGAACTGTGCAGACCAGCGGATCCCCTGAGGTGCAGTCCGCTCCCAAGGCATGGCGACGTATGGAGTGGTCAAACCACGGGGAACTAGAATCCTCCGTGTGATCATCTCCTGTAATCCCAGCGGCTTCGGAGCCGCCGCCATCGTGCAAACGCTGAGGTCCATCCCGTGGTAGGTAGCGATGTGGGTGACTAGACCTCCGCAACAAATGTCTCCCTTTGCTTTGGCCTTGATCTTGTGCAGATCCTCTGCCAAGAGCAAGCCAAAGTCTGGGAAACCTCCTGTAACCATGCAGTAGAGGCTGAAGAGCTCGCCCTGTCGGACCTTCTGGGGCGTCTCAGTACGCGCCAGAAGCGTCTCGCTGAAAATCCTGTGGGCTAGTCTGAAGGCCGGATGAAAGATGACTCTCTCCTTGGAATCTCCAGGGCGCCATCTGTCTGCATGCTCAGTAATATGGGCAATCTGCCCCCAGAACTCTCTAGCTACGGCTCGTGTCGGGAAGTCTACGGCAGTGGGGTCAGGAAAGCCAAAAATCTCTCTCCATATCTCTAAGGGAACTATGAAGTTCCGGTTCATCAACCGGTACTTCACAGACCGGTCTGTGGGAAGGTAGGAGAAGGAGCTAACGAACTCTAAGGTCGGCTCCAAGTAAGCTGGGGCTCGGATCTCAGTAAACTGATCCAGCCCGACAGTAGCAATCATCCTCCTAAGGTCAGCATCTAACCCTAGGCAATCAAAGGCCGACACGTCCAGAAATCGTGGTGCGATAACTAGACGGCTAGCTATCCGCTCATAGTCTACCCGGCATCTCTCGTGGATAACCGGGCGGTAAGGACGGGATGAGGAAGGAGAAGGGGAAGGAGAGGATCTATCTCTAAGGGCTAACACTCTGTCAGAACTCATCTTCGATCAACACTGTCAGACTACCTCGGTCGACTGACAAACTCCAAGAATCACCTCGACCGAGGTGCAGATCGACTGGACCGAGGCGAAGACAGTCGCGATTTCAACTCTCAAAAATCCAGTTCTTTTTCCCCAAAAATCACTACAGATGCTTCCTAAGGGGTACTTAAGCTTTTCCTCAACAGATTCAAGGGCAACCAAAGCCCAAATCGAAGTAAACGAGCGAGTTAGGGTTTCGATCGTTTTTACCTTGTTCCGGCCGATTCGCTCGATCTTTCTGCAGATTCGTTGTTGCAATCGACTCCTCTACCTTTCAATCTCGGTTTGGAAGCAGAAAACGTCGAAAACGAGCAAGAATTTAGAGGGAGCGAAGTGGATCTGTCGCCGCGGTCGAGGTAGGTAAAAAAATGTGAAAAGTAATTTTTCCCCCTTTTATACTGTTACTGGATCTGCTGGCACCTCGGTCGAGATGGTCTCGACTGGACCGAGGTGGTATGGACCGAGGTGGTTCTGCAGAAACCCTAGTCGCCTCGGTTGCTCAAGAATCAACTCGGTCGAGGTGCTCTGACAATAACCGAGGTGCTTCTGTCTTCTCAGAATCTCGAACTTCTGTCCTTCCAGTTGTGCCCCTTCCTGTTGTCTGTCCAGAACGCCAAAAAAAACAAAGCAAAGCAAAGCAAAAACAAAAACTATCTAAACTAGACTAGAAAACGGGAAAAGAAAGCAATAACTTGGGTTGCCTCCCAAGAAGCGCTTGATTTAAGGTCGCTAGCTGGACCATGATGTGTCTCAAAAGAGGTGGGAGGTTCCCTCACCCCATACTTCACCTCCATCGTGGGGTGAAGTAAGTAGCTCCATCAAACGCTCCAACAAGTGTAAGTGCTCATCGGGGAATGAATCGTCTATGGGTGGGTTATTCGTCTCGCGGGAAGATTCCGGTAGCCGGCTAAGGTGATCCGCAACGGAGTTCTCGGATCCCTTCTTATCGCGGATCTCTAGATCAAACTCCTGGAGCAAGAGAATCCATCGAATAAGGCGCGGCTTGGCATCTTTCTTAGCCAATAAGTAACGAATGGCCGCATGGTCGGTGTAGACAATGACTTTCGCCCCCACTAGATAGGAACGAAACTTCTCGAAAGCATATACAACCACCAATAACTCTTTCTCGGTGGTAGCGTAGTTGCGTTGTGCTTCATCTAGCGTCTTGCTAGCATAGTAGATGGCGGTGGTCCGTCCATCCTTCTTCTGTCCAAGCACCGCTCCTACGGTTACATCACTAGCGTCACACATGACCTCAAAGGGCAAGGTCCAATCAGGAGGCTGGATAATGGGAGCGGAGATCAACGTTTCCTTAATCTTGTAAAAAGCATCAAGACACTCCTGCGAAAACTCAAAAACAACATCTTTATTCAAGAGGTTAGTTAGAGGTTTAGAAATCTTGGAGAAGTCCTTGATGAACCTCCTGTAGAAACCTGCATGCCCGAGAAAACTCCTCACACCTTTAACAGAACAAGGAGGAGGGAGTTTCTCAATAGTCTCGATCTTAGCTCGATCGACCTCAATCCCTCGATTAGAAACGAGGTGTCCTAGCACAATGCCTTCATTAACCATAAAATGACACTTCTCCCAATTTAAAACAAGGTTAGTGTCTTCACATCTTTTAAGCACTAGAGAAAGGTTAGATAGGCAATCATCAAAAGAGGAACCATATACAGAAAAATCATCCATGAATACCTCCATGATCTCCTCTATGTACTCGGAAAAGATAGCCATCATGCATCGTTGGAAGGTGGCGGGTGCATTGCACAATCCAAATGGCATCCTCCGATAGGCAAATGTCCCCCAAGGACAAGTGAAAGTGGTCTTCTCCTGATCATCCGGATGGATAGGAATCTGGAAGAATCCACTATAGCCGTCCAAGTAGCAAAAGTGTGAATGCTGGGCCAACCGTTCGAGCATTTGATCAATGAAGGGAAGCGGAAAATGATCCTTCCGAGTCGCCGTGTTCAGCTTCCTATAATCGATGCAAACTCTCCAGCCCGTAACGGTCCTTGTTGGGATCAACTCGTTGTTCTTATTCGTCACAACGGTCATCCCTCCTTTCTTCGGTACGACATGCACCGGGCTAACCCACTTGCTGTCCGAGATAGGATAAATAATACCTGCATCCAACAACTTAAGAACTTCCTTCTTCACAACCTCTTTCATGATCGGATTTAACCGTCTTTGAGGTTCCCGTGAAGTCTTATGATTATCTTCCATTAGAATTCTATGCATGCAGAAAGAAGGTTTAATGCCAATAAGATCATCCGTGGTGTAACCTATGGCTTTTCGATGCTTTCTCAGGACATGCATTAACTTAGACAATTCAGAATCGGAGAGGGAAGCACTAGCAATAACGGGATCAGTAGAATCCGGCCCAAGAAAGATATACCTCAAGTGACTAGGGAGCTGTTTAAGTTCCACAACTGGGGGTGCTTTTTGAGAGGGATCTCTGCTTCCTCTTTCCAGTGGAGTGGTGTCAGAAACTGGACTCGATGCAATCTCAGTTTGAATCGTCTCGCTGTCGACCTCGGTCAAGGCGCATAGGCGTTGACCGAGGTGTTCTTCAGTCGCCTCGCTCTGTCTAGAAAGTGCCTCGGTCGAGGTACTGCTACTGGGTCCGAGACTGGAGATCTTCGTCTCCTGGATTAGCTTCTCAGTTTTAGCTCCTGGATCCTCTTCCAGTGCCTTCAAGCTCCGTATATCTGCATCACAAGAAGCATCTATACCTTCCTCCATTAAACTGAAGCTAATAACTCTTTCGAGTGGGTCGTTAATAAGGATAGAGCTCACCAATTCTCTTGATTCTTCTTCATCGTAGATGTTGAAGATATCATCAGTTAGTTGCTCCCCTTTCATTGCTGCAAGTAGTGCGAACTCCACCTCATCGCCACCAACGTTGAATTTCAACTTGGCGTTCTTGCAATCCACATTGCAACCCGAAGTTGCTAGAAATGGCCTCCCGAGAATAATAGGTACTGGATAATCTGCGGGAATGTTAAGTACGACAAAATCTATAGGTAGATAGAAGTTACCTAACTAGACCGGAACGTCCTCCAAAATGCCCACGGGATGGGTAATGGAGCGATCCGCCATGTACAGTCGAATCTTGACCGGCTTGGGCTCTCCAAGACCGATCTTAGTGCATAGCTCCAGCGGGATGATGCTCACGCTGGCTCCTAGATCACAAAGGGCTTCACAAGTGACATCCCCAACTTGAATGGGGATGCAAAATGAGCCGGGATCTCTCAACTTAGGTGGCATCTTTTCCTTCATGATTTTGATTAACTCCGAAGACTTAGACGTCATCCTAACTTCACCAACATCCTCCAGCTTCCTCTTCCTTGATAAGATTTCTTTTAAGAACTTCCCATAGGCGGGCATACCTAAAATGGCATCAAGGAAAGGAATATTAATATGTAGCTTATTCATCAAGTCAAGAAACTTACCGAAGTGCTTGTCTAGATGTGCTCTGGCTCTGGATTGAGGGAATGGAAGTGTTGGCTTATATGCAGGAGGTGGAACATAAGTTTCTGTCGTTCCTCCTACTTTCTGTTGCTCTGCCTCGGTTGGCATCTCGGTCGAGGTGTTCTTCGACTGGATCTGGACCGAGGTGGTCTGCGTCGAGCGAGGTACTGGATCTGCAGTTTTGAGTCCACTCCTCGTCGTTATGGCCATGCACTGGCCATTAGGGTTAGTTTCCGTCTTTGCTGGAAGCTTCCCTGGATCTCTTGGCGCTTCATTCGCCCTATTAGCAAGTTGTTGTTCAAGGGACTTTTGGGCCCTCGAAAATGAAGTCATAGAATTCTCCATAGCGTTAAGCTTGATCAAGATTGCCTCCAGAACTGCGTCTTTCTTTTCTGGCTGAGACGAACTTGATCCTTGCCCTTGGCTTTTCAATGGAGTAGAAGAAGAAGAAGGGGAAGAGAGGAAAGGATTAGAGGAATCATTAGAGTTGGAGTTTGAATAATTGTTACCGTGGTTTTGATTATTCGCCCTCCAGTTGCTTCTATTGGTTCCTCTATTGTTGTTGTTGTAGTTGTTGTTTCGGGGACCGTTGTTATTGTTACGGTACCCGTTATTGTTGTTGTTCCTTTGCACTGGCTCTTCCTTCTTAGTTTGAGCCATCAAGAGCTCCTTCAATTGCTTCACGTCGTTCTTCAAGGACGTGAGTTGATTGTTGTTGGTTTGAGTCTCTTGAAAGTTGACTCTTTTAACTCCACCTTCAGCTCCTTGGTGGGTATATTTCTCCATGTGCAAGGCTTGCTTCTCAATGAAGTCCCAAGCCTCGTCAATCGCCATGTCCATGAAGGTACCGGCGGAGAGTAGTTGGAGATTGAACTGGGTGCTTCCGTCCAGCCCTTTGAAGTAGATCTCCAACAACTCGATCTTTGGAATCCCATGATGTGGGCAATCCAAAAGGATATCCTTGAACCGCTCCCAAGATTTGGACAAGCTCTCCTTGTCCTTCATGATGAAAGCATTGATCTTCCCTCTCATTTCGGCGGTCTTCGAAGGGGGAAAAAATTTGGTTAAGAATTCTGTAGTCATCTCCTCCCACGTGCTAATTTTTCCTGGAGGAAGAGATTGATACCAAGTAAGAGCTCTATCTTTTAAAGAAAAGTAAAAAGGTCTTAGCTTGTAGTTGTTATTTTCAATTCTGGAGGGTCGCAAGGTCTCCATCAAGATCTCGTAGTTTTGAAGATGTTGATGCGGCGACTCCTTCTCTAGCCCTCCGAATTAGCATTGGCGAATCATGGATAGAACTTGCGGTCGAAGTTCGTAGTCATGATCCGCTGGATCTCCTAGGTTCACCCCTGGACGCCTCAGCTATTGATTAGGGTCCATCCTTTGACCTAGGGTTTGTGGGATTCCTGCAAGAAGAACATCTCGGACTGGAATCTGAGGTGGGAGTACATCGGCCGGGGCGTCAGGTACTGGAATCTGCCTCGGTCGAGGATCTACTACTGGATTCTGCATCGGTCGAGGATCAACAGGAGGATCTTCCCTCGGTCGAAGTAGAATCTGATCTCGTATGACTGCAATCTCAGCTTCGATTGCTGCAGTCTTGGCACGATTCTCTTCTTTCTCTTGCCTTAGCTCTTCTTTACTGAGACGTAGCAGCTCTTGCGTCTCTTTTAATTGGGCCGCAAGATCGCGATCGTCTTGTTGGGCCATCTTCGCTTCTCTTAAGTGTCGCTTGTATGTCTTTTCCGGTTCGGGATCGTAAGGAACAATTTCCTTCCCAGCGCGGGTTCTTCGCATATACCTAAGAAAGAACCTGCAAAAATCGTCACTCAAGTAGAGTGGTTAGATGAAACGGGGCAAGTGCCCCAAGAACAAACCGTACCGGCTCGGTCTAGACCAAGTCCCCGGCAACGGCGCCAAAAACTTGTTCGCTCCAAACGGTGTGTGCAAGCTTTAAATTTATAACCCTAGACTTAAGCTTAAAACAAGGATGCGAACCCGCAGTGTACGGGTCAATCGTAGTAAAAGCAAGAAAATTCCAGGGGTCGATCACAGGGTTTCGGTGAAACAAAGTCAATACGGTATGCTAATGTCAAGTCTAACCACAAGAGCAATTTAACACAATCAAAGATGAATAAGAAGTCAAATAAGCAAACATGCAATTCTAGGGATTAAAGCATCTAGTTGTGGTTCCAACTCAAGATCTATAGATAGGCGGACAAAGTTGAGATTTTTGCGTGGGGAAGGTGTTACTAAAGTGGAGTAGATCACCGGGTAAGTCTCACTACACACTAATCCTAAACCGTAACTCCTATTACCGGGTAAGTCTCAAGGAATCAAGATAAAGAACTATAACCTCAAACTAACACACCATCTAAGGGAATAGAATCAACCTTTACCGGGTAAGTCTCAGGCTAACTCACAAAGATGGGATGGAAGCACACTCACACCCCAATAAAGGATAAACCTTTATTACCTACACTTATGATCGTTGGTACACAAACTAAGGAAATACCGGGTAAGTCTCATCCTAAGCTTGCATTGAACCAGGAAGGTGTAATAAGAATAGGATTTAGCAAACTCTAACACTTAACTTTCTGTTTAGGTCGGATAAGTCACCTCGGTCAGAAGAATTCCACCCCGGCCGAGATGTTCATCAACCGAACGAGATGATTAGGGTTAAGGTTAAAGACTCGAACTTTCAGGATCCTACTGGAATCTAAGATTATTCTATCATTGTTTTTCCCACAACCTTCAGCTAATCACCCTAGAATCACACAAGGAAATTAGCCACTCATCATCATAATGAAAGTATTAAAATATATGGGAAGAAGGTGAATATTTGAACAAGGAAGAATTTAATGAAAAGACTTCAATAACTGAATCAAATATCACAACAAAGCGTTCCTTGGATAACAATCCAACAAGACAAGACAACAATTGAGGGAATTGAAGACAATCTTACAAAACCCTTCAAAAAGCTATAAAAGCTATGGACTTCAATCTTCCTTCAACCTTCAAAAAGGTTCTTCGAAAACTCCCAATCTGGAGTATACCGCTGCTGCTTGCTATAAACGTCTCTCTTGCGCTGATAGCGGATGTCGGAATTATGGGAAATCCGACCCTTTTTATAGGAAAATAACCCTCCAAAGATAAAATATCTTAGAAAGATATCTTCCCATAAAAATAGGTAAAATATATGATTCTGCATATCTCCTTCCTTCCAGAAGCCAAGCCCAAAAATATAAGATCAATTTCCAAATTTAAAAGATCTCTTCCAAGAATAAAATATTCTCGCCGCGTCCTAGGTGTTCGCCTCGGTCGAGTCGGCGTCTCTGGATCGCCTCGGTCGAGATGAATATCTGGTCAACCGAGGTGACTCACAACTGAATGTGAAATCTCTCAAAACTGGTCCAAAGTGAATCTTTAATCCATGGCTATGCTCCCTGGATGTAGCTCCAAATGACTCATGACTCCTTTTGCTCCTTTTTGATGCAAAACGTACCATATTACCTGCAATTACACCGAAACTAGGTGTAGACCTCGATTCTCACAAAGGTAGATGAAATGGTAGTAAAATCACATAATGTACATACAAACATGCAGATTATGAAAGATAAAACGTCCAAACAAACCCCAAAATATAGACTATAATTCATGCTATCAATGATAAAGAAGATGCAATCGCCATGATTTCTAAGGGTCTCACAAGAATTCTCAAGATTAAGAAACAATCTTCTAATAGAGAATATCCACGAGCATGAAAACCCGAGGTAAGTTTTCTAACTCTAATAAGAAAATGAGAGTACGAACTTTTTTTGAATGTGGTGAAACAGATCATCTTGTGAAGGATTGTCCACAAAAGAAGAGGACCAACTTCAAGAAAAATGATCGAAAGAAGAAAGCTATGGTTGCTTCATGGAGTGATTCAGAATCAACAAATGAATCAAAAGACGAAAAAGAACAAGCAAACTTGTGTCTCATGGCCGATCATGAAGAAGATTCAAATCTGTATGTTGACAATGTGGTAAGTACAATTATGTCTCAACCTGAAATTGACCTGAAACAATTCCTTAAAGATATTATCATATGTGATAAGGAACATAGAATAAGGATAAATTCTTTAAAAGAAAAGCTTCCTGAACAAGAACAACAACTAAGTGAAATGTCTCTGGGAATTGAAAATCTTAACATAGAAAAAGTAGACCTTGATGACAATATCAAGGCCTTGGAATCAGAGAACCTGATTCTCAAGGACAACCTCTCCTCTCTTCATCGAAACTATATTGATCTAGAGAAAGAGAAAGTTGATCTAACTTTGACGTGTCAAGACCAGAAGGCTACACTTATTAAGTTTACTCGTTCAAAAGCTAATCTTGAGAGATGATGGGTGAACAACAGTCCTCCCTTAACAAAAATGGTATAGGTTATCATAGGAGCTTTCCTAGAAAACCTACCACCACTTTTGTCAAGGCCAAAGGAAGCATTCATATGCCTACTTCCTTCTACTGTTGTAAAAAGGGTCATGTTAAATCTACATGTTCTTATAGAAGAAATGATTTGTATATCATCAGAAACACTTATCCTTTATGTTTAAGGAAACAGGTCAAACAAATCTGGGTTCATAAAGGTACTAGACCACCAAACATGATCGAACCTGAGTATGAACCAAAATATGCCATTTGGTCGACCCGGAAAGGTTGATGTTTTTTGTTTTGCAGTATATCACCAAGGTAAAGGAGCACAAATGGATATTAGATAGTGGTTGCTTAAGACACATGAGTGGAAAAAGCTCTTTATTCTCATATTTAAAGAAGCAATCATCTGGAACGATTACTCTTGGTGATAAAGGAAAGTGTGACATAATTGGTATTGGTGAAATTTGCTATAATTCATCTAACTTTATTGATGATGTTTATTTTGTTGATGTTTTGAAATATAATCTGCTAACTATTTCTCAAATTTGTGATAAAGGCAATAAAGTCATGTTTGATTTAGATAAATGTGAGGTTCAAGACAAATAGACGGGTGAAGTGTTTCTTACTACTCCTAGATGTAATAATGTTTATTCAATGAGTACTAACCAAGTTTCAAGAACTAAACTAACATGTCTAAAGGCTTTGACTGATGATCCAAGACATTGGCATAGAAGACTTGGTCACGTAAACATGCACACCATGCAGAAGCTACGTACAAAAGATTTGGTACGTGGTTTGCCAAACCAAAATTTCAAGGTTAATGATCTATGGAAGGCGTGTACACAAGGTAAACAAACAAGAGGTTCATTCAAACCTAAGAAAGATGTAAGTTCTTCTCGACCCACTGAACTTTTACGCATGGATCTTTGTGGACCTATGCGTGTTGTAATCCGGAATTTTTATTTCCGTTTAATTCCAAATCAAATCGGACTTCGAGCCGTTGACGGTTTTCCATTCTATCTAGCAATTCTTTCTTCACAAATTTTTTCATTTTATGTAGAAGCTAATTCACATAAAATGATAAAATTATATCAAGCTCTAATTCCTATAATTATTTATCATTTTATGTAGAATTTAATTCACATAAAATGATAGAATTATATCAAACCCTAATTCTTATAATTAATTCTTAACGATGACTTGAGACGAGATTATGACGAGATCATGACAAGGCTGAGACGAGATCATGACAAGGCTGAGACGAGACCATGACACGTTTTGACAAGGCTGTGATAAGGCCAGGACAACCTCATTCACCCTTTCAGCACATTTTTTGCTACTTAGTTTCATACCAGTTTTCTAGCCCTGCTCCAGCCCAGCTTGTCCTCGCAGCTGCACAGGCCCAGCGGCACTTCGAGCCCAGCCTCCACTTCCTCTCTTGTGCAGGCCCAGCCTTGTTGCATTTCACTCCAGCCTACTTGGAAGAGCAACCGTTCAGACGCTACAGGATTGGTAACTCCCGAACGCCTCTTCTTACCCCCTTCTGTTTCCGCCTTTCGCACGACACCTCCCCTTCTGCATACGTTCAGCATTGTCCTCAAGCACAAAAACTCACTAGGAAAGGAGCCAGCAAGTGGAGGAACCCCTTCAGCACAGCTACAATCCTGGGCGTTAGCCTACTCGACAGAAACAAGGACGCTACAGCGACCCTCTGTGCACGTGTTCAGCCAGCAACCGCCTAGGACGCAGCAGTAGCGGCCTAGCCCTAGTTACGTCTATGCCAGGCCTGCAGTGCCGCAGCCTCCTGGATCCGTGGGCATGTCTTCCCTGCTGCAGTCGCACGCTTGGCCACAACAGCCTTCCGCTCTCTTCGTTAATCCCCTCGAGTCGTGGAATCGAGTAAGGCTTGTACCTCTCTCTCCCTTGCATTTTTGTCCACGAATCCCATGCCTAACGAGTGCTTGCCATGCCTTCTAAACCTACACAGATCATTTGTAGATGAGCAGTAAGGAGGCATGCGTTTTCGGAGTTTTACGAAGTGATGAGCAGTCACCTTCGAGTCCAATGTTTGTAAGCTAGGCTCTTCGCTTTTGGCTAGTTTTCGGATATGTCATTGACAGTAGTACATAGTATAACATACTAAAATTTGGGAAGAATCGGAGTTACGGTTTGAGAGTTATTGTGTTCCAAAGTTGACGCCTCATGCAGTTTTATATATGTGTTGAGTGTTGGGGAAAACAACAAGTGATGCTGTTTTGTGAGATGGTTTTGAATAAGCTCTTGATCTCCGTTGGGCTTGAATATTGGATATGATATGGTTGACATATTGTTGTAGATCATATTAAAATTTGAGAGGAATCCAGCCAGTGGTTTGGATTTATTATTTTTCAAAGATTGAGTCTTAAGTAGTTTTTCTGTTGTGCTGAAATTCGGTTTTGTGATATAGTTTTAAATAGGATTTTGATCTCCTTTGTGGCTGAATTTTGTATATATTATAGATAAGATTTTATAGTAGAATATATCAAAATTTGGGATAAATCCAGCGAGTAGTTTAGGAGTTATGATTTTTCAAAGTTAAGACAGTTTGCTGTTTGTTAAGTGTGGTAACCAACTTTAGAAATTTTTGTAGAAGTGATGGTTGAATAGTTTTAAGAAATTCTTGCTCCTAGGAGTAGATGAGATATCATAGATGATCTAGGGAATTATTTCGGAACTTTTATAAGATTATTCGAATTTTATATTTGAAGCCGAAGTTGGACCTTAACGATCTTTCCGAAAATAAGGAAATGGATAAATTGTTAGTTTGTAACCAAACTCATCTTTAGGAGTTAGAATATGACTCTTTAGTCTCAAATAAGAGTTTAGGCATGAATTAGGGAATTTTTGGAAGTTTCGAGACCAAGGGTAAAATAGTCATTTTTCCATAAATTAATACTGTAATCAATTCCGTTCTATTAAGACCTACTATCTTGGAAGTCTTAGACTTCTAATCACCTAGAAAGTGTGCTGACACACTTGCCTCCCTTGACAGGCCACTGAATTCCTACTGTACAGATCGATTCGCGAATTAGAAAGTCAAGATCTGATTCAAGTAAGTCCACGGACTTACTTAGCTGGCTTCTTGTATGAGTGTAATGTGTATGAGTGGTGTTTGTTAGTTATGATAAACAACGAAACCGGATTAGGCCGACTTCATTATTTACGTAATTGACCGAAGTGTATGATAACGGGTCGTGACATCATCTGCCTAGCACTTGCGAGAGTCTAGGAGGTTCCCTGCGACCAGCCCAGTCCGGTAGACGGTCAGATGCATTAATACCATTCCACAGTTGGTAAACAGGGAAAAGGGCGAGGTTTGGGAATCCCTCGTGTCACAAATAAGTATCATTAGTAATGACCTATCACCTAATTAAAGATTATAAAAGGATTGAGTGTTGCATGTTGATTGTGTATGATGTGTGATTGTGCTTTTACCTTTATACTTATGCATAGAATGTTAGCTAACGGTTTTATACCGCTTGTAGATGCCTTGCAGGTTAAGACAGTTGTAGAGAGATCCGGAGGTAATGGTCAGCCGGGTCCACATACTCATTTAGTTGGGGACGAGGTTGTCTTATATACTTCATATGCGTCGTTTTAGTACATTTGATTTGTAAGGCTGATACATATTTTTCCTGTATATATTGTTTAAAGTTTTCAAATGTTTTTAATACTTTTGTGCCTTGTTGTAAGATCCTAGTAAAATTGTTGTCAAACTAAGGTCGGGACCCATTGTGAGGTCCTAACCAGTAGCTCCCCGAGTTCTTAGAATTTGGGGTGTTACACGTGTCAAATCTCCCAGAGGCAAGCAGTACATCCTTGTTATAGTGGATGATTTCTCTCGTTTCACATGGATTTCTTTTCTACGAGAAAAATCTGAAGCTTTATTTGAGTTTTCAAAATAGTGTAAGGAGTTACAAACTTTGAAAAACCTATCAATTGTTTCTATAAGAAGTGTTCATGGAAGAGAATTTGATCAACTGAAGTTTGATTTGTTTTGTGCAAAATATGGCATTTCACATAATTTTTCAGCTCCTAGAACTCCTCAACAAAATGAAGTTGTGGAACGTAAGAACCACACTCTTGGGCATATGTCTAGGACAATGCTTTTAGAAAACAATTTGCCAAAACGTTTTTGGACTGAAGCAGTAAACACTACAAATTATATTTTGAATAGATGTTTAATTCGCCCTATTTTGAAAAAGACTCCTTATGAACTCTTTAATGGAAGAAAACCAAATATTTCATATTTGAAACCCTTTGGATGTACTTGTTTTGTTCATAACAATGGCAAAGATAATCTTGGGAAATTTGATGCACGTAGTGATGAAGCTATATGCATTGGATATGCTTCAAATAGAAAAGCTTATCGCGCCTATAACAAACGTACCAAAATTGTTGAGGAAAGCATTCATATTATTTTTGATGAAAGCAATGATGGTACTTTGAGTAAGAGTTTTGCAGATCTAAATCTGAATCAAAGAGAAGATCATAATTCGGATGAAGAGGAAGATCCTAAAGATCGAGACAAGCATATGCAAGAAAAGATTCAAGATACCGAAGAAAACCCTCAAGACCTCGAAACACACCTTCAAGACCTTGAAACAGGAAGCTGTGATAACAGAACTCCGCTTCAACGGTACCAGAATCTAGTCAAACATATGAAGCTCAACCATCTGGATCTGCTCCATCTGTCAAAAGAAGAAAAGTTCAACACTCCTCGTATCATCCACAAGGGAATGTGATCTCAGATCCAAAGCTGGAGTTCAAACTAGATCTAAATTGAATAATCTATGTGCCTTCTCCGCTTTTGTATCGCTTGTCGAGCCAAAGAACTACGTTCAAGCTCTTCAAGAACCTGATTGGATAATTGCCATGCAAAATGAATTGAATGAATTTGAGAGGAACAAGGTATGGACTCTTACTTCAAGACCAAAACATCAATCAGTTATTGGTACGAAATGGGTCTTTCGAAACAAATTGGATGAAAGTCGCAAAGTCATACGAAATAAAGCACGACTTGTAGCACAAGGCTATAACCAAGAAGAAGGTATTGATTATGAGGAGACTTTTGCTCTAGTTGCCAAGTTAGAAGCCATACGTATGCTACTTGCATTTGCATCTTTTATGAGCATAAAACTTTTTTAAATGGATGTAAAATGTGCTTTTCTAAACGGCTTTTTAGAAGAAGAAGTCAACGTTGCTGAACCTCCTGGTTTTGAAAATGATGAATTTCCAAATCATGTTTTTAAACTAGACAAAGCTCTTTATGGTCTTAAGCAAGCTCCTCGAGCTTGGTATGAAACATTATCTAAATATCTTCTTGAAAACAATTTCAAAAGAGGTTTGATTGATAAAACATTGTTTATCAAAACTAGAGGCAACGACATTACAGTAGTACAAATCTATGTTGATGATATAATATTCGGTGCTACTAATGATTCCCTTTGCAAGGAATTTTCAGATATTATGTGCAGGGAATTTTAAATAAGCTTAATGGGAGAGCTAAATTTCTTTTTTGGACTTCAAGTTACACAAGCAAAGAAAGGAAATTTCTCAATCAAAGCAAGTATACTAAAGACTTGCTTAAAAAGTACAAAATGGATCAATATAAGGTTGCAAAGACTCCTATGAGTGCAACACTTTCGCTAGATCATGACAAGAATGGCAAAAGTGTAGTACAAAAGGAGTATCGAGGTATGATCGGTTCATTGTTGTATCTAACTGCTAGTCGTCCTGACATTATGTTTAACACTTTCGCTAGATCATGACAAGAATGGCAAAAGTGTGCATGTGTGCAAGATTTCAAGCTGATCCTAAAGAGTCACACTTGATAGCTGTGAAAAGAATTTTTCGGTATCTCAATGGCACTAAGGATCTGGGGTTATGGTACCCACGTCAAAGCTCGTTTCATCTTGTTGGCTATTCAGATGCAGACTTTGCAGGTTATAAGGTCGATAGAAAATATACTTCTGGATGTTGCCAATTTTCTTAGGGTCATCCCTAATTAGTTGGCACTCCAAGAAGCAAAACTCTGTTGCCTTATCCACAGCTGAAGCTGAATATATAGCTACAGGAACCTGTTGTGCACAAATTCTTTGGATTGCTCAACAACTTCGTGACCTTGGCTTTGACTTGAAAGGTATTCCTAAAATGTGATAATACTAGTGTTATTTCTATAACCAAAAATCTTGTGCAACATTCAAGGACTAAGCATATTGATGTAAGGCATCACTTCATATGTGATCATGTTGAGAAAGGTGATGTTTTGATCTCTTTTATCTCAACTAACTTGCAGCTTGCAGATATCTTTACCAAGCCTCTTCCTGAGGAACAATTTAATTTTATTAGATTGGAGCTTGGTATGTTAAACAAGGAAGCATTAACGTAGGGGGAGTAATTGATGTTTTCAAGGGCCTTGAAATAAAATTCAAGGGGCCTTGAAACATATTTCAAAGGGTATATTAATAAAACGGATCAATTAGAAATTCATATCCTTTAGATATTGAATTATCTAATTTTTATTCTTTAAAAGGGATTTCAAAAGGTTTTCTTATCAGATTCAAAGGATTTTGAAAAGTGGTTACCAAAATTTATGGAAAGAATTTTTATCATCAATGATTTTCCCAAGATCTTAAAAATCTTTTGATTTTACGTTGATAAGACTTCTTCCCTTGATAAGACTTCTTTTGATTTTATCATCAATGGTTTTCCCTTTGAAAGAATAGTGCTTTACTCTAACGATTTTTCAAACCCTCTTCATCTTCTTCTCAAAATTTTCTCATGGCATCCAAGAGACCTTCAATGGACGAAGCATCACCATTTGTCCCCAAACGACAGAGGATAGTTCAAGTATCATTTGATTCCGATTCGAGCTCGGGATCTGATTCAAGCTCGAGTTCTTCAGACTATCTAAGCGATGCGGAGATTTTTGCTAAGACTGGGCTTCCGTCGAGTTAGTTTGCAAGTCCAATGGCAGGCAAGAAATGGCTAACAGAGTTTGACGATCGCTACCAATGCATGTGTGAGCCGGTTCATAGCGAACTGTTTACCTGCTTCTCATTATCGGGACTAGAAGTGCTTCAGGCAAGCTCAATCTGGATCATGTTAAACGCAAGAGAATCCTCGTACCCACGACTGACCACGTTGTTCTACACGAACTTAACTGCAAGAAGAGAAAGAGGAGATTGGATTCTGGACTCAATCATCAAAGGTAAGGAAATCGCCATTACCTCTGAGATTATAGTTGATATCTTTGGTTTTTCTCTATATGACGCTTCAAAATATTCTAACCCTGCTAGAACTATAAGATTAGCCAGAGAATAGTTTCTCCTTCCCAATGCTTTATCACCACCCACTATTACTTGTATAACTTTGGAAGCCAGAATCATTTATGCTATTTTAGACAGAAGTGTAGTACCTAGATTTGCTAACAAGGATATTATAACTAATGTTGTGCTGGTTTTGGTCTACAATGTGATGAAAGTGTTGAAAGTAAATCTACCTGAAATTATCCTGTCTCATATGGTAGATGTCATAAATTCTCCAAGCACTAGTCAACTGCCATATGGGAATCTGCTTCCCATAATCTTTAGGCATTTTTCAGTTGATTTTTTCGGTGAGGAATTGCACATTGTTAATGGAGGATTGGATGAAGCATTCTTTGAGACCATAGGAATTCAAAAGACTCAAGTGGATTTCAGTACTGTATGGGTTTTTAAGGAGCAGCCAGCATGGAATTTCACTACAGAGCAGCGCCTGGAAACTGTAGAAAGGGTAGTGAACTCACTAAGATCCGATCTTATCCTTTTCAGAGCTTCAGTGACCGACAAGATGGATGAAACACAAGATTTACTGGGTATTCTTAACCAGAAAATTAATCTGATGTTTCATGTTAATGCTCTGTCTCTTACAACTGCTAGTAGTATTAAGCCCTTCTCAGAAGATGATGGACAGGCGACTACAAAAGATGCTGAAAAGGTTATGACTCAGTGTCATAAGATTATTAAGGATAAACCTATTCGCCAACCATTGCCAGAAGACCCAGACATTCTAACTATCGAAGAGTTTGGGGTGGTCAAGAAATATGACAAGATTTCTGCACAAAGAGGAACAAATTTATCTCTCAAAGAACGTGAACTTACTGATGATAAGAATCGATGGAGGGATATGTGCTTAAGAGAACATTATGGGAAAGGCAATTCCTCCAGATGGTACAAGGAAAATTGAAGTTCTCAAGTTATCTGATTGTCATGACTGTTTTGAAATCTTTTTATGTGGTTTGTGAAAATACTCTTTCGGGTCTGTAACCGTGTATAAAACTCCCGTGCTTTGACTATTTTTTCTGCCTTGTTGAAAGACAAAGGGGGAGAAATGAATGATCCGACAATCGATATACTGCATTCTGAATTTTAGTTTTAATTTTCATATGCATTACTAAACTAACAAATGATGGTACGGTAAAACATTTGTGTTGTCTTCCATCAAGGGGGAGATTGAAAACTCCACCTTGTTTATAATGTTTTACAGGTGTTGATGATGGAAGACTTAACACAAATGTAGTAGTTGGATATACTAACAATGTATTGATTATATTCTCTAGATGCTTGGTTGGTTTGAATTCAGTGCAGGTCTTATCGAATGTCAAAGGGCCTTGATATAGACGTCAAGGGCCTTGAAATATCACTCAAGGACACAAGGAAGATAGCGTTACAAAGGAACGATTTCAAAGGCCTTGGAGTTATATAGTTGCACGACAAAACAAGGATTCAAATGCAAAGAAGATTTTCCAGGAACGAATTGCTCAACAGAAAGATTTCAGGGAAGATCTTTTCAACCAAAGATCTCAACCGAAGATTAGAGAATCTTTTCAGAAGATTTTCTAAAATAGAAAAGCGTCAAAATATCTTCTCTTTCGATTCAACAGAGAACGAGAAGATTAAGGAGTTAAGGATTCGACATGTTCTCAGGACTTGAAGATTTGCAACGTCTACCTTATCTCGAAACAAGAAGCGATCTTCATGGAGAAGAAGATTCATCTTCAAACGGTCATCTCTCCAACGGCTAGAAGACCTCTCCATAGAAGAGTATAAATGAAGATGGTAATCGAAGAAGAAAAAATGACACAAGCATATACGGAAAACATGTTTACGTCTTTAGGCAACCTAATCATCTTCATTCATTGTTTTTCTTTCTCTCATTTACGCAAAAGCTTTATCCCCTTAGAGAGAGAAAACACAAAAGCTCCATTGGAAGATCTAAATAGTGTTATACTAGAGTGTGTATTACTCTGCGTAGTAACTAGGCTATTATAGCTAGGTTGAGAGTTAGAGCTAGATCGTAGCATTGGCTAAAGTGAGAGAAGAAGGGGATTTCTTCTAGTTTGTCTCTAGGACTCTTTCAAGGTGGTAATAGATAGTTAGATCCTAATGCTATACCCTAGGACGGGGAGTAGGCTATTTAGATTCGAACTTCGTCAACATATCCTCGTGTCAATCTTTTACATTCCGCACTATATTGTGCTATTGTGACTAACTTTGTTTCTGCAGGAGCACGAAGTCAAGGCTCTTGAAAGTTGTTTCAAAGCCCTTGAAATCAAAGTTTCACTAAGAGCACAGATTGACATCAAGGCCGTTGAAAGGAGTTTCAAGACCTTAGATTTTGTTTGCGAAAAGTTCTCATACTCTATTCAAACCCCCCCTTTCTAGAGTATCTTTTAACTTATTTATTTTACCTACCGGTTCTTCAGATGAGTAACTCGGCACCATTCATATAGCCGGGTGTTTGTGTCTTGCCAAAGTTGGATTGAACGATAGTCCTAACGAGCCATGGTATGTGCATCACGGTTTGAGGCATCTCGAGAAATTGAGAATCGCTGATTTCCTAGGCTTCGGTTATTGTGCACCTCTGTCCATTTCTCAAAAAGTGAAACAAGTAAATGTTGGAAAATGCAAAGTACAATTCTATGTTCGGTGGTTGCAAAAGAGTTCAAAAATGGTGAAGTTTTATTTCTTATTCCCGGAATCTACCTCCACATATCCTTTATATCTTCCACACCTTTGACACCTTTCTTCGGCCTTTATCATTTGAAAGTATTTAAGACCTTCATGCACGTCTTTAAGACTTATATGGTTTAGATTTGTTTTCTTATGATTATCTCTACATTGTTTACCATACATTTAATGTATATTGTTTGGATAAAGTATAAATGCCCCTTCATATCATAACTATATCTATTCAGACATTATCTTTCAATGCCTTATTACATCATAATGAGAGTGATCCGCAATTAAGAAGCACACCACAAAAAGAGTTTTATGTTTGCTTTCATTCTTAGCATTATATAATCCATATCATCTTATTTTCTAAACTGAACCTTGCTTGGGGACAAGCAAGAGACAAGTATGGGGTATTTTGATGACATGAATTATATACTATCATATTCATGCATATTATGAGTTTATCACCTCAGTTTCACATTCATTTAATGGAATATGTATGACTTTTAGCTCATATTAATATATTTATCAAGAATATAAGTCTACACTATTTTATTTGTGAAAATGCACAAAAAGTGGCGAGGTTGCGCGATGATATGAGCAGAATATCATGGAAGATCTGGAGGGAAGCAAAAAGATACGGAAAAGATCTCATGAGAAGATAAAAGTTGTAACTAAAAGATATCACACGATTTGGAAGAAAAATCGGATGATTATTTATAAAAATCGGTCGATCTCCTTTACAGATGACTCGATTTTTATCTTATGAAATCCGATTGGTTGTAGGATTGTAATCAAAAGATTACGCCTCATACCCTATAAAAAGGTGGACTTCCCATGCCTTCAGAATCATCCAATTCCATCCGAGACTATTGAGTCATAGGATCGAGAGCATCAAAGGAAGCATTCAAGGAGGAAGATCGAAGGAAGTTCGGAAGTTCTAGTTCAAAAATATAGTTCTTGAAGGTTTTGTGAGTTTCATTCTATATTCAGTCTTTGTGATTGAGAATTGGAGTTTGTTATTGACTTTTATTTGAGTTTTGAAAGATTGAAACGTTGTTCTTACGCTTTTGGTTTGGTTTTAATTCAAAGATTCGAGTTTTCTCATCATTCTTCGCTTTCTTGATTTAATATCTATTTTGATTTTGATTATGTGTTTTGTTGGTTAAAACCCTTGTGATTCTGGGGTGATTTGTTGAAGATTGTGGTTGATGATGATAGAATGACCTTCACAAACAGATTGGATCTTGAGAGTTGAGTTTAACCATCGCAGAAGGCGAAAATCGGACTGTTCTTGGCTAAGATCGGACGATCTCCTTTCACGAACAGCCCGATTTTTCCTTTTGTCGTACCTATCTTGCCTTATCCTTTATCCTTGGTTAAAGATTGCTTAAACCCTAGCCTTGTTGAACCTTTCTAACCTTTATCTGTAACACCCCAAATCCACAGGACTTGGAATGCTACATTGGGCTAGGATCTCACAATGGATCCTGACCCTAACCTGACAACAAGTTCACTGGATCTTACAACAAGGCACAAGTAGAGTAAAACGAAATACATAAAAGCTGTATATGATACATCAAAAGTGTTTACAAACACAAAGCCGAGTACAAAACATCAAACATAAACATCTTATACAAAAGATCCCAACCCACGCATCCTAATGTACAGAAGTCCTCGGCTGGTCACACCATCTGGCTCACTCTGTAGTCTTCCTAACCTGCAGATCATCTACAACACGGTATACACCGTTAGCTACAGCAATAGATAAGCATAAAGGTAATAGCACAAACACACATCAACATCTCGTACATGCAATGTCACACACATTCATTTATTATCTATCATTACGTTATTCCATTACTAATTCAAATTATTTTGTAACACGAGGAGCCTAAAGAACCCCGTCCCTTTCCCCGTTAACACAAGGGTTTTGCATGAGGGTCATCATCACTCGTCACCCCCGTGTCACTGGCTTCCAGGCACCTCCTCCTAACCCGCAGGCGGAGACCGGTGGTTACCTCCCTGTTGTAATACACTTGGGCCATATAAATGTAATAAATGGTCATTCTAGTCCGGTTTAGGTTGTAAATGCAATATCATATGAACACACACAACCATCACAATCATACAAATCCATAACTGAACGCTAAGTAAGTCCTATGGACTTACCTCATAAACTCGTATCCAATACCACGTCACAGCTTCCCCTTGGGGATGGAATCAACGCCTGCAATAGCAAGGCACACAACATCACAACCTGAAAGGGTTAGGAGACTCGTCTCCATAACCAGAACCAACCTATAACCTTAATCTAAACCTCAAGATCATAACAAGCTCACATATGCCTATGGCATAACCTCAACATCAACACAAGTTCCGAAGGCACATCTCTATCATACAACTCATCCTAGCCACCCTAACCTAGCTATCACCTAAGACAAGGCCAAAGGAAAGGAAGGAAGGAAGACATACCAACCAGGTATGCACCAACAGGAGCAAGGAACACAAGCTGATCCAGTGAGGCGCAAGGGCGGCTCACCAAAGGCGCAGGGGCGGCTCATAGGCAGACGCAGGGGCGGCTCTCACCAGGCGCAAGGGCGGTTGTCTGTGCAGAATGTTGGCCCCGACTTCTCTTTGATCCCTTTCTCGACTCTCTTCACTTCTTCAACATACCACAACAATATATACACATATATACACATATATGATCATCCAAAGGCTAGGAAAGGGTCCACACAAGCTCAGCTTGTGATCCTAAGCTAGAAGGAAGAAGAAAGAAGCAAGAAAGAAGGAAGGAAGAGAGATGAAGATGAAGAGCTTACCACACAAGCCCTAAGATGCAACTATGGAGCATCAGCACGTCTATCACTTCAATACAACATCAACAACCTTCAGCAACATCCTCATGAGCATCCAAGGGCAAAGCGACACTCAAAATCACAAGATCTCACTCACAAGAGCAAGAAGAGATCAAAGAAGATCAAGGAAGAAGAGAGGAGAAGATGAAGAACGTAGAGAGGCTGAAGAAGCTGGAATGAGGTGAAGAAACCTCTCATCTGAAGGATAGGGAAACTTATAGGAGAAGCAAGCCGCAAAGCACACGTCAAGAGTCAATGAAAGAGGTTGCACTCATACAAAGCCGCAGGGGCGGCTAGCCCAGAGCGCAGGGGCGCTTAGTCGCTGGGGCGGCCCAAGTGTTGAGCAGGGGCGGCCAGCAGGGTCAAGACAAGGCACACTATAGCTCAACTTGGCTCCAAAGACTATGGCTCTTACATCACACCCCCCTAAAAACAAATTTCGTCCTTAAACTTGCACAATCCCAAAACCTCTCGGACCCATAAGCCGAGGTACAACTCTCTCCTCAAGAACATCAAGTCACAACCTATAACGTTCTATATCCTCAACACAACATGGAGGAATCACTACTCCAGCATAACAAATCTACACAAGGTCTGGAGGGAGATCATCTCTAGCCAACCACTAGCCACATTACACTGGCATGGAGGAACGCCGTCTCCAGCCAAAACTCACAAGATCCCACTCACAAGAGCAAGAAGAGATCAAAGAAGATCAAGGAAGAAGAATGGAGAAGATGAAGAACGTAGGGAAGCTGAAGAAGCTGGAATGAGGTGAAGAAACCTCTCATCTGAAAGATAGGGAAACTTATAGGAGAAGCAAGCCGCAAAGCACACGTCAAGAGTCAACGAAAGAGGTTGCACTCATACAGAGCCGCAGGGGCGGCTAGCCAAGAGCGCAGGGGCGCTTAGTCGCTGGGGCGGCCCAAGTGGTGAGTAGGGGCGGCAAGCAGGGTCAAGACAAGGCACACTATAGCTCAACTTGGCTCCAAAGACTATGGCTCTTACATCACACCCCCCTAAAAACAAGTTTCGTCCCGAAACTTGCAAAATCCAAAAACCTCTCGGACCCATAAGCCGAGGTATAACTCTCTCCTCAAGAACATCAAGTCACAACCTATAACGTTCTATATCCTCAACACAGCATGGAGGAATCACTACTCTAGCATAACAACTCAACACTAGGTCTGGAGGGAGATCATCTCTAGCCAACCACTAGCCACATTACACTGGCATGGAGGAACGCCGTCTCCAGCCAAAACGCACACATAACACTACTATGTGGAGGAAAACCATCTTCACTCACACTATGTCCATCAAAGGTAGCATGGAGGAAAGAACCATCTCCAGCTAATCCTAACACATACACCATAACATGGAGGAAAGAACCATCTCCAGCTATACCTAGCTCGTACTAGCAAACCAGATCTAACAGATCAAATACACATATCACAGCTAGCACAAAAACACAACATATCACATAAGCATATAACATGCACTCACCAAGAAAGCACTAAGATCTACTCGTGGATCCTACTGGTACATCTAGCTCAACATAGCACTCTGGATAGTTCCTCTGGATACTATCCTCTGTCTCCCAGGTAGCCTCATGTGGTCCTCGTCTCGACCACTATATCCTCAACATAGGGATGTCCTTCGAACGTAGGAGTCTAACACCTCGCTCTAGGACTGCAATAGGGTGCTCTACAAATGTGTGGTCTGGCTCAACCACCAGATCATCATAACTCACGATGTGCCTTGGATCTGGTATATACTCCCTCAGTTGAGACACATGAAATATAGGGTGAACACCCTCTAGCCTCGGAGGCAAAGCTAATCTGTAAGCTGCTCGCCCAACTCTATCCAGTATCTCCAAAGGACCGACATATCGGGGACTCAACTTCCCCTTTATGCCAAAACGTCTGACGCCTCGCGTCGGAGATACTCTCAACCAGACATGAGCTCTTACCCTGAACTCTAGAGGTCGACGCCTCTTGTCTGCATATGACTTCTGGCGACTCTGTGCAGCCAGCATCCTCTCTCTAATCAGCGCTACTCGAGCTCTATCATCCTGAATTTGCTCTGGCACTATCCCACTGATACTGCTAGGCTCATCCCAGCATAAAGGTGTACGGCATCTACGTCCATACAGTGCCTCATAAGGAGCCATCCCTATAGATGCATGCCAGCTGTTGTTGTATGAGAACTCAATGAGTGGGAGGTAATCAGACCATCCCTGTCCCTAATCCAACACATAAGCTCGCAGCATATCCTTTAAGGTCTGGATGGTCCTCTCTGACTGACCATCTGTCTGGGGTGAAACGTAGTCGTGAGGTGTAGACTCGTCCCCAAAGTAGTCTAAATCTGCTGCTAGAATCTCGATGTGAATCGTCCATCACGATCAGAAATGATTGTCCTCGGTACCCCATGGAGTCTCACTATCTGTCTAGTGTACTCCTCAGCTAATCTACTCACAGGCCACGTCTCTTTGATTGGAATGAAACGTGTCGTCTTCGTCAATCTGTCAACAATCACCTAGATGGCATCAAAGCTCCTATTGACCCTTAGCCCAGTCACAAAATCCATGGAGTCGTCCTCCCACTTCCACTGCGGCACTGGCAGTTGATGGAGCTCACCTCCAGGCATGAAATGCTCTATCTTGACCTGCTGACAGGTTGCACACTGAGCTACAAATCTAGCTACGTCGGGCTTCAACCCTCCCCACCAATATGAGCGTCTCACATCATGGTACATCCTACTCGTACCAGGGTGTACTGAGTAAGGTGTACAGTGAGCCTCCTGTATTATCAGATGTCTCAGCTCTGCATCTGTAGGAATAGATATACGATCATGTCGCCTCATAACTCCATCTGGCCCAATAGTGAACTAGGGTGCCTCTCCACGAGACATCCTATCTCTGATCCTCGTCAAGGTCGGGCAGGTCCCCTACTTCTGTTAGATCTCATCCAATAGACCAGGTAGAACCTCTAAAGCAAACAACTTGGTATCCTCATCAGGATACTGGATGTCCATCTCTAGCCAGGCTAGATCCCTCTTAAGCTGAGGTTGTACAGTAAGTCTGGCAATCACCTTCTCTCGAGGCGTCTTCCTGCTCAAGGCGTCGGCTACTACATTCGCCTTGCCAGGATGATACAAAATCTCAAGGTCAAAGTCCTTGATCAACTCAAGCCATCGACGCTGGCGGTTATTCAATTCCCGCTGCGTGAAAATGCACTTCAGACTCTTATGGTTTGTGAAGATCTGACATGTAGCACCATAGAGGTAATGTGTGAGATCTTCAAAGCGTGAACTACCGCTGCCAACTCCAGATCATGAGTCGGGTAGTTCTCCTTATACGTCTTCAGTTGTCGAGACGCATATGAAATCACTCTGCCTCTCTACATCAGCCCACATCCCAAGCCTAGCTTGGATGCATCACTGTAGACCACGAAATCATCAGAACCCTCTAGCTGTGCCAAGACAGGAGCAGAAGTCAAACGCCTCTTCAACTCCTCAAAACTCTGAGTGCACTGGTCAGTCCATACAAATCTGGTAGTCTTCCTCGGAAGACTCGTTAGTGGACGGGCAATCACATAGAATCCCTCCACGAAGCGTCTATAATAACCGGCTAAGCCAAGAAAGCTACGCACTTCCTTGACGTTCGTCGGTGTCGTCCAAGCAGCAACAGACTCGATCTTCGCTGGGTCTACCATAATCCCGTCGGCGGAGACGATATGTCCAAGGAAAGCAACTTCAGACATCCAGAACTCACACTTAGAGAGCTTGGCGTACAACTCTCTATCCCTCAAATTCTGCAAAACCGTTGGGGCATTCGTAAGCCCAAATGGTATCACTACAAACTCGTAGTGTCCATAACGGGTACGAAATGCCGTCCTGTGCACATCCTGCTGTCTCACCCTCAACTGGTGATACCCTGAATGCAAGTCGATCCTAGAGAAGACTGTCGCTCCCTGCAGCTGATCAAGTAGATCATCAATACGAGGTAGTGGATACCTATTCTTGATGGTCACCTTGTTCAACTCTCTGTAATCTATGCACAGTCTCAAAGATCCGTCCTTCCGCACGAAGAGGACAGGTGCCCCCCATGGTGAAACGCTAGGCCGTGTGAAGCCGTTCTCAGCCAACTCCTCGAGTTGCTTCTTCAGCTCCAACATCTCGACAGGTGCCATACGGTATGGGGCCTTCGAGATGGGCCTCGTGCAAGGCTCCAAATCAATACTAAAATCTACGCTCCTCTGAGGCGGCAGACTAGAAGGCTCTGCAAATACGTCTATAAACTCACAGACCACTGGTATGTCCTCCAAAGCCGGACTCTCTCCATCCTTCATGGCGTAGCACTAGAAGGCATCACATCCCTGTGCAATCAGTCTAGCTGCTCGTACTACACAGATGATAAATCTTGTCATCCTAAGGTCCCAACCCCGGAAGACCTCTATCAGACCTAAGTCGGTAGAGACTGTAACAATTTTCTTACCCACATCTAACACCGCACGGTGTCTACGCATCCAATCGATACCTAATATGACTTCTTCGTGCATCAGGGCCATGACTAAGAAGTCAACAAGTAATACATGAGTTCCTAAGCGTAGGGGACAACTATGTATCTCCTGGGTACCTCTAACCTTACTACCATCAGGTAACCCGATAGTAAAGAGTGCCCCCTCTATGGTAGAAAACCACAAACGCTCAACACAAGCAGCAGAAATAAATGAATGCGTAGCACCTGTATCAAACAAGACTCTAACAGGTAACCCATGCAACAGAGTGGTACCTGTAGTAGCTGGTGTTGGCGGCTCCTCAACACTCCTCAGCTCAAAAACTCTGCCCCGAACTCCTCGGCTATCACTGGTACCAGCTCTCTACCTCTACCTCTACTCGGTCCTGGAGCTGACCCCTGAGTAGCAGGCGTGCCTGGGACTCTCTGATGTCTCTGTGTCTGATGCTGAGGCGGTCTCTGCCCACCTCTTGCTGCACCTGCAGGGGAAGAACCCTGTTGTGATGACGCCTTGCCCTGACGGCAAAACATAGCCCAATGTCTTGGCTTCCCACACGAGAAGCAAGTCAGCGGTGCTCTAGGGCAATTAGTCCTCACATGCCCATAGGCTCCGCAGTTGTAACACTGTCGGCCTCTCTCAGTTTTCTGTGCAAACACTGGAACACTCGAGCGGCCCTGAGATTGACCTCGCCCGTATCTAGATGCTCCTGTACCAGTCGGTGTGGTATGCTGCCTCTTCTCTTACCGTTCTGTCTGAGAAGTCCTCCTCTGACTAGCTCTCTCTCTCATAGGTAGAGGCCCGATCCTGGTAGTCTGCCAATGAGTCACAATGAAATCCCGCCATGTATGAGCGTGTGCTCTCCCTTAGACGACGAGCGAAAAGTTACACATGTTGGTCCTCAGATGGTGCAGTTGGACCCAGAAATGCCAACTCCGTCTGGAAGCGGCAAATAGCGTCTGTAATGGGTACGTCCTCAAAACCCGCCTCCACGAAATCCTGCAGCTTCTCCCTCCTTAGTGAGGCAGGGCCGAACTGTTCCCTCAACGTAGTCCTCATCAGCTCATAGGTGGTGACTCATACTCTAACTGTCCTTCACCACTGATGTGCCTGGTCACGGAATAGAGATTGTACTAGCTCTATCCGTCTATCCTCAAGGCATCGAATTGACTCTAAATCTGAGTCTACATGCTCAATCCACACCTCAATCTCCAAGATGATCTCCCCAGAGAAGTGTGGTACTCCCTGTTAAATGCCTTCAACCAAGTATCTAGTCGAGGCCCTCTGGTCTCCTCTTTAACTTGAGTTTGCTCAACAACACGAACCGGTGCAACTGGCACCTGAGTAGCTCCATGGGATCTCTCAGATGATCCCTCATGCCCTAGCAGATCTAGGGCTCGTTTGCCCGCTCTGATGGCCTCCTCTAAATGCCTGAGATACTTTGTGAACTCTGATCCACCCATAGAGACACGGTCTGAGCAATCAAACTTTTCTGGATGGGTCTGCTGCCTCCTGGACCAACCACTCCTCGTAGCTTGAACTACGCTCTCAGCAACCTCCTCAAGAGCCTCCTCCACCACTGTTGGATCTGTAGCGGGAGCTGGTCCCTGTCCTATCCCTCCTGGAGGAAGAGGTGGTCTACCTCTACCTCTGCCTGCAGCACTTGTAGCTATAGTCCTAGCCATCTGCGGGGTATGCAAATCTAACATATAAGGCTCTATATAGGCCATATGTATAGAAATATATATATATATATATAATACTTAATAGCACATGCATACACATCATCACATAAGATATATATATATATGTATATATATATATATATATATATATATATATATATATATATATATATATATATATATATATATATATATATATATA
>BSUD01000005.1:74501657-74538572 GCA_033239045.1 Fagopyrum esculentum
ATAAAATATATATATATATATATATATATATATATATATATATATATATATATATATATATATGTATGTATATATATATATATATATATTTATATATCTATACTGTCAAGATCCTCAGATGGGTGACGACTTCTATACACACTATCCCAAAACATCTGTACTCGCTTTAAAACCAAAATCTTTTGAAAAGTCAGACCCCATGTGAGTTCTGTTTAGTTATCCACTCTGCCTTTATTGCAGATAGCAAGGCCATTGTTGTCAACCTAATGGTCTGATATCAGCTCTCTACCATCTCAAATCCACAGTACTTGGAATGCTACATTGGGCTAGGATCTCACAATGGATCCTGACCCTAACCTGACAACAAGTTCACTGGATCTTACAACAAGGCACAAGAAGAGTAAAACCAAATACATAAAAGTTTTATATGATACATCAAAAGTGTTTACAAACACAAAGCCGAGTACAAAACATCAAACATAAACATCTTATTCAAAAGATCCCAACCCACGCAACCTAATGTACAGAAGTCCTCGGCTGGTGACACCATTTGGCTCACTCTGCAGTCTTCCTAACCTGCAGATCATCTACAACACGGTATACACCATTAGCTACAGCAATAGATAACATTGAAGGTAATAGCACAAACACACATCAACATCTCGTACATGCAATGTCACACACATTCATTTATTATCTTTCACTACGTTATTCCATTACTAATTCAAATTATTTTGTAACACGATGAGCCTAAAGAACCCCGTCCCTTTCCCCGTTAACACAAGAGTTTTGCATGGAGGTCATCATCACTCGTCCCCCCGTGTCACTAGCTTCCAGGCACCTCCTCCTAACCCGCAGGCGGAGACCGGTGGTTACCGCCCTGTTATAATACACTTGGGCCATATAAATGTAATAAATGGTCATCCTAGTCCGGTTTAGGTTGTAAATGCAATATCATATGAACACACACAACCATCACAATCATACAAATCCATAACTAAACGCTAAGTAAGTCCTATGGACTTACCTCATACACTCGTATCCAATACCACGTCACAGCTTCCCCTTGGGGAAGGAATCAACGCCTGCAATAGCAAGGCACACAACATCACAACCTGAAAGGGTTAGGAGACTCGTCTCCATAACCAAAACCAACCTACAACCTTAATCTAAACCTCAAGATCATAACAAGCTCACATATGCCTATGGCATAACCTCAACATCAACACAAGTTTCTAAGGCACATCTCTATCATACAACTCATCCTAGCCACCCTAACCTAGCTATCAACTAAGCCAAGGTCAAAGGAAAGGAAGGAAGGAAGACATACCAACCAGGTATGCACCAACAGGAGCAAGGAACACGAGCTGATCTAGTGAGGCGCATGGGCGGCTTACCAAAAGCGCAGGGGCGGCTCACAGGCAGCCGCAGGGGCAGCTTACACCAGGCGCAGGGGCGGCTGTCTTTGCAGAATGTTGGTCCCGATCGACTTCTCTTCGATCCCTTTCTGGACTCTCTTCACTTCTTCAACATAACACAACAACATATACACATATATACACATATATGATCATCCAAAGGCTAGGAAAGGGTCCACACAAGCTCAACTTGTGATCCTAAGATAGAAGGAAGAAGAAATAAGCAAGAAGAAGGAAGGAAGAGAGATGAAGAAGAAGAGCTTACCACACAAGCCCTAAGCTGCAACTATGGAGCATCAGCACATCTATCACCTCAATACAACATCAACAACCTTCAACAGCATCCTCATTAGCATCCAAGGCCAAAGCCACACTCAAACTCACAAGATCCCACTCGCAAGAGCAAGAAGAGATCAAAGAAGATCAAGGAAGAAGAGAGGAGAAGATGTAGAACGTAGAGAGGGTGAAGAAGCTGGAATAAAGTGACTAAACCTCTCATCTGAAGGACAGGGAAACTTATAGGAGAAGCCAGCCGCAAAGCACAAGTCAAGAGTCAACGAAAGCGGCTGCACACATATAGAGTCGCAGGGGCGGCTAGCCTAGGGCGCAGGGGCGCTTAGCCGCTGGGGCTGCCCAGGTGGTGCGCAGGGGCGGCCAACAGGGTCAAGACAAGGCACACTATAGCTCAACAAGGCTCCAAAGACTATGGCTCTTACATTATCTGAGTGTGGGAAGACATTTACCTGGTGATTCCCGTCCATGGTTGCCAACGATTACAAGTCCTAGGTAATAGAGGATTCAAACCCCTCTATTAAGGTTGAGTGTGCCATAACCCTTACCTTTGTGAGTTAGCCTAATTCCATGGGTTGGTGTTTGGTTTTGAGAATATTATCCATCTCTTAGATCCTCTATCTTATCGAGACTCAACATCCTTTATTTAGAGCCTTTGGGTTTGGACATGGGTGGTGGAGACTTCACCGTACATCATACCGTTTTAGAACACATAACTTAGCAACCCCAGCTTTGTCCATATAATCTTTAGAAGTCTTAAATCAAAAACCACAATCAGATTTCTTGATCCTTAGAATCCGATTTCCCAAATCTTTACACAAAAATCAAGTCTTTGTCTTTTCAATTGTCGAAAGTTCCATCTTTCCTTGTTAGATTTCTTATTCTGATTTTGATTTCACCAAATCCCTGTGTTCGACCCTGTAATACTTGCATTTATTACAATCGATCCGTACACTGCAGGTTCATTTTATTGCAATTGTTCATGGTACAAATATTAAAGCTTGCACACACCATTCAGAGCGAACAAGCAACCATTGCAAAGCTCCGGCGATGTCAAGCCCCACGCCCCTGCGCTGCCCCGTTTTTCCTCTCACCCACCACCCTCAATCTCTCCATCCCAAATCCTACACATCATCTACCACACTTAGCCACCATCCACCACTCCTCACCACCACTGGCGACACCCTCCACCAACCGGAAACACCAGGAAAGCACCCCAACTCTCCCCCCTGACGAAGCTGTCACAGAATCGCCTCTGTGTCTTCTCCTACCCCCGCGCTTGCAAGGTCACGCCCCTGCGTCTCACCGCCCTTGCGGATAACACCATCCGCCCCTGCGGAAAACACAACAGAGGGTTCGTCTTCTTTCTCTGTTTTTTAGATTTTTGATTTCTTTGCTTCAAATCATTGCAATAATGGAATCCCAGAGGAAGTACAAGATGTCCGAGGTAGAGAAGACCCGCTACGGGATTGTGCAAGATCGAGTTGTGTATGCAACTCGGTTTTGGCACATTCCGACATTGGAGATACTTGGCATGTTAGAGAGAATATAATCCTTCCACACCAATGCTGGGCTCGGGGACTTTTTGAAGAAGAGTGCTCCCACATACCCCGAGCTCAATAGACAATTCATTTCCACATTCATCATGGAGAAGGAGGACATGTGTGTGACGGTCTTTTCTTCAAGTTTAACAAGCAGAAGTACACACTTGACTACCTACAGCTACAGGAGGCTTTTGGGGTGACTCTTAACCCCTGTGACAAGTGGTGGGAGCCCATCCCCACACCGGACCTTTGCGAGTTTTGGCAAGCAGCCTCCGGCTCCAAGTTTCATGTCGGGGGTGAGTATAGCAAAAAACTCACTCACCCCTATTTGAGGCTTCTCTCCAAGATCATCATGTGTGTCTTCTGTGGACACAAGGAGGAGAACAAGGTCGCTCTTAAGGACCTTCCGTTGCTATACTCTTGCCTCCCGATCAGTGAGGTGGTGCCAGATTGGCCGTACCTCTTCCTTACCACTTTGAAGCAGATTAGGAAGAACGAGCTTAGAGATATTGTTGGTGGTGGGGTGATCTCTTTGATTGCCGAGCAGGTGATGGACCTTTCTGATGTTAAGGATGGGATGGCGATCCCATTCTATACGGAAGGTCTACTCCGGAGGTGCAAGCTCTTCAAGCGGGATGGGGAGAACTTTTTTTTCACTTTCTTTTGCAGATGGGAGCCATATTACCTACTTGCCCTGGCCTCTACCATTTGGAGATGAGCTCTCCGAGCTCTACATTGCGGCTGATCCATTTGTGCCGAGGCGGCCTCAGGTGGCCATTGTTGAGAGGCATGCTGCGAGCTCCAGCCGGGCTGACTATGAGGACCACATGCCCATTCCGGACGATGAGGAGATGCCTATTGTAGCGGGAGATGATGGGACCGCACTTTAGAGCCTCTAGGATCAGATGGATGCCTTGACCACTCAGCACCAGGCGTGGCTGACCGAGTATCAGCGGACCATGATGGAGCAGCAGTAGACTTGGCAGTCCAGTTATGCTACGAGCATGACCACCCACTTTGACCATCGCCAAGATGCTTGGCAGGCGGCCATGCAACAACAACTCGAGGTTCAGCAGTTGGCTTGGCAAACCAACTTTGAGACTACATTTGGCAGCCGGATGGATGCTCAGCAGTCCCTTATCGGTGAGATCTACCGCTGATAGGAGCACTTCTTTAGCCACTTCCCGTATCCGTCGGAGCAGGGTCCGGATGGTCTAGCCAGACCATCCCACTAGTGGGTATCATCTCTTTCCCTTCTCCACCTTTAGTCTTTGCTTTCATTTTCACTTTGAGGGCAAAGTGTTCTTCAAGTATGGGGGAGGGAAGACTATCTTGCATGTATAGTTGATTGAGTCTATTGTTTGAGTTTGTTTGAGTTATTAGTTTGTAATCCATGTTGAATTTCAATTAAGAAAAAAGAGATTAAGCCAAAGAAATTGAAAACAGGCATGAAAAATCCTTTGATACACCGAAAACCCGAAAGGGCGGTTTAGGCAAAAAGAAGGTAGTCCGACCAACATTAGGTTGGTGCAAAAATGTACTTGAGGGATGTGAGGAATTGGTGAGATCATCAAGAAAAGAAGAAGAGTGGCAAGGTGAAAACCCAAAAGGGCGCCTTGGGAAAATGAGCGGCACCGAGTGTAGGTTCTCCTTCCGACGTTTTGCGGCATAAGAAGGGGAGTCATAAAGAGGTTGTCCGGGTAGGTCACTCTTGGAGCAATAAGGATGGTAGTTTTCTTATTTTCTCTCTTTTCCTTCTTTCTTTCTTGGTTTTTCTCTTGCTTCCCTTATCTATTTTTCTACCCCATGCTTCCTAAGGCCTTTGGTTGCTGAACTGTTGTCATATGTGTTACTCGGGACGAAAAAAAGGTCTAAGTATGGGGAAGTTTGATAGGTAATGGAATCACTATCAATTAGGATAGTTTTTAGAGTCTTTTCATTGTATAAGAGTTGGTTTGTGTTGCTGACATCTTGATCTAGAAGAAGAAGTCTAAAAAAAGCAAAAGAGATGTTAGAAGCACTTGGGAGTTGAAGATCATTCATGAAGACAAGCTTCTGGTGCCACACCGCCCCCACGAAGCGGTGCCTCCACCCCTGCGGGTGGCACTGCACTCCGGAACGCAACCAACGCCTTCGCCAGCGCTCGGAACGAAGCTTGTCACCGCCCCTACGGTCACCCCTGGACGCCCCTACAGTGACTCACCTTGAAGAAGTGAAGCCGGCGCCCCTGCGCCTCTGCCTGCGGACCAACCTGCAGAGCTATGAAGCTGAAGAGCCAGTGTCACCGCCCTTGTGGTGGCATTGGGCCGCACCTGCGGCTCGACATCAGATGCGGTAGAAAGATGAAGAGTCAGACGTTTGAAGAACATTAAAGATCCGCCCCTGCGGGATTGCCAAGCCGCCCCTGCTTCCATGAACAAAAACCAAGCATTTTGGCCTCAACCGCCCCTGCGGCCCTGAAGCCCGCCCTCATGGTTTAGCGCCTGAGGACTTTACTCCGGCTGTTTGCACCACCTTTATGGCATTAAAGGTGGCTGTTTAGGACGGCCATTTTACTCTCTTTTACTACCAATTCTAGTATAAATAGGTTCATGGCTGATTGCTAGAATCATCCAACATTTTCCCACTTTCTCTCTATTTCCCTTACTTCCTTTGTGTAATGTGATTCTAATTTCCTTGCTACATTGAGTTGTTTTGAAGCTGCATTACTGCTTTGGTTGTAAGTCTTTAGTAATATAAGTATTATTCAGTCATATGTTTTATATTCTTTGTGCTTTAACTAACAATTGCATGTTTCTTACCACTTAGCTTGATCACCTTAAGTATCTAATTGCATCCAAATAACTAGGGTAAATCGATTCCGGGTTCGGGTCCATAATCTAGTAGAAAACCTTTAGGTAAAAGCTGGTTGTAATTTCTTAAAGGAAAAGGAATATAAATATAAAGAAAAGTCTAACGGTTTTATTCTTTTCTCTATATCTCTTTGTCTTTATTTGAAAGCTAAGTTGTGCCTTGTTCTTGTAGGTTTACGGAACATTAACTTGTTAAGTTGTGTTGATGCCGGTTGGCTGAACACATATATATGATCAAGACGAGAACATTGATGAAATACTTATAAAAAGAATCAACCTAGTGTAGCTCTTTTCTCCATCACTGTATCACATCTTTACTTGATTTCTTGTGCTTTTGTCTTGATACAATTCAATCCAAACCCCCTCCCCCCCTATTGGTTACAATCTCGATAATTGAACTAAATTAAAACCTCAACTTAACTCTCTTGGGTTCGACCCTTACTTACACTATACACAAACTTGTTAGTGTAACATTAGGAATTCTACTTTGACCTAAGCTAAAAGACAACGACCTAGGATTTTAGCCTCATCAAGGATCTTTACTGTAATAGCTAGGATTTCCGAATTCTAATTAATGTTGATTAACTTAGTCGTTGATAGTAATTGACATATCACTCACGAAGATTTCGCAAGTGATGAGTATGAGTCTCACCGTTATGTTCTTGGCGTAATTTTGGACGTTTGGGAAAATTTTAACTTTTTCCCCTGGGTTATTACTTTTACCCTCCGGTGTTATTTGGAGCATTTGGGAGCTCCAATTAATAAAAATGCAGTTGAGAGAAATGATCAGGATATCGGATATGTCCTAGATTTGAAATAACATGGAGAGGCAAAACGGCCAAAAGAGTAGCTATTTCGTTTCTTAACGGCCAAGAAAGACAGCTTAAGAATACATGTTTACCTATCCCTACAATATTCCAGATTTATTATTCCAATCTTGAAAAGTTTGGAGAAGGGGGTTCGACCCGCCTTTGGATCGGTTAAAGGATAATTATCGACTTCGCGAAAGGATAATTATCGTCTTCACTATAAATAGCGGAAAATGCCTTATTAATTCATTTCGTTTCACGTTTCCTCGTAAAAGCTCTGATTTCTCTCAACCTTCAAACTCATATCTACTCTCCGTTTCTAATCCGATTTCAATTCCGTTTGAGTTTCTGGATTCCTCTCTTCATTCTCTTCATATCGGTACTGAGTTTCTACATTTCCGAGTATATATAGATCTGGTTGAGCATACATGTCACCAGGATGATTTCGTTGCTCAGATTCCGGTGAATTTGATGTTGTCCATGCGTAGCCTGCGTCGTTGTGATTCCGAATCATCGTTCAGATCGTCAATCGGGTTAGTAACGAATAAGTTATGAATTTATTCATTTTCCGTACTGCGATTTGGCCTAAATTGACCTTAGGCTTGTCAAAATGGATAATTGGAAATTCTATTTTGGTTGTTATATTATTCTGGTGATTATGGGTTTTTTGTTTGATGAAATCTAATGACATGTGAGTTTAGAAATTGCCTGCGGGCAAAACGTTATTCTGGCAAAATTTAATTAATTAATTAAATTAGGATTAGAATTGAGATTGAGGAATGTTAATTAAATACTACCTTGAGATTTAAGGAATTGTGAGTTATGTTGAGATATTGAGGTTTAGTTGGTTGTGAGGCTTATAGATTGAGTATGATCCTTACGGATCCCTTGGGTTTAGGTATGACCTTTTTGATTGATAGGAGTATTGATATCTCTTTATGCCTTGTTATTAGGAAGTCTCCCTCTCACAATTGGAGGTTGATCGTGGTTGTGATTGTACGAGGTTGAGGTAAGTCCGTAGGACTTATTTTGCTACCATCCTTATATTGGGTGTTTGCATGAGTGGTGTGTGTGTTATATGCTTGATATGATAGCATGTGATGTCGATTATTACCGAGCTATGTTTTATTTATTGCCCCATATGTGTGGCTGTGATAACATTTCCTTTCCATCCCGCTGTGGAGTCTGGGAGGTTATTTGACGTCCGACCAGACTGACTTTAGAAGAAGGGCGCAATTCACTCCCATAGGGTACACGGGTTGTGTGACCGATACTACTACAGCTGGCTAGCAGGCCCAGAGGCGAGGATGATACGTTCCTCGTACCACAGAGTTTCATACATCTATATATATACAATTTGAGTGAATGACTATTATATAAAGATGATAAAATGGGTAAATGTGTGACTACATGAATATGTGTTTATCTTTCATGATTTGTGTTTGTGCTTATGCATTACCTTATATACGTATGGTTAGCTAATGGTTTCATACAATCTTGTAGATGCCTTGTAGGATAGACGAGTTGCTAGTGATTTGGTAGGGTGACAGGCCGAGGACTCTTGTACATTAGGTGGTTATGGTTTTGGGAATATTTTATATACCTCCTACGTGAGGATAATGTTTTGTATACCTCCTGTGTGAGGGCGATGTTTTGTACTAGGCTATGATCTTCTATACCTTTTGATGTACAATTTTATGTATTTGTTTTAAATCTGTCAGTTTTATGTTGTAATGTTCAATGAACCTGTTGTCAGGCTAAGGTTAGAATCTACTGTGACATCCTAACCCAATGTGGCATCCCGAGTCCCGTGGATTTGGGGTGTTACAGAGTTGATATTAGAGCCTTAGGTTGACAACAATGACACTTGCTACCTGCAATGAGGTAAGATGGATAAAATAAACAGAACCCGAAAGGGGTCTTACATTTTCAAAATTTTGGATGTGTTATGGATTGTATGTGGATGTGTTATATATATATATATATATATATATATATATATATATATATATATATATATATATATATATTGAGAGAGAGAGAGAGGTGGGTTCCCATTTAAACAACTCTTACCATGTGAAATGAGAAAAATTTGTATCCCTTAGATCGTTAAATAGATGGTTGAGATTAGGCGATACCAAAGGGGAAAAATCGTGTTATTAATGAAAGAAATATTCCCTGGACCTAACTCTATATATTCGGCTGTATATTCACATATACTCGGCGGTATAGTCACATATATTCGATGTTTACATGTTCACATGATAAGAGTTGTTTACACATGAGTCAAGATCTCTCTCTCTGTATATATATATATATATATATTTATATATATATATATATACAGGGTAATGTTCAGGTGCGATTGCTAATTTACGGTACGGTCGTGCGGCTGAACGTAGAGCCGACACGTGTCCAAAAAATTTTTCTTTTTTTTTTGTTTCAAAAACGATTGATTTTTTTATCCAAAAACGAATGAAATTTTTTTTTAAATACCATGTTATAAATTCTTCACTATTCTCTTATAAACTTTGAACTATTCCCTTATAATTCATGAATTATTACTTTTTAATATATTATATCAAATTATTTATAAATTAATCGTTTATATGTTATGAACTATTCAATTGTAATTCATGAACTATCATTTTATAAGTTATGCACTATCCTTTATAAATTTTTCACTTTGAATTATTCTCTTATAATTCATGAACTATCCTTTTATAAGTTACGAACTATCCCTTAATAAGTTTTGAATTATTACTTTCACTCCTTTATAAATTTTGCACTATGAACTATTCTATTATAATTCATGAACTATCGTTTTATAAGTTATGAACTCCTTAATAAGTTTTGAACTATTACTTTCACTCGTTTCTGAAGAAATTTTTTTTTTGGGACACGTGTCAGCTCTACGTTCAGCCGCACGACCCTATCGGAATAATGTGTCTTACATGAACAACACCCTATATATATATATATGTCTATATATATGTATATATATATATATATCTATACATATGGCATATATAGGCTTTTGTTCAGGTACGGTTGTTGTTTTCGGGTACGGTTGTGCGGCTGCAGGTGGAGCTGACACGTGTCCCAAATTTTATTTTTTCCAGAAACGATTGATTTTTTTTTATTTTTCCAAAAACGAATGAAATTTTTTTTGAACTACCATGTTATAAATTCTGCACTATTCTCTTATAACCTTTGAACTATTCTCATATAATTAATGAACTATTACTTTTTAATATATTATATCAAATTATTTATAAATTCATCGTTTATATGTTATGAACTATTCAATTATAATTCATGAACTATGGTTTTATAAGTTATACACTATTCTTTATAAGTTTTGCATTATGAACTATTCTATTATAATTCATGAACTATCCTTTTATAAGTTATGATCTATCTTAATAACTTTTGAACTATGCAGTTGCACAAGCAACCGCACGGCCCTACCCTAATAATGAACCGTACCTGAAAGGTGCCTTATAAGTTAGGTGTGTATACCCCTCAGATGGCTCAGGCTAGAGTAACATCTGCAGAATGACGGGGTAGAGGTAGATCACCTCTTCCTCCAGTAGTGATAGGTCAGGGACCAGTTTCCGCTGTTGTTTCTCCTATGGCAAAGAACGAGCCTGAGGAGACTAATTACGTCTCAATCAGTGGACACAAGTTTCGAGAATATATACGCCAAGTACAATATGCTGCAAGAGCAGGTAGACCTACACCGTGTTTACCAACATCGGTAGGACCTATTGAAGCTTCCGGATAAAAGAAGGAACAACGAACTGAACTAGTAAGTGATGAAGCAAATCCTTCAGGTGTTAGACAGAGTCTACACATGGACGTTCGAGTGATCCCTTGTCCACATGGACTTCTGGTGGGATGAGATCTTGTTTCAACTGTGGGGAGAATAGACATATACGACCAAAGTGTAAGAGACCTTTAGTGACGTTTTTTTACCTATGGTAAGATCGGACATCGATCGATTTTTTGTCAAGAAAACAAGATACCGTATAAGCAAGTTTCCTCCCATGCTAAGGTTACTTAGGTTGTAAAAAAGAAGATCGAGTTTCCCTTCAGCCCCACAAGTTGTGAAGACGGGACGACCGTGTTTTAACTGTGGTGATCCAGGCCATTTGCGCTCTGAGTGTTCTTTAGCACCGATAGCTTACTTCACATGTGGTGAACTAGGCCATTTGACTCCCGTTTGTTAGTAAGGAAATGTTCTTTCTCCATTGGACTCTCCTCTTTCCGGTGTAGATGGAGTAGAGGCAGAGATCATGAAGATGACATTAGTGATACCTGAAAAGCGTAGACTCGAGTTATGAGCGGTGAGGTGTAGTGGAGTTGTTATCGTTAGTTGTTTTCTAGTACCATTCTTAGTAATGGTTTACCTTTTTGAGTTCTTTTAGTGCTGGTTTTATGCCCTCTTTGTGATGTATGTGTTGAACTTGGGTTCAGATGTGATATAGGGAGTACCCTTTACTTAGGGTAACTCAGTTGTTTTGGGGTCAGAGGTACCCGCAAGATGTGTATTTAGCCCAGTTATATCGGTACTTGTGATTTTCTCTTGTAGACTTCTATGTTATGTCTTTGAATGTGAGGAATTAGTGGATCGAGTAGATGCTATAAGTGTAGTTTGAACTATGATAGATGAACCATATTGACCATTGTTATGATGGATTAGATTGTGACCTTTCTTGTGATAGAGATCTTGAAGGATGTGTATTGTTATCAGCAACGAGGCTGATTGTGCGAGCCTTTAAGGCCTTCTGATGTATGTTATGAGGAATACGAGATTCTTGGTAATATGAGGATTTGCAAGTATGTTTGATATACCATCTAGTCTATGGTATGGAAGAGCGTGGATTCCGGAATCAAGTTAGAGCTGGAGCATCTGAATGATTTTGAATATATCCAGGTTTTCGTATGGAAGAAGGAATGCTGAGGTTGTGCGCGAATTTTGGAGATTAAGTAAGATTATTATTAAGAACGAGTATTCATTACCCCACAGGGATAAATTGACAGATTTGCAAGGAACTTCTGAGTTTTTCAGATAAGAGTGGAGACCTGGATATCACCGGATGAGAATGAGCGAATAGGATGTGCCCAAAACGGCATTTTGGACTCGCTATGACCACTACGAGTTGTAGTGAGGTCATTCGGTCTCACGAAAACGCCGCCCATATATATGGTGAGGAATGAAGTTTTATTGACTTAATGGATCCACTGAGAAGGACACGCAAAACAATGGATAATATTTTATAAGCCTTGTAAGATTATTAAGTACGAGTTTGAATATGTGACCTGACCTTTTGAGATCGCGTGACCTGTTGAAGGAATCTAGATTGATTCGAGAAAGATTATAACTGTTGTAGTTGGAACAATACCAACAAATGTAGATGAAGTTTGTAACTTTCTAAAGTAGCCTTTTATAGTCTGTTGAGAAGACTACTCTTATGTTAGCACAACCATAGGGCACTAGTGGTTTCGTGTAGTATGACGATGTTTCAATCTTGGCTAAGATGTGTGTTGAAGCAGAGGGGCAGAGTTATTGCATATGTGTCTCGAAAGTTGAAGACATATGAGGAGAACTACCCGAATCATGATTTCGAGTTAGCAGTGGTAGTTCATGTTTTGAAGATTTGGAGATATTACCTGTATAGTGCTATATGCCAAATCTTCACAGACCATAAGAGTCTGAAGTATAATTTTACGCAGCGGGAATTGAATAACCGCTAGCTTAGATTGTTTGAGCTAACCTAGGATTTTGACCTTGAGATTTTGTATCATCCAGGGAAGGCGAACATTGTTGTCGACGACCTGAGTAGGAAGACGCCTCGAGAGAAGGTGATTGCGAGACTAATAGTTCAGCCTCAACTTTAGAGGGATCCAACTTGGCTAGGGTTGGACATCTAGTTTCCTGATGAGGATGCCCAACTATAAGCGTTAGAGGTTCTACCGAATCTGTTGGGTGAGAACTAACAGAGGCTAGGGACGTACCCAACCCTGATGAGGATGTCTCCATGGGTTTTGTGACCGGATTGAGGCCCAATAGGAGTGTTGATGCTATCTTGGTTGTTGTTAATAGACTGATGAAGGCTGCATGTTTTATTCCTATCAGAGAGATGTGGCGAGTGAGCAGATTAGGTGAGGAGTACACTAGGCAGATAGTGAGACTCCATGGTGTACCGAGGACGATCGTCTCTGATCGAGCCGGGCGATTTACCTCGAGATTTTTGCAGCAGATTCAGACTGCTTTAGGGACAAGTCTACACTTCACGACTGCGTTTCACCCCTAGACCGATGGTCAATAAGAGAGGACCATCCAAACCCTTGAGGATATATTGCGATCTAGTGTGTTGGATTAAGGATGGTGAGATTACCTCCCATTGGTTGAGTTCTCATACAACAACAGCTGGCATGCATCTATTGGGATGGCCCCTTATGAGGCACTGTATGGGCGTAGATGCCGTACACCTTTATGTTGGGATGAGTCTAGAAGTACCAGTTGGATAGCACCAGAGAAGATTCAGGATGCTATGGCTCGAGTAGCACTGTTTAGGAAGAGGATGTTGGCGGCACATAGTCGCCAGAAGTCGTATGTAGACAAGAGGCGTCGGCCTCTAGAGTTCTGAATAGGAGCTCATGTCTGGCTGATAGTATCTCTGATGCGATACGTCAGACGTTTTGGCATAAGGGGGAAAGTTGAGTCCCCGATATGTCGATCCTTTCTACATACTGGACAGAGTTAGGAGGGCAACATACATAGTAGTTTTGCCTCCGAGGTTAGAGGGTATTCACCCTGTTGTTTACGTGTCTCAGCTAAGGGAGTATATACCAGACCCGAGACGCACTGTGAGTCATGATGATTTAGTGGTCGAGGTAGACCACATGTTTGCTGAATATCCTGTTCTAGTCTTAGAATAAGGTATAAGACGTTTATGCTTGAAGAACATTTTGATGATGAGAGTATAGTGACCAAGATGAGGCCACCTAGGTGACTGAGGATAGTATCCATAGGAACTAATCCGAGTTTATGCAGAGAAGGCTGCACCCTAGACTTGCTAAGCAAGCCATGGTTGTATATTATGAGATATATGATGATGTGATTATGTGATTATGTGATTATGTGATATGTGATGTTCTCTTCCGTGCTAGATTATTGGTGATCCTAGTGGATCTTGTTATGTTATTGCGGGTTATGTTATGGCTGGAGAAGTTTTACATCCAAGCTTCAAGCAATGATTTTACCATTGGAGAAGTTCTACCTCCATACCATCGTGTATAGGTCAACTTGAGATGGTTCTACCTTCATGATGAAGAATGAGATTAGGTTAGTTGGAGATGATATTACCTCCATGTTTGGGATTTAGGTATAGAGATTTCTGGAGATGTTCTTCCTCCATACGGTCATTTGTATTTTAGAGATGTGTTTCCTCCTTGATGATGAGTTGGTAGCTGGAGATGTTTTCCTCCATGCCCTTGTGATGTGAGCCACTTGGAGGTGTATTTCCTCCATACTGTTATAGTGATTATAATTCTTGGAGATGTTTTCCTCCACGGTGTGATTAAGGATATAGTTGCTAGAGATGTTTTACCTCTGTACCTTTGGGATAGGATTAGACTGCTGGAGATGTTTTACCTCCATGCATCTGGGGATAGCGTTATGATCTTGTTGCTGGAGTTGGTGATTCCTCCATGCTAAGTTTTGAGATTATAGAGTGTTATAGGTTGATACCTTTGAACGGAGATGTGATACCTCCGGTAGAGACAGTGTTTATACCTCGGTGTATGAGTTCGAGAGGATTTGGGAATTGGTCAAGTTTCCGGACGAAACTTTTTTTAAGGGGTGTGTGATGTAATACCTAGGATTTCCGAAATCAAATTAATGTTGATTAACTTAATCGTTGATAGTAATTGACATATAACTCGTGAAGTTTTTGTAAGTGATGAGTATGAGTCCCACCGTTATGTTCCTGGTGTAATTTTGGACGTTTGGGGAAATTTTCACTTTTTCCCCTAGGTAATTATTTTTACCCTCCAATGTTATTTGGAGCATTTGAGAGCTCCAATTAATAAAAATGCAGTTGAGAGAAATGATCAGGACATCGGATATGTCCTAGATATGAAATAGCATAGAGAGGCAAAACGGTCAAAAGAGTCGCTATTTGGTTTTTTAATGGCTAAGAAAGACGGCTTAAGAATACACATTATCTGAGGCAGTTGTGGAATAATTATCCCTACAATATTTCAAATTTATTATTCCAATCTCGAGAAGTTTAGAGAAGAGGGTTCGACCCGCCTTTGGATCTGATAAAGGCTAATTATCGACTTCGCTAAAGGATAATTATCGTCTTCACTATAAATAGCGGAAAATCCTTTATTAATTCATTTCCTTTCACGTTTCCTCATAAAAGCTCTGATTTCTCTTAACCTTCAAACTTATATCTACTGTCCGTTTCTAATCCGATTTAAATTCCGTTTGAGTTTTTGATACCTCTATTCATTCTCTTCATATCGGTACCGAGTTTCTGCATTTCCGAGTATATATAGATCTAGTTGAGCATACATGTCACTAGGACGATTCTGTCGCTTAGATTCCGGTGAATTTGATGTTGTCCATTCGTAGCCTACGTCGTTGTGATTCCGAATCTTCGTTTAGATCGTCAATCGGGTTAGTAACGAATAAGTTATGAATTTATTCGTTTTCCGTACTGCGATTTGGCCTAAATTGACCTTCGCCTTGTCAAAATGGATAATTAGAAATTCCTTTATGTTTGTTATATTATTCTGGTGATTATAGGTTGTTTGTTAGATGAAATCTAATGACAGGTGGGCTTAAAAATTGCTTTACGGTCGAAACATTATTTTGGCGACACATAATTAATTAATTATAGGTTAATTAATTAAATTAGGATGAGAATTGAGATTGAGGAATGTTGATTAGATACTACATTGAGATTTGAGGAATTGTGAGTTATGTTGAGATATTGAGGTTTAGTTGGTTGTGAGGCTTATAGATTGAGTATGATCCTTATGAATTCCTTGGGTTTAGGTGTGACCTTTTTGATTGATAGGAGTATTGATATCTCTTTATGCCTTGTTATTAGGTAATCTCCCCCTCAGAATTGAAGGTTGATCTTGGTTGTGATTGTACGAGGTTGAGGTAAGTCCGTAGAACTTACTTTGCTACCATCCTTATATTAGGTGTTTGCATGAGTGGTGTGTGTGTTATATGCTTGATATGATAGCATGTGATGTTGATTATTACCGACCTATGTTTTATTTATTGCCCCGTATGTGTGGTTGTGATAACGTTTCCTTTCCATCCCGCCGTGGAGTCTGGGAGGTTATGTGACGTCCGACCAGACTGGCTTTACAAGAAGGGTGCAATCCACTCCCATAGGGTACACGGGTTGTGTGACCGATACTACTACACCTGGCTAGCATGCCCAGAGGCGAGGATGATACATTCCTCGTACCACATAGTTTCATACATCTATATATATACAATTTGAGTGAATGACTATTATATAAAGATGATAAAATGGGTAAATGTGTGACTACATGAATATGTGTTCATCTTTCATGATTTGTGTTTGTGCTTATGCATTACCTTATATACGTATGGTTAGCTAATGGTTTCATACCATGTTAGTAGATGCCTTGCAGGATAGACGAGCTGCCGAGTGATCTAGTAGGGTGACATGCCGAGGACTCTTGTACATTAGTTGGTCATGGTTTTGGGAATATTTTATATACCTCCTGCGTGGGGATAATGTTTTGTATACCTCTTGTTTGAGTGTGATGTTTTATACTCACCTATGATCTTCTATACCTTTCGATGTGTAGTTTATGTATTTGTTTTATATCTGTCAGTGCCATTTTGTAAGGTCCAGTGAAATTGTTGTTAGGCTAGGGTCACGATCCACTGTGAGATCCTAGGCCAATGTGGCATCCTGAGTCCCGTGCATTCGGGGTGTTATATTTACTTCACTTCTTTGAATCACAAACATCCTCCACCAATAAGCTTTGCTTATTTTCACTTTTTTACTTTATTGTTGAGAACATGGACAGAGGTGAACAATAACCGAATCCTAGGAAATCAGCAATCATCAATTTCTCGAGATGCCTCAAACACTTGATGCACATACCATGACCCGTTAGGACTATCTGTTCGCTTCAAAAGGTGTGTGCAAGCTTTAATATTTACACCAAGAATAATTGTAAATAGCGAACCCGCAGTGTACGGATCGGATGTAATAAAAGCAAGAATTCCAGGATCGAACACAGGACTATGGTGAAACAAAGAACGGTAATTTAGGTTGTCAAATAACCACAAGCAACAAATCAAAGCTATCAAAGATGATATAGAGGTCACATAAAGAGAATGCGGATTCTAGAGATTAAAGCATCCACTTGTGGTTCCAACTCAAGATCTCAAAAGATAACGTGGATAAAGCTGAGGTTTGCAAAGGGAAGTTGTTTCTAAGGTAGGAATAGATCACCGGGTAAGTTTCACTACTCGCTATCCCAAACCAAAGATCCTCTCACAGGGTAAGTCTCAAGGTACTAAGGAAAGGAACTTTAATCTCAAACCAACACACCACCCAAGGATATAGAACTAACCTTTACCGGGTAAGTCTAAAGCTAACTATCAAAGATGGGATGAAGGCACACTCAAACCCCAATAAAGGATAAACCCTTATTACCTACACTCACGATCTTGGGTATACAAGAAAAGGAATCACCGGGTAAGTCTCATCCCAGGCTTGCGTTGAACCAAGAAATGTATAACAAGGATAGGATTTGGCAAACAGAAAACTCAACTCAGGTAAGGATCAGGAAAGTTCTCACCTCGTTCAGCAAATATCCCATCCCGGCCGAGATGCTCAATGACTGACCGAGGTGTTCGTCAGTTAAGGTAAAGGCTCGAGCTTTCAGGATCCGCTGGGGTTAAGATCATTCTATCATCGTCTTTCCCACAACTTTCAGCTAATCACCCTAGAATCGCATAAAGAACTTAACCAACAATCATCATGATAACAATAATCAAATATAAAAAGAAAGAATTAATATTCAAACAAGAAAACCTTAACACAAAGGTCTCAATAACTGAATGAATCAAACAAACAACAAACAGCATTCCTCAATCACAAATCAGAAAAGACAACAAAACCAAACCAACTAAGAAAGTCTTGCAAACTTCCTTCAAAGCCAACTTCAAAAATAAATTCCTTCCTTCCTTAATCTTCAACCTTCAAACTTGCTTCAAAACTTCCTTCAAAACTCTTCAAAAATCATGTGATCTGAAGATGGTTGAATTGTAGAAAATCCAACCCTTTATATAGGAGAATTGTCTTACAAAGATAAAATATCTTAAAAAAATAATTTCCTTCAAATATATCTCCACATCTTCCAAAATAAATCAACCAAAAAGATATCTTCCTTCTAGAAATCCAGCAAAAAATATGTGATATTCACTTTCCAAAAATAAAAGATCTCAGCCAAAAATATAGATCTTATGGCCATTATGATGTTTGCCTCGGTCCAGACGCTCCTGAAGATCACCTCGATCGAGGTGGTACTGTAGCTGACCGAGGTGAGTCTCAGCTGAGAGTGAAACTCTCTAATCTGGTCCAAAATCAATCTTTTAAATCATTTTCATGCTTCCTGAGATCTTCTTATAGCTCCTCAATGCTTCAGAATGTAGCTCCAATGACTCATTAGCTTCCTTAGCTCCATTTCGGTCCAAAACGTGCCATTACCCCTACAATTACAATGAAACTAGGTGTAGACCTCGATTCCCGCTAGACAAAACAACAATATAATCAAAGAATATACATCCATACATGCAAATTTATGAAGATAAAACGACCAAACCAATCCCAAAATATAGACTAAAATACATGCTATTAAAATACCCCATACTTGTCCCTTATTTGTCCCCAAGCAAGATCCAAATCTTAGATACAAGATAGAATGGATTATGAGTCAAAAAGATCAATGAAAAACATTTCAAAACTTTTTGTGGTGTGCTCCACTCATAGATCACCCTAAGAGAATGCTTCATGTCAAATAAAATCAGAACATGATAAAAACATTTTTATAAATATTAGAAAGCTGTTCATCTATGCATAAAATCATAGAATGCATAATAAATCATATTTATCGAAATTAATCATGTATAATCCAGTTTAAAACACCAAGTCAATCAACTAGCTCGAGGTCTCAAAGGCTTCCAAAAGAGGTCAAGAAACGTGTCAGGGTGGGATGTATATAGGGTATGCGGTGCTAGAATCCGGGAATAGGATCTTATCTTCACTTTCATTGAATCACAACATCTTCCACCAATAAGCTTTGCTTATTTTTACTTTACTTTTTGGGATGCATGGACAAAGGTGCACAATAACCGAAGTCTAGGAGATCAGCAATCATCAATTTCTCAAGATGCCTCCAACCCTTGATGCACATATCATGACTTGTTAGGAATATCGCTCAATCAGACTTTGGCAAGACACTTACACCCGGCTATGTGAATGGTGCCGAGTTACTCATCATCATGATTGACTTCCCAAAACCTAATTGTTTCTTTCTAACACTTTCAGCCAACATCTCAACTTCACTTCACTTGCTTTTCTTCACTTGCTTCCAAATTCCCGGATAGGTAAAGGGGGGCAAATATGTATATAAGGGGCTAAAGCATGGTCAAGAAGAAGAAGAGAAGAGAATGAATTGCCTTAATCATCCCAGGAAGAATGTGAAATAACTCATCATGTGGTGTCAACCTTCAAATCCAACATAATTTTGATAAAAACAAACTATTAAACATGCTAAAATTTCAAACAAAGCATTTCGCAACTTAAACTTATCATAAAAACTTTCGAGCATATAAAGATTTCAAAACCAATCTGCAAACAGAATCATCATCAAGGTCATGTCCAAAGAAGAAGCACGAAAACGGTTCGAAAACCTTTCATTTAAAGCCATCTCGGTGGAGGTGTTCTGGTGTCATCCGAGGTGTTCATCCTCGATCGGCTATGAACGTCTCGGTCGAGGTCATACAATTTTTTTTCAAACCAGTTTTCGACGTTTTTCTCAAACAGAAACTTGTATGTATGCATGTAATACAAATAAGCATATAAAGCCAAGTAAACAATAATATCTAGGAGAGTCACACAAGAGTCATACACATAAGTCATATAAATACTTCCAAATATCCCATACTTCGGACACATTGTCCCAATGGGTCAAATATAAGTCTAGAGAAATAAAGTACTCACCAGACCTAGTTGAACTGCATAATAAATAAAAGAAATCCATGAAGCTCTAATCCTCTTCAGCTGGCGGTGGTAGATGTGGAATGTAGGGATGTTGGGACGGGTCGAATGGATAGCCCATAACCCGCTGATGTTGGATCTCCATCATCCGTCTAGTGAAGTGTTGGCTCTCCATCATTTGATGCGTCCATCCCTCAATATGTCGGCGCTCATCATCGAAGCACTGGTGAATGTCAACTGTCAGGGCTGCGTATGCATCTATCATCTGGTATATAAGATCATCAATCCTCTGGTGTGCCTCGGGATATCTAGATCGTCGGGATCTGCGCTGAGGTGGCGGTGGTGGTGTTGCTGCTCTCTCATCCTCTGTCGCCTCGTCATCAAGGTCAACAACGTGAACACTAGGGCCGCCGGTATCAATACCGGTCTCCATGGCATCTCCTCCATCATACCCCTCATCATCATCACCATCATCATCATCATCAGCTGCATCTATAGCATCCTGCATGTAAGGGAACCAAGCAGCGGACCAATACTGATGATCAAAAATAAAAAACTGGGATGACCACATAATGCCCTGTGGATTTGTGGTCTCCCATGACATGGCAACGTAAGGCGTGCCAAGGCCACGAGGAACAAGAATGCAGGTGGTGATCATCTCCTGTAGTCCCACCGGCTTCGCAGCCGCGACAAGTGTACAACTAGACAGATCCAAACCCATAGAAGTAGCGATGTTGGTCACCAACCCACCACGACAGATATCGCGTCTGGACTTGCCCTTGATCTTGTGCAAGTCATCTGCCAGCATGGCAGCAAAGTCCGGCACTCCTCCGGTCACCATGCAGAATAAACACAGTAACTCTCCCTGAAAGATCTTCTGGGGCGTCTCAGTACGCGCCAAAAGTGTCTCACTAAAGATCCTGTGAGCAAGGCGGAAAGCAAGATGGAAAATAATACGCTCCCGGGAATCTCCAGGCCTCCACCTGTCACTATGGTCCGTCACATGAGCTATCTCGCCCTAGAAACTCCGAGGCACCGCTTGGGAAGGAAAGTCATTCACAATCGGTGTAGGAAAGCCAAAAATCTCCCTAAACTGATCCATAGGAACTACGTAGTTCCTGTTCAGCAGCCGGTACTTGATTCCATTATGCTTCGGCACGTATGTCACAGAATTGACAAACTCCATCGTCGGATCTAGATAAGCCGGCGCTCTAATATCCATGAACTCCTCAAGACCAACCATGGAGATCATCCTGTTCAAGTCCTACACCACATGGAGGCACTTGAAGGCATCAACATGAAGAAAACGCGGGGCAACGATCGGACGACCGCAAATACGATCATAATCCTTCTGGTGTCGCTCGTGGATCACCGAAATGGAAAACTGAGAAGCAAAGGAAGGGGAAGAATGGTGAGAATTGAGAATGCCTGTCCCTCAAGGCCAACTGATGATCAGATTTGTTGCTCATATTTCCGGATGAAGAACAACTCGGTTGCCCTAAGAACACCATGGATGAGAAACAATCAACTGGACCGAGGCGAACTGTTGTTCGAACGCACTCTCTGAATCTGTAAACTTTTCCCCCCCAAATCACTATCAAAAGCTTCGTAAGGGGTACTTATATCTTTTTCAACAATAATCAGTGGCAACCAAAGCAAGATCTACTCAAAATGGACAAAAGAAGGAGGGAGCTAGGGTTTGGAACGAAATAACCCCAGATTCTGCAAATTGAAGCGTTTTCCTTGCTGTTTGATGCTTGGAAACTGAATCTCTTGCTTCCTCCGGTGAAATCGAGCCAAGAAACGTCGAAAACGAGCAAAAATCAAGAAGTTGAGGGTGATGTGCCACCGCGGTCGAGGTGAGAGTAGAGAAGGAAAAAAGTGGAACAGTGAGAAACCGTCGCGCCTTTTATACCCCTCGCTGAATTTGATTACACCTCGGTCGAGATGGTCCCGGGCGGACCGAGGTGTCAGATTGAATGTCAGACCTAGTCGCCCCAGTTGACTAAGAACATCTCGGTCGAGATGCTTTGACAGCAAGCGAGATGTGTCTCAGTCAAACTTCGCCTTCTCAATTTCTCGATCTTCTGTCCTTCCAGTGTAGCTCCTAAGTTGTAATCCTTCTTTAGATAGTACCTGGTTCCTGTCTAGAGGATGCAAAAACAAAATGAAGCAAACTATCTAAAACTAAGCTAGAAAAGGGAAAAGAAATCAAAACCTTGGGTTGCCTCCGAAGAAGCGCTTGGTTTAAGGTCGCTAGTTGGACCGTACGCCATCCTCAAACAAGGTAGAGTGGTGCATACTCCACAGCTGGGACTTCCGGTCGATAATTCTTCAGCCTATGACCGTTGACCTTAAAACTTCCGCTAGTTTCACCCCATATTTCAACTGCACCATAGGGAAAAACAGTTTTCACAACGTAAGGTCCTGTCCATCTAGATTTCAACTTAACTGGAAAGAGGCGGAGGCGGGAGTTGAAGAGTAGAAAAAGATCTCCTTCTTTAAGCTCCATAGGAATGATATTCTTGTCATGCCATCTCTTCGTTCTTTCCTTGTAGATCTTGGCATTCTCATAGGCGTTAAAGCGCAATTCCTCCAACTCATTAATGTCTAAAAGTCTCTTCTCTCCGGCTTCTTTGATGTCAAAATTCAACCACTTGATCGCCCAATATGCCTTGTGCTCTAGCTCAACAGGTAGATGACAAGACTTCCCATATACCAAATTGTACGCGGTGGTACCAATGGGAGTCTTGAATGCGGTCCTATAAGCCCAAAGAGCATCATCTAGCTTCGTGGACCAATCCTTCCTTGTCCTTGAAACGGTCTTCTCCAGAATTGCCTTGATTTATCTATTCAAGATCTCCACCTACCCACTATTTTGAGTGTGATAAGGGGTTGCTACCTTGTGGGTTACCCCATACTTCGATAAAAGTGCCTTGAACATCCGGTTGATGAAATGTGTCCCTCCATTGCTTATGATAATGTGCGGTGTCCAAAAACGTGGAAAGATCGTCCTATTGAAGAACTTCACAACCACCATGGCTTCATTAGAGGGAGAAGCAATAGCCTCTACCCATCTAAAGACGTAATCAATAACTAAGAGAATGTAGATGTTCCTGAGGATGATGGGAAAGGTCCCATGAAATCAACTCCCCATACATCAAAATCTCAACCTCTTGAATATTGTTGAGTGGCATCTCGTACATTCTAGATAAATTCCCTGTTCTTTGGCATGCATCACAAGAAACAACAAACGTTTGCACATCCTTAAATAATGTAGGACAAAAGAAACCAGAACGTAATACCTTAGCGCACGTTTTGTGAGCACTAGCATGTCCTCCACAAGGAAGCGAGTGGCAATGCCGTATGACACTAGCAGCTTCATCCTCCAGAATGCATCGTCGAAGCATCCCATCTAGACCTCTTGAACAATAGAGGTTCATTCCAATAGTAGTGACGAACATCCTTGAAGAACTTCTTCCTTTGAGCGTACGTCAATCCGGGCGGTATTTCTTTATAAACAAGGTAATTGACAATATCAGCATACCAAGGGTCTTTACCATCCGAAAAATGGCGAAGCCAGTGCTCCACCAACTGTAAGTTGCCCTCCAAAAGTTTGTCATCCTCAGTTGACAACATCTCGCCCGCTGTCTCGGTTGGGGCCCGAGCTGGGTAACCGAAATGTTCTTCAGATAAGAACACCTCGCTTCCTCCAGAAAGTACCTCGGTCGAGGAGTTGGAACTGGAACCGAAACCTAATGTGCCTTTCTTCTCCTTAATCAGTCTAGCTCCTGGATCTACTTCCAATGCCTTCAAGCTTCGTACATCTGCATCACAAGAGACATCTATACCTTCCTCTATTAAACTAAAACTAAGAACTTTTTCAAGAGGATCGTTAATAAGGATAGAGCTCACCAGTTCTCTAGATTCTTCTTCATTATAGATATTGAAGATGTCATCCTCCGGCGGCTCTCTCTCCATTGCAGCAAGCAATGAAAACTCCACATGATCTCCACCAATGTTGAATTTCAACTAGGCATTCTTACAATCCACGTTGCAACCCGAAGTTGCTAGAAATGGTCTCTCGAGAATGATAGGGATGGGATAATATGCGGGAATGTGAAGCACAACAAAGTCTATAGGTATGTAGAAGTTACCTAACTTGATGGGAACGTCCTCCAAAATACTAACGGGACAGGTAATGAAGCGATCCGCCATGTATAATGTCATCTTCACCGGCTTGGGCTCTCCAAGTCCGACTTTCTCACATAGCTCCAGCGGAATGATGCTCACGCTGGCTCCTAGATCACAAAGCACGTCATAAGTGACATCCCCAACTTCAATGGGAATGCAAAATGAACCGGGATCCCATAATTTAGGTGGCATCTTCTCCTTCATGAAAATTAATGAGCTCCGAAGACCTAGATGTCATCCTTACTTCACCAAAATCCTCCAGCTTCCTCTTCCTTGATAAGATCTCTTTCAAAAACTTCCCATAGGCAGGCATCCCTAGAATGGCATCAATGAAAGGGATGTTAATATGTACCTTATTCATAAGGTCTAGAAACTTACCAAAGTGCTTGTCTAGATGTGCCCTCGCCCTTGACTGAGGGAATGGGGGTGGTGGTCTATAAGCAGGAGGTGGAACATAAACTTCAGATTTATCTTTCGCTTTCTAGGGCTCCATCTCGGTTGGCACCTCGACCGAGGTGTTCATCGTCTGATCTTGGTCTGAGGTGTTCCTCATCTGGTCGGGGCTCGACCGAGGTACTGGATCTGTAGTCTTCAATCCATTGCGTGTTGTAATTGCCATGATCTGTCCTTTAGGGTTGCTCTTTGTCCTTGCTAGGAGCTTCCCTGGATCTCTTGGTGCTTCATTCGCCTTGTTGAAAAATTGTTGCTCTAAGGCTTTTTGTGCCTTCGAAAATGAATTCATAGACGTCTTCATAGCGTTGAGCTTGATCAATGTTGCTTCCAGCACAACATCTGGATTCCTTGGGTTGCTGGGAAGAACTTGATGCAGGCTCCTGGCATCTCAATGGAGTAGAAGAAGAAGAGGGGGCATTAAGAGCATTTTCAGCATGAGAATAAGGGTTACCGGAATTTTGTTGATTAGATCTCCAATTGTTGTTGTTGGAGTTTCTGTTATTGTTGTTGTAATTGTTGTTCAGCGGCCCTTGATAGTTGTTTCTTCCTTGGTATCCACCATCTTGCTCCTTCTTCGTTTGAGGTACTAAAAGGTCCTTCAATGCTTTCACTTCATTGCTAAGCGAGGTGAGTTGAGCTTTATTTTATTATGTGTCTTGGAAGCTAACTCTCCTTGCTCCATCCTCAGCTCTTTGATGAGAGTACTTCTCCATGTGTAAAGCTTGCTTTTAATTGAAATCCGAAGCTTCATCTATCAGCATATCCATGAAGGTGCCGGCGGAAAGTAATTGGAGCTTGAATTGAGTATCTCCTTCCCAACCCTTAAAGTAAATTTCCAGCAACTCGATCTTTGGAATCCAATGATGTGGGCAATCCAACAAAAGATCCTTGAATCTTTCCCATGACTTAGACAAACTTTCTTTGTCCTTCATAATAAAAGCATTGATCTTGCCCCTTAATTCAGCGGTTTTAAAAGGGGGAAAGAACTTAGTAAGAAACTCATCTGTCATCTCTTCCCAAGTGTTGATTTTTCCAGCCGGAAGAGATTGATACCAAGCAAGCGTCTTGTCTTTCAAAGAGAAGTAGAAAGGCCTTAACTTGTAGTTGTTATTCTCCACTCTTGATGGTCTCAAAGTCTCCATCAGAATCTCATACATTTGCAAGCGCTAATGCGGAGACTCTCTCTCCAAACCTCCGAATTGACATTGTCGAATCATGGTTAGAACTTGAGGTCTAAGTTCATAATCATGCTCAACTGGATCTCCTAGGTTGATTCCTTGACGCTTTACTTGTTGATTGGGGTCCATCCTTTGACCTAGGGTTCGTGGAGCTCCAACGAAAATAACATCTCGGATAGGCATCCGAGGTGGTAGGTGTATCTCGGCCGGTGCAACTAGGGCTGGGTCTTGCCTCGGCCGAGGATCTGGGATCGGTGGAGGTAGAATCTGAGCCCTTAGAGCAGCCATATCAACTTCAATTCCTTCGGTTCTAGCGCGAGTCTCGTCTCTTTCTCGCTGTAGTTCTTCCTTACTGAGTTGCAGTTGTTCCAATGCCTCCTTTAATTCGTCTTCAAGATCGCTATTTTCTTGATCGGCCATCTTAGCTTCTTTCAATCTTCTCTTGTAAGTCTTTTCTGGTTCTGGAACGTAAGGAACGACTTTTTTCCAACATGATTTCTTCGCATAAACCTAAGGAAAGATCTTGCGAAAACAATAAAGTAAAGTGGTGAACAGCAACAAGGGCAATAGCCCCGAAAGACAACCAAAACCGAACTTGGTCTTGACCAAGTCCCCGGCAACGGCTCCAAAAACTTTAATATTTATACCAAGAATAATTGCAAATAGCAAACCCGCAGTGTACGGATCGGATGTAATAAAAGAAAGAATTCCAGGGTCGAACACAGGGACTATGGTGAAACAAAGAACGGTAATTTAGGTTGTCAAATAACCACAAGCAATAAATCAAAGCAATCAAAGATGATATAAGGGTCAAAAGAGAGGGCAGATTCTAGAGATTAAAGCATCCAATTATGGTTCCGACTCAAGATCTCAAAAGATAACGTGGACAAAGCTGAGGTTTGCAAAGGGAAGGTGTTTCTAAGGTGAGAATAGATCACCGGGTAAGTCTCACTACTCGCTATCCCAAACCAAAGATCCTCTCACCGGATAAGTCTCAAGGTACTGAGGAAATGAACTATAATCTCAAACCAATGCACCACCCAAGGGGATATAACTAACCTTTACCGGGTAAATCTTAAGCTAGCTCTCAAAGATGGGATGAAGTAACACTCAAACCCCAATAAAGGATAAACCTTTATTACCTACACTCATGATCTTGGGTATTCAAGCAAAGGATAGGATTTGGCAAACAAGGATAAGTCTCATCCCAGGTAAGGACAAGGATAGGATTTGGCAAACAAAAACCTCAACTCAGGTAAGGATCAAGAAAGGTCTCACCTCGTTCAGTAATATCCCATCCCGGCTGAGATGTTCAATGACTGACCGACGTGTTCGTCGGTTAAGGTAAAGGCTTGAGCTTTCAGGGTCCGCTGGGGTTAAGATCATTCTATCATCGTCTTTCCCACAACTTTCAGCCAATCACCCTAGAATCGCATAAAGAACTTAACCAACAATCATCATGATAACAATAATAAAATATATAAGAAAGAAATCAATATTCAAACAAATAAAAACCTTAACACAAAGGTCTCAATAACCGAATGAATCAAACAAACAACAAACAACGTTCCTCAATCACAAATCTGAAAAGACAACAAAACCAAACAAACTAAGAAAGTCTTGCAAACTTCCTTCAAAGCCAACTTCAAAACTAGATTCCTTCCTTCCTTGATCTTCAACCTTCAAACTTCCTTTAAAACTTCCTTCAAAACTCTCCAAAAATCCTGTGATCCGAAGTTGGCTGAATTGTAGAAAATCCAACCCTTTATATAGGAGAATTATCTTCCAAAGATAAAATATCTTAAAAATATATAATTTCCTTAAAATATATCTCCATATCTTGCAAAATAAATCAACCAAAAAGATATCTTCCTTCCAGAAATACAGCCAAAGATATGTGATATTCACTTTCTAATAATAGAAGATCTCAGCCAAAAATATAGATCTTGTGGCCGTTATGATGTTCGCCTCGTTCCAAACGCTCCTGAAGATCACCTCGGTCGAGGTGGTACCGTAGCTTACCGAGGTGAGTCTCAGCTGAGAGTGAAACTCTCTAATCTGGTCCAAAATCAATCTTCTAAATTATTTCCATGCTTCATGAGATCTTCTTATAGCTCCTCAACGCTTCAGAATGTAGCTCCAATGACTCCTTAGCTTCCTTAGCTCCATTTCGGTCCTAAACGTGCCATTTTCCCTACAATTACAACAAAACTAGGTGTAGACCTCGATTCCCGCAAAGGTAGACAAAACAACAATATAATCAAAGAATATACATCCATACATGCAGATTTATGAAGATAAAACGTCCAAACCAATACCAAAATATAGACTATAATACATGCTATCACTATCGATCGATCCCACTTTGGCAAGATACAAACACCCGGCTATGTGAATGGTGCCGAGTTACTCATCATCAAGATCAACGTCCCCAAACCTAATTTTTCTAACACTTTGAGCCACAATCAAAACTTCACTTCACACGCTTTACATCAATTGCGTCCAAATTCCCGGATAAGTAAAGGGAGGCAAATATATATATGAGGGGCTAAAGCATATCCAAGAAGAAGAAGAAGAGAATGAAGTGCCTTAATCACCCCATGAGAATGTGAGAGAACTCATAATGTAGTGTCAACCTTCAAATCCAACATAATTTTGATAAAAAAAAAATATTAAACATGCTAGAATTTCAAACAAAACATTTAGCAACTTCAAAATATCATAAAACCTTTTGAGCATATAAAGATTTCAAAGCTAATCTGCAAGCAAATATCATCATCGAGGTCATATGTGGAATAGAAGCACAAAACGTTTCAAAAATCTCTTCAGTTTTAAACCTTCTTGGTCGAGGTGAATTGACAGCGCCCGATGTGTTCAACCGAGATGAATCTTAGTTTTCACGACCTCGTTTGGTCAAAAACGTCTGGTTAGAGCCAAATTTTTTTTTTCAAATTACTTAACGACATTTTTTCTCAAACAGAAACCTGTATGCAATGCATGTAATCACATATAAGCACATGCAAGCGAAATAAGATAATATCCGATAGTCAAATAAGAGTCATACAAACCATAAGCAAGTCATACAAATACCCCATACTTAGGACACATTGTCCCAATGGGTAGAATAAGAGTTAGGAATAAAGTACTCACCGGAAACAAATAGAACTTCATAAAACATAAGAAAACGCTCCATAATATGATCAATCCTCATCAGCTAGCGATGGTGGTGGAATGTAGGCGTACTGGGACTGATCAAAAGGATACCCCATCGTTTGTTGGAGCTGCACCATCATCATCTGTCGCTGATAATGCTGGCTCTCCTCCATGTGCTGCGTCCATCCCTCAATAGATTTGCGATGTGCATCGAAGCGCTAGGTGATGTCGATCCGTAGAGCCTGATAAGAATCAGTCATCTGCCTCATTAGATCATCAATCCTGCTATGCGCCTCAAGATCACGACGGCGGCGGGCTCTCTTAAGGGATGGCTGGGGAATGTCAGTTGGAGGTGCAGGAGCCTCTCTCTCATCCTCCGTGGCTTCGTCATCGAGATCAACGGTAGGAATACTGTTAGAGCCTTAGTCTAGAGGAGTTGAGAGTGAGTGTTGAGGGTACAAAAATGGCCTAAACCGCCCATGCGTGTGGTAGAGGCTTCCCCTACGGTTTGCCTGGTCCGCACCCACACCACCCTGAGCTTCCCTTGCGATTTAGGGTGTGTTGCAGCCAACTTTGTTGACTCTTGACCTATGCTTTATCCCTATATTCCTCTTTAATTTTCTTCTCTCTCTCTTCGGATGAGGGTTACCTTTCTACAACTTCATCTTCTCTCCCTCACGTTCATCTTATTCTTCTTCCCTCTTTGGATATCTTTCTTGATCTTCTTTGATCTTTGCATGAGTTTATGAGAGTTTGGGGTTAGATTTGGTTGTGGATGAGGTTAGTTGCTGTTGTTGTGCCTTTGATGAGCCAGCCTTGAGGTTGTGGTGTGATTCCTCTCCTGATTAGGTTACAACTTGGTGAGTTCTTCATCCCTTGCGTCCTATCTTTCTTCTTTCTTCGTTCTTTCCTTCTTTTCTTAATTCCCAGCTTAGGTTCCACAAGATTGATCTTGTGGAAGCCTTCATAGGCTTTGGTTGATGTATATATGTATGTATATGTATGTATGGGGTGGATGGTTGTAGAAGATGTGAAGAGGATCGAGTGAAGAAGCAAAGAGAAGCCGGAAGTGTGCATTCTACACACCAGCTACCCCTGCGCCACCTTGGAGCCTCCCCAGCGCCGGGCAATCACCGTCCCTGCGCCACCTCAGGGCCGCCCCTGCGCCTTCCTGCACCAACTTTTCTTTGCTCTTGGTTTGCAGGTGTGTGTTGATTCAGGGCTTGCGTGTGGATGGCATTGCTCCTCCATTACTAGTATGAGTGTGTAGTATCATGCTAGGTATAATTGAGAGTGCGTTGATGATGTTATGATCATGTTATGTCTTGTACGACTTTGAGGATTAGTAAGTTATGAGGCTTAGGTTGAAGATGACCCTATGGATCCCTTGGGTCTAGGTGTGACCCCTTTGATTGATAGGAGATTGATATATCTCTATGCCTTGTTATTAGGCAGTGCCCCTCCTAGGATCAGAGGTTAATCGTGGTTGTGATTGTACGAGGTTGAGGTAAGTCCGTAGAACTGACTTGGCTACCATCCTTATATTGGGTGTTTGCATGAGTGGTGTGTTTTATGTGTTTGATTGCATGCGATAGTTGTTTATTACCAATCAATGGTTTAGTGACCGCCCCTTGTAGTGGCCGTGATAACCTTTCCCTTTCATCCTGCTGTGGAGTTTGGGAGGTTCTGTGCAGTCAGGCCACACCTGGTTTACGGGAAGGGTGCAATCCACTCCTATAGGGTACACGGGTTGTATGACCGATACCACTCCAACTGGATATAGCACTCGGAGGCGGGGGCATGATACGATCCTCGTGTCACATATTTTCATATATATATATATATATATATATATATGATTTGAGTGAATGACTATTATATGAAAATAATAAAATGGGTAAATGTGTGATAGCATGATTATATGTTTACCTTTCATGACATGTGTTTGTGCTTATGTATTACCTTATATACGTACGGTTAGCTAATTGTTTCATAGCATGTTGTAGATGCCTTGTAGGATAGGCAAGCTGTTGAGCGATCTGGCAGGGTGACAAGCCGAAAACTCTCGTACATTAAGTGGTTATAGGTTTTGGGGATGTTTATGTTTCCCTCTTGCATGAGGATGATGCTTTCTATACCTCCGGTATGAGGATTATGCTTTATACTCGGCTAGGATCTTGTTTACCTTTTGGTTGTACAATATTATACAGTTCTATGTATTTGTCTTATATGTGTCAATGCCATGTTGTAAGGTCTAGTGAAATTGTTATCAGGCTAGGGTCGGGATCCACTGTGAGATCCTAGCCCAATGTGGCATCCCGAGTCCCGCGGATTAGGGGTGTTAAAGAGTTGGTACCAAAGCATTAGGTTCACAATAATGACACTTGCTACTTGGTATGAGGTTTGATAGATAAAGTAAGCAGAACCCGAAAGGGGTCTGAGGTTTTCAAAAGATTTTTGGTTTTAAAAGATTGTTTTTGGTTAAAATGTACTAGAAGTAGTTACCTCTGCCATGGATCTCTACAGTGTAGATATGTATATATATGTATTACGGGCTATGTATATTTATATATATATATATACATATGGCCTATATAGAGCCTTAAAAGTTAGGTGTGCAAACCCCGCAGATGGCTCAGACTAGAGTTGCTTCTGTTGTAGGCCGGGGTAGAAGGGATACCATTTAGTATAGGGTTATCTGATGGTAGTAGGGTCAGAGGTACCCGTCAGATACGTGGTTGTCCCCTTCGTTTAGGGACTCGTGTGTTGCTTGTGGACTTCTTAGTCATGCCATTGATGCATGAAGAGGTCATTTTAGGCATGGATTGGATGCATGGACACCATGCAGTGTTGGATGTTGATAGGAGGATTGTGACAGTCTTTACCGAGATGGGTCAAATAGAGGTCTTCCGAGGTTGGGACCTTGGAAAGACGGGATCTGTCATTAATGTTGTACGAGCAGGGAGGTTGATACCACAAGGATGCGACGCCTTCTGGTGTTATGCCATGAAAAATGGAGGGAGTTCGGCATTGGAGGATATCCCAATGGTCTGGGAGTTTGCAGACGTGTTTGTTGAGCCATCTAGCTTGCCGCCTCAAAGGAGTGTGGACTTTAGTATCGAGTAGGAGCCTGGCACGAGACCTATCTCGAAGGCCCCATATCGTATGGCGCCTGTCGAGATATTGGAGCTGAAAAAGCAACTCGAGGAGTTGGTTGAGAAGGGCTTCATCCTCCCTAGCGTATCCTCATGGGGAGCACCTATCCTCTTCGCGCGGAAGAAGGACGGAACATTGATACTGTGCATTTACTACAAAGAGATGAACAAGGTGACCATCAAGAACAAGTATCCACCGCCTCGTATTGATGATCTACTTGATCAGCTTCAAGGAGCGACAATGTTCTCCCGGATTGACTTACACTCAGGATATCACTAGCTGAGGGTGAGGGAGCAGAATATACACAAGACGGAATTTCGTACCCATTATGGACACTATGAGTTTGTATTGATGTCATTCTGGTGTACTCTTGCAGTAGAGAGGAGCATGCCGGTCATCTGAGGACAGCTTTGTAGATTTTGCGGGATAGAGAGTTCTATCCCAAGCTCTCTAAGTGTGAGTTTCAGATGTCAGAGGTAGCCTTCCTATACCATATTGTTTCCGTCGATGGGGTCATGGTTGATCTGGCGAAGATCGAGTTTGTTGTTGCATGGACGACACTGACGAACGTCAAGGAAGTGCGTAGCTTCCTTGTCCTAGCCGGTTATTACCGACGCTTCGTTGACGGATTTTCTGTGATTGCCCGTCCACTTACGAGTCTACTTAGGAAGACTACCAGATTTGTGTGGTCTGAGCAGTGTGCTCAATGTTTTGAGGAGTTGAAGAAGCATTTGACTTCTACTCCTATCTTGGCTCAGCCTGAGGGTTTTGATGATTTTGTGGTTTACAGTGATGCATCCAAGCTAGGCTTGGGATGTGTGTTGATGTAGAAGGGCATAGTGAATGCTTATGCGTCTAGATAGTTGAAGACGTATGAGAAGAACTACCCGACTCATGATCTGGAGTCAGCGGTAGTTCATGCTTTGAAAATCTGGAGACATTACCTGTATGGCGCTACATGCCAAATCTTCACAGACCATAAGAGTCTGAACTACATTTTCACGTAACGGGAGTTGAATAACCGCCAGCGTTGATGGCTTGATTTGATCAAGGACTTTTATCTTGAGATTTTGTATCATCCAAGAAAAGCGAACATTGTCACCGGCGCCTTGAGAGAAGGCGATTGCCAGATTGACAATTCAGCATCAACTCCAAAGGGATCTAGCTTGGCTAGAGATGGACATCCAATTTCTTGATGAGGATGTTCAGTTGTACGCCTTAGAGGTTCTACTTAGTCTATTGGATGAGATCCAATAGAAACAGGGGACCTGCCCGACCTTGACGAGGATCTGAGAGAGGATGTCTCGTGGTGAGGCACCACAATTCTCCATAGGAGCAGATGGATTGATGAGACGCCATGACCGCGTTTGTGTACCTACTGATATAGAGCTAAGGTAGAGGATTTTACAGGAGGCTCAGTTTACACCTTACTCAATACATCCAAGTACGAGTAAGATGTACCATGATGTGAGATAATCATATTGGCGGGGAGGGCTGAAGCCCAACGTAGCTAGATTTGTGGCACAGTGCGCAATCCTTCAGAAGGTCAAGATAAAACATTGCAGACCTGGAGGTGAGCTTCATCCACTGCTAGTGCCGCAGTGGAAGTGGGAGGACGTCTCCAAGGATTTTGTGACCGGATTGAGGCACAACAGGAGTTTTGATGCTATTTGGGTTGTTGATAGTCTGACGAAGACAACACGTTTCATTTCTATCAAAGAGACGTGGCCAGTGGGAAGATTAGCTAAGGAGTACACTAGGAAAATAGTGAGACTCCATGGTGTACTGAGGACAATCGTCTCTGATCAAGATGGACGATTTACCTCGAGGTTTTGGCAGCAGATTCAGACTGCTTCTGGGACGAGTCTACACTTCACGACTGCGTTTCACCCCTAGACAGATGGTTAGTCAGAGAGGACCATTCGGACCCTTGAGGACATGCTGCGAGCTTGTGTGTTGGATTGGAGATAGGGGTGGTCAGATTACCTCCCATTGGTTGAGTTCTCATACAACAACAATTGACATGTATCTATTGGGATGGCCCCATAGGAGGCACTATATCGGCGTAGATGCCGTACAACTTTATGTTGGGATGAGTCTAGTAGTATCAGTGGTATAGTGCTAAAGCAAATTCAGGATGATATGGCTCGAGTAGCACTAATTAGAGAGAGGATGTTGGCTGCACAGAGTCGCCAAAAGTCATATGTAGAGAGGAGACGTCGACCTCAAGAGTTCAGAGTGGGAGCTCATGTGTGGCTGAGAGTATCTCCGACGCGAGGCGTAAGACGTTTTGGCATAAAGGGGAGGTGAGTCCCTGATATACTGGTCCTTTGGAGATACTGGACAGAGTCGGTAGAGCAGCATACAAATTAGCATTGCCTTTGAGGTTAGAGGGTATTCATCTTGTGTTTCACGTGTCTCAGCTGAGGGGGTATATACCAGGTCCGAGGCACATTGTGAGTTATGATGATTTGGTTGTTGAGCCGGACCACACTTTTGCCGAGCATCCGATTGTAGTCCTAGAGTGAGGTATGAGACGCCTGCATTCGTAGGACATTTACATGTTGAGGATACAGTGGTCGAGACGAGGACTTGAAAAGGCTACATGGAAGACTGAGGATATTATCTAGAGGAACTACCTAGAGTTTTATGCTGAGATAGATGCACCTGTAGGATCGCCGAGTAGATCTTAGTGCTATCCTAGTGAGTGTTGTGATTATGTGATTATGTGCTTATGTGTTTATACGCCTTGATGTGTTTATTCCATGCTAGCTATGATGTGATAAATGATCTTTTAGATCTTAATATACTAGCGTGATATGATTATAGCTAGAGATGGTTCTTTCCTCTATGTTATCTAAGTGTGATTAGGATTCAGCTGGAGATGGCTCTTTCCTTCACGCTACATTGATGGACATAGTTTCGTTGGAGATGTTATTCCTCCAAGCGTGTGCATGCGTATGATCTGGCTAGAGATGTGATTCCTCTACGCCTTTGGGTAGCGTTATGGCCCTGATTTATGGAGTTGATGATTCCTCTATATATATGTTTGAGGTTATAAATTGATCTAGGTTGTGACCTATTGAACGGAGATGGGATGCCTTCGCTAGAGAGAGTTATACCTCGGCATATGGGTCCGAGAGGATTGGGGATTTTGCAAGTTTCGGGACGAAACTTGTTTTTAGGGGGGAGAGATGTAAGAGCCTTAGTCTGGAGCAAATGAGAGTGAGCGTGGAGGGTACGGAAATGGCCTAAACCGCCCCTGTGTGTGGCAGAGGCCGCCCCTGCGGTTTGCCTGGTCCGCACCTGCGCCTCCCTGATCCGCCCCTGCGGTTTAGAGTGTGTTGCAACCGACTTTGTTGACTCTTGACCCGTGCTTTATCCCTATCTTGCTCTATAAGTTTCCTCTCTCTCTCTCTCTCTCTCTCTCTCTCTCTCTTTCTCTCTCTCTCTCTCTCTCTATTCTGATGAGGGTTACCTATCTACAGCTTCATCTTCTCTCCCTCATGTTCATCTTCTTCTTCTTCCCTCTTTGGATCTCTTTCTTGATTTTCTTTGATCTTTGCATGAGTTTGTGAGAGTTTGAGCTTGGATTTGGTTGTGGATTATGTTAGTTGATGTTTTTGTGCTTTTGATGAGCCAGCCTTGAGGTTGTGGTGTGATTCTCCTCCTGATTAAGTTACAGCTTGGTGAGTTCTTCATCCCTTGCTTCCTATCTTTCTTCTTTCTTCATTCTTTGCTTCTTTTCTTCATTCCTAGCTTAGGTTCCACAAGATTGATCTTGTGGCAGCCTTCGTTGGCTTTGGTTGATGTATATATGTATCTATATGTATGTATGGGGCTGCTGGCTGAAGAAGATGTGAAGACGATCGACTGAAGCAACAAACAGAAGCCGGAAGTGTGCATTCTACACACCAGCCGCCCCTGCGCCACCTTGGAGCCGCCCCATTTAACACCCCGAATCCGCGGGACTCGGAATGCCACATTGGGCTAGGATCTCACAATGGATCCTGACCCAGCCTAACAACAAGTTAACTGGACCTTACAACATGGCACTGACAGATATAAAAACAAATACATTAAACAGTATAAATTGTAAGACCCAATGTAAACAACAACATAGCCGAGTATATAAAACGACATTCTCACACAGGAGGTACAAAAGATCATCCTCACACAGGAGGGAAACACAACAAACCCAAATCAACCACCTAATGTACGAGAGTCCTCGGCCTGTTACCCTGCCAGATCACTCAACAACGCCTAACCTGTAAACATCTACAACACGGTATGAAACCGTTAGCTAACCATACATATATGAGGAAATGCATAAGCACATACACAATCACGAAAGATAAATACATCAACATGCTATCACACATTTACCCATTTTATCATGTTCATATAATGGTCATTCACTCAAATCGTATATATATATATATATATATATATATATATATATATATATATATATATATATATATATATATATATATATATATATATATATATATATATATATATATATATATATATATATATATATATATATATATATATATATAT